>VZRI01011145.1:224708-306738 GCA_013397515.1 Upupa epops | reverse complement strand
CCTCTCCTTTCCTTTCCTCTCCTTTCCTCTCCCTCCCCTCTCCCTCCCCTCTCCCTCCCCTCTCCCTCCCACTTGACCACAGTGTTCTCAAGCATTCCTGTGCCTGAGACCTTTCTAGAATTTGCCCCACAGCAGATGTGCACCGAACTCTCTTCCCTTAGCTCTAGATCTGCTCTATTGCATTATGAAATGCTGTAGGTGCGTGGTTTTTCTTAGGGTGCTACACATCCCTGGGTTTCTCAGATTGCTCCAATTTTATAAGAAGATTGTGTCTTCTCTGTGGAAGGCAATGTTCTTTCAAAAATCTAAGGGATGGGACTTGACTCTTCTTGGTGGTGTCCAGTGACAGGACGAGGGCCAGTAGGCACCAACTGGAACACAGGAAGGTCAATTTACACATAAGAGGTCTTTTTGTCATGGTTTGGGTAACAGAGCCCTGGAACTGGCTGCTCAAAGTGGATGTGGGATCTCCTTATTTGGAGACATTCAAAACCCACCTGGATGTGTTCCTGTGTGATCTCTAGGGGATCGTGCTCTAGCAGAGGGGTTGGACTAGATGACCTTCGGACACCCCTTCTAACTCTCACCATTCTATGATTCTCTAGGTAACCTGAGTATTCTCTTGCCACACTACAGCAAAGTAGAGATGCTAACAGTGTCATTTATTGTTATGGTTGCAGGGAAACCCCTGGAACCGTTTTTCCCTCTCATTCATTCCATCTCAAATGTAATCTGTGCTGTTGTTTATGGACATCGCTTCTCCCAAGAGGATGAAAACTTCCATGAACTGATTAGAGCCACAGAATATCTATTCAAATTTGCAGGCAGCTTTATTCATCATGTAAGTAATTGATCTGTTGTCTTTTTGTGAATAAGATGAAACATGAGGAATGCAGGTTTGTCTATTAGGCAGAAGTTTTCACAGGGGTGAGCGATGTCCCATGCAGCTATACTGGGCAGTGCACAGGTCAGGGTGGGATGGTGAAGCTCCACATACCAGCCTAGATCATTTTTGTCCATTGTCTCATGCCTGAGTACTGTGATAAGCAAAACACAATTTGATGAACTGCTCCTTGGTAACGTTTGTTACTTGCTTTCTCAACTCCCATGCACAACAGATCCTGCCTTGAGCATCTGATGTTACATGTCTGATCTAAAAGCGCAGCTCACTTGCCAAGTCTAGATGTTTTTATATACAGCCAACAGAGAGAAGAGCAATTCAAATGCTAAAGAGTTTTTCCTTGTCTTCTTGTCCTCGTTAAGAAGTGGAGACTTGAAGAGTTCCCAGAGGAACTGCACCCTGAGTGCTGAGCAGCTCTAAATGCAGACAGCAGAAGACAGGAAATAATAGGCTGGCTAATATACCTGTAAGCTTGGTATATGAAACAATCTGCTCTTCTGAAAGTGGCACAGATTACTGGCACTGGAATTTTAGCACAGAACTGTTCAGGGTTGCCCAAGAGTTCTGGTTCCACTTCTAAAGTCAAACCTCACATCTTATGCAGTAGCTTCTTCATGTGAAACACAAGCAATCCCTGTAAAACAGAATCCTTCCTCTCACATCCCATGGAGGCTTCTCCTCATTGAGTTATGATCAGAGTCCCTTTTGTTTAGCCTGGCTTTGGTCCTATAAACTGTGTGTAGTGGTGGCAGGCAAGACCTGCTTTTGGGGTATAGAGGGAATAGAACCTCCTTTTTGTAGCTTTGCTTCAGTCCAAAGAATAAAATGCTGCTCTGATAAATAAGATCAGGGTTTCAAACCACTGCAGGGGGAGAAGTAGAACCTGAAGAACTTTGTATCCACTTGCAGGATGCAAAGGGTACTCAGTGTTGTGTAAACAGTGGATATTGCTGCATCCACATCCCCATTTCTTCACTGGCTTCCATGCTGCCTGGTGGTGAATGGGAGAATACTGTGGACTGTGCCCCTCCGGAAATGGAAGAGGAGTCTTGGCAGGACTGGTAGCCAGGAAGGTGGATTGGCTCAGTTGCTGTCTCAATGCTGATAGCTAAATTCTACTGGTAGTTAGGGTGCTATAGTAACCAGAAAGTGCATGCGTTTGAGAGCAGGAATGCCTGGATTCTGGGCAACCCTATATGGTTACTTAGACCACCACTGCACACAAGGCTTCTGAACGGGTTTCAGAATAAAAAAATACCAAAGATAGAATCAAACAAAAAGAACATAACATTCTCTGTGAATGTTCCAGGGGCTGGACCTCTACATTTCAGTGCTGAAGTAATCACTGGAGGTCTGGCAATAAGAACTGGTTTTCCAAAGAGACAAGAATAGTCTGTCTAATCCAGCTAGATGCCAATGAACACCTGGTAAGGTACAGGAGCTCAGCAAAATGAACATTGAGAGAGGGTAAAACGTCCGCTGACAAATCATAGGATTGTGTTTTGAACAAGAAAAGAACTATTGAGAGAAAACACTCTGTAGGCACAAGAACAGTGTACTAAAATTGCTCAGATGCAAATATGGGTTGAAAATAAGAATGAACTCAGCTACCAGAGTAAGTGGAAACGTGTCCTTATGTGAGATTTTCCTGCGTAGTAAGAGAGATGGGTAAGTGGTTGTGTCGGCTAACTCCCTTTCTGGAGGAGAGCACTCACACTTGTCAGGCAGCTGTTTCTCAGCTTTTCTAGGTTTCAGAGGTTACAGGTTTTATTGAGGAACTTTGAGAGCTCCATCAGTAGGGAAAGCTTTGGGAATACCCGTCGCTGGTTAGTTGGCCTGTGCCTTGGGTTGTATCCGCTGCTTTTGCAAGTGCTGGTGAGGACGGTTTGCAGCCGCTTTGTTTCTTCCTTAGTGGTTTCCTCCACTGGAGGGCAGGATCTCACTTTTAAAATGTCTGAATACAGTTCATCGCAATTCAGTATGCGAACTGGATAATGGAATAAATCAATGCAGTTCATTCTAATTTTGATCATTCTAATTTGGCTTGCAGTTGAGCTTGAAAGCCTGTGGGACTCTGAATTTTACCATCAACACAGCTAGAAATTATATAGTGTACTGTTTCACAACTTGAAAACATAACCATAGGCTTTGTCAGAGTATTTTACTAACGATGACAAACCCATAAGCTAACATAAATACAACAGTCTCTTTTTGCTAGGCCTGAAATGCATTTCCTGGTGATACTTTGTGGTACCTCTTGTGTGTCCTTCCCACAGCTCTATGAGATGTTGCCCTGGTTGATGTGCCGACTCCCTGGTCCTCATAAGAAGGCACTGTCTTGCTATGATGTTCTGAGCAATTTTACAAGGAGAGAGGTCAAGATGCACATGGATCGTGGGATACCAGATGAACTTCAGGATTTCATTGACTTTTACCTGGATCACATTGAAAAGGTAAGTATTTGTTCGGCCTGAATGTGTGGTCATGGGGAATAAAGTGAAATGAACCCTTAAATCATCCAGTCCAAGTCTTCTACTACAACTTCTTATTCTTCATAGCCATCCTGATGTGAACCCAGTAACCAGGGACTTGCTAAATCCTAAATAATTGATATGCCACAGCACCTTGTAATCCTTTCAGTATCAGTCACATTAATACTCTGCGTTTATTTGCATTTGCACAAGTTAAAAAGTTATTTAAAGCCTCAGGGAAAAAACATAGATTTTCTAAGTGGATCGATCACAAGAGAATGTGGAAGGTCCTGGGGAGACAGAGTGAGATGTTCTGGGTAGGGTGTTCAGCTGGTAAGGGTTTGTCAAGAGAAGTTGCTGAAAGAAGATAGATTTTGAGAGCATTTTGTGCAATCTGGGGGTCAGCAGAGTTTCAGACAAGGCTGGAGAAGAGAAGCACCAGGATCAGTGAAATTTCAAGCAGGCAAAGTGAACTGGGATGAATAAGGGCATTTTGGGCAAAGAGAGTAGAGGTAGATGGGAATCTGTGGGGTTTTGGAAGGCCTCCAACAGGAGGTTTTCTTAAGCTCTGAATGGGAGCATGTATCTCTCCTTTCTCTAGACTTTACCAGAATCATGTTTTCTTTGCCTGAATTTCTTGGGAACTGGATCTCTTCCCTAATCCCTGGGCTAGCAGTTGCCCTTCCCCTCTATGGAAACTCCTTCTCTCTTCATTTACTCTTTTCCATGACAGTAGGCTATATTCCTTCTCCTCCTCCTGTTCTGCATGGAGATAAGAAGAAAAAGGAGAAAAAGCAGCAAGATGAAACTGGTGTTACTGGATGAAGACAAGGCCAGAGCAGCTCAGAGAGCCAAAGGAGTTATCCAGGGTGGAGGGTTTCTATTCTTGCAGGCCCTGGAGAAATGGATAGAGATGCTGCTCCTGGGTTTCAGTGCTTCCCCACAGGGACAACAGGTCCCCCTGCCACAGTAGGCATGTGCTTATTGTACTGAAGCCTTGTTGGGCTGTAGGCGCCCATCCTGCACTGCCGGGTCTGGTCTGCCTTCCTGGACTGCTGCTTGGCTGGTATGCTTCCTCATGTTGGCTCTGCTGCTATGCTCAATCACAGCCACAGAGGCATGTGCCCAGAGAAAGGTCTGTTGGCCATTTCTGTCAGCAATTCAGCCTTTTAGCAAGTGTCTTCTGAATTATCTGTAGTGCTTGGCTTTTTAGTTACTGTGGGGAACAAAAGCAATCTCTTGTGTCACGACTGTGACATTGTTGTTGTCATCCAAGCTGTTAATGCTATAAGAGAATCAGATCAGATGTTCTTGCCAAGATCAGCTTTCTATACCATAATAATTTAATAATTAATTTGTATTTCTATCTGATAATTCTTTATTAATTGATTCACATCAATTAATTCAGCTGCTTTATTTTTATGTCCAGGGTGGATATCAGCCTAACTGGCTTCTAGTTCTTTGGATCCTCTTGTTTTAAATAGCTTTGATACTGGCACAGTATTAACACATCTGGTCTTTCAAAGCATTTGACTGCTTCTAAAGCCTTTCACTGCTGTTCTGAGCTTTAGGAGACTTGAACATCAGTGGACCAGAAACTGTTTCATTTGGCTCCTCTGGGACTGTGTAGGGTGGAAATCATCCAACTGTTGATTAGGGAAATGGAACTGTCTGTAATAAAGGCACTATAAAAAGATTAGATGATACTACAACAGGGGAAAACCTCCTTCCTGCTTTTCTCTAGCTCCACTGGCAAAAGAAAGGTCCAAGGCCCCTGAGTGTAACCTCCTTAAATTCAGACCATGGCTTCCTCCAGACCATAACAATATACTTTCATGGTTTCAGCATATATCCACATACCCTCATGCTTCTAAGTGGAAACTATACACCCCCCACCCCCGAGCTGCTATACGTGAGTCCTTGTGGCCTTGTAGTGTGGAAGCAGCTGGAATACAGCAGCTGAGAACTTGTGGCAGCCCAGTGTGTTCATTACCTGGTCACTCTGTTGCTTGGTAGAAAAACTAAGTGTTGAAACATGACTTGAGGTGTGAAGAATGACATGGTGGTACCCGTGTTGGAGAGCACTTCAGTGGAGAGGCATCTTGCAGTTCTTGTTGACAGTAAGTTGTCCGTGGAAGAGCAGTGTGCTCTTGTGGCCAAGAGAGCCAATGGAATCTTGGGATTGATCAAGAAGAGTGTGTCCAGCAGAGCAAGGGAAGTTCTTCACCCTCTCTACTCTGTCCTAGTGAGGCCACATCTGGAATATTGTGTCCACTTCTGGACTTCCTGATTCAAGGGGGGATAGAGACTTGATTGAGAAAGTTCAACGGAGGGCCACGAGGGTGATTAAGGGAGTGGAGCAGTTGCTTTATGAGGAGAGATTGAAATATCTGGGACTTTCCAGCCTGGAGAGGAGAAAGCTACAAAGGGGCTTAATCTCAAACTTCTGCATAAACTTCTTCAAAATCTGCATTATCTTATTTTCAGTCCAAAGATGAACCCACTTCTACATACAATGAAGACAACATGGTTCATTCTATAAATGACCTTTTCTTGGGTGGATCAGAGACAACAAGCACAACTTTGAACTGGGCCCTGCTTTATATGGTGGCAAATCCAGACATCCAAGGTGAGTGGATAAGAACATCACAAACACGCCTGATGCAACAGGTTGGCCAAGGTATAATGTTATCAAGGAATAATCCATGCTCCATGAGACCAATCTACAGCTGGCGGCACGTGGACCTTTCTGTATGGGTAGATCTGCACTGAGCATTACTGGTAGATCCAAGCATCAGGCAGTTCTCAGAAAGATTTAACGGTTTTGGAAGCAGAGGTTGTGGCTAATTGGGACAGACAGGTTAAGATCTTGGGTAAAATGGAGGTTGTGGTGGGGTTCTCAATGGAGTAAGAGGACTGCAGTTTTTGTTTGGGAAGCCTCAGGATTTGCACACGTGAACACTGCTGCAGCCATCGGTGAGGTGCTGCTGGTACTTCCTGAAACTCTGTTGGGTTCTGTGTTGGTCTGAGGGCTGAAGACAATTAACCAGACACTGGTGGGTGATACTAGAGATAGAATCATGGAATCATTAAGGTTAGAAGAGACTCCAAGACTATCAAGTCCAACCTTCAACCCAATGCCACCGTCTTGAAACTGACTTCAGTTCAGCTTTGTGTTGGTTGAGTATCAGTGATGGGGGCTGCAGGGGATCCTGCCCTTCATTGTGCTCTGTAGGTCAGAGGAGCAGCAGAGATAAATATCTCAGGGTCAGTTGGCAGCTCTGCCTTTGCTGTTGTCCATTTATGATCCCAAGGTGTTGGGGTGACTATTTCATCTGCGATGACCTTAATTCTGTGATGTATTTGAGTGTCTTGCAACAGAAAGTATTCCTTTCGGGCGGGGAATGTGATGTCTCATCTGTTACATCTATGTATATTTAAGAAGTTTATTTTTAAGTCTAGCTTTAAAATAGCCATCAATCATTTTCTCGGAGCTTTAAATGAAAACCCAAGAATGATCTCTGATGCTGGATAACAGAAATCTTATTGTTAGATAGCAGAATATGTGCACATATGTACCCAGAGGAGAACAGGATTTTAAACAGAGGAAAGAGATGAAGATAAGAAAAATTGTTCAATTTGTAGCTGTCAGACAAGATGGTCTTCTTAATCTGCTGTTACTGCGTGTTTATTGCCACTAATGCCTTATCACTAATGCTATTAGGGTTACGAAAGTGCTGATTCACTTACATTGAGACAAATAAAACTATTGAATATCTTTCCCATACTTGGGAAAGCAGGGCGTGTGCAGGATGATCCTTCCCGAGTTCTTGAGTCATACTTGGCATCTAGACTCTCACAAAGAACTGACGCCCAAGTATCCATCCTCATTTAATTGGTGGCTTCTTTTTATACCCATTCATGCTTCTGCCTGTGTTGACACCTGGTGACAATGGTTTGGAGTTCCATTATGTTCCGTATGGAAAGGTTCTTGGCTTTTTGCCTCATTGCTGAGTGGGACTCTCCTTGCTCTCTGACCTACTGGAACAGAGATTTGTATTGATACTTACGCAGTGACTGGTTTCTTCAGATGATACCGGATCCTGAAGTAGTTGCTCTTGACTTTGCAAGCTCCTTCTTCATAAAAGGAAAATAACTTTACTTAAAAACGTTTCAGGATGTATGTTTTAGTGTCTCTAAGATGCTTAAATCTCTCCTGTCTGGATCTGCCTAAAATAGTTTTGTGAAGGACTGCAAGCAGTCACTGGGCAGGCTTGATGTGAATGAGCGCAAACTGATCCATGAAGAAAGGGCTTCCCTGCATCTTGGTGTTGCTTCAAATGACCTGGAAAAAGACAGGGTGTTTTAATTAATCAGTTATCTCTTGCATTTAAGCATTGGTAAGGCAACTCTCTAAGAGGTTTGAATTTTTGAGCAACAAATATTTTTCTTAATCTACAGTGAAACAATTTCAGACTCACAAGTAAAACTTCCATGAGTTTATGCTCCTGGAACACCCTGCTCCTTGCATTTTCTTTACATAAGTTCCTTAGTATTTTGCCATTTATTTTCAACCTCATGGTGGAAAATGGGAAATTGACTTTGAAAGTGGAATTATTGAAAATACTTGATACATCTTTCCATCTGAAATGGTGGCTGTTTCTTCACAGAGAAAGTGCAGAAGGAGCTGGATGCTGTTTTGGATCCTTCCCAGATAATTTGCTATGAAGATCGGCGAAAACTGCCCTACACAAATGCTGTGGTTCACGAGATCCAACGCTTCAGCAATATTATCTCAGTCGGCATGCCCAGGACTTGTGTGAGGAACACAACAGTGCTTGGCTTTCCCCTCAAAAAGGTACAGACATGGTTACTTGGATACTGCAGATGTTTGCTGCATCAGGAGAGAAAGGTGTGGATTAAAAATCTTGTTATGCCAGGGGTTTCCCAACAGTAGAGGCGTTGGATGCCTCTTAATGGCAACAAGGACTGAAAACCATCTTGCAAGTAGCTGGGCACCAGTAATGAAAGATGCCCTGGATGGAAAAGGGGATTTTAGCAAGTGTTTCTACAAACCAATGATGGCAAAACCTTAGAGTCTGATACTGAAGGGTACTGTGATGGATTTGTGCTTATAAGGCACTGAAATGATTTCTGTCTGAATTTTGGGTGCAGGAAAGCCTGTAAAAGATCCAGGGAAGAGCATAAAGGCTTGCAAATAGCTTTCACCACAGAGACTAAATGACCAAACCCTCTAATGTTAGCAGTGAAAATGGGTTTAGTACAAACAAAATAGCTGGTTTATATTGACACGGCCACTTCTGCTGCCGGGCTTGGACTGAAAGTCTGAAACAGAAAAGGCTTCATGTTCCTCACGCTTCCTGTTGGGGAAAAGAGCCAGCACACAATACTGAACTCAGAGAGGAGACTACTGCTTGTCTCACCTATCCAGTGCTGACTGTTGACAGCCAGAACTGAGTGGCTTTTTCTCTTTTCAGGGCACCATCGTTCTTCCAAATATTGCTTCGTCTTTGTATGATCCAGAGCATTGGCAAACACCTCGACAGTTCAACCCTGGACACTTCTTGGACAAGGATGGAAACTTTGCTAGCCCAGAAGCCTTTTTACCATTCTCAATAGGTAAACAGACTGACAGCACAAACATGAATATGGGCCTATAGAATTAAGATGTCTATTAGCCACCTACTGGTTGTTTATTTGAAACCTCATGGAAAACAGTGATAAAACCAACCTGATTGTTTTCAGTAATGTTTCCCAATCCAACAGTAGGACATCTATTCTACTGAACAAATAATAACACGGAAAATCAGAGCTGTCCTGGGAAATGCATACCTTTAACTTGCTCTATTTTTGGAAGGAAATTCTCAGCTAATGATTAGGGTTAGTAATATGGGGCATACATATCAGCACCAGATGTACATTTGGAAAGTACTTGCGAGCAGCTGTGCTGATGCTCTGTGCATACAAATGTGGAGCACGATGTCTCCTGGGAAGCGCAAGTCCTTATTCTTCATTTATGTGATTGAATGAATGCCTTTAAAGTTGTTACGAGATTGTAATGAAGATGAGGTTTGTGAGGTAATGTTGTGAAGCAAAACTTGTGGCAGAAAGCTGCACAGTGATCTATAGCTGCTGCTTTAAAGGAAGAGTTATATGAAGTTTTGTGCCATTGATTGTATTAAGTCCTGGAGAAATTCGAGACTCAGCAAAAACACCTCTGCTCAGTGTGGGATGAATGCCGTGGCTGCTGTGGGCAGGGCCATTTACTCACTGTCCTTCCTCTCTTTTTCCTGCAGGGCACCGTGTGTGTTTGGGAGAGCATCTAGCAAGGACCGAGCTCTTCATTTTCTTTGCCAACCTGCTACGTGCATTCACCTTCCAGCTCCCTGAAGGGGTGACAAAGATCAACACAGAGCCCATTCTGGGGGGTACGCTGCAGCCCCACCCATACAGGGTTTGTGCCATTCCACGTTAGGGTGGACACGTGCAGTGTGTCACAGACCATCTATATAGTGATCTTATTTGCCTTTGCCAAGGTGTGTCTTGAGGCCATACAATGTGGTTTTGTCTGGGATATGAATTTCTTCTCCAGAAGCCTCCTTTTGTCTACAGCAGGTGGTTTTGTTCAGGCTCTTTTATCTGCTCATGAAGTGCTGGGTTTTTTTCTTGTGAAAAAACTCGCAGCCATGAAGGCTTCGTGCAGTTGCTGTTTGGCCTGGCACACTGGTGAGCAAATGACAACACTGACTCTCAGACTTCAAAATTAATTCATTATCTCATAGTTGTCTCTGAGTTATGGTTTCAAAACCAACAGAGTTTGGAAAAACATACCCTTCGAATTCTGCCTCTTTGTATTACTGTCAGAACAACATTTCAGTCAGCGTTTTGTCGATGGCCTAATAAAGGATATGAAGGGAAAACTAGCAGCTGGTTTTATTCATGGATGACTTAAGGTTCACTGAGGACTTCCAGACTCGATGCAGCAGCACTTGCATAAGGCATCTTTAACTCTGCCAGAGGATTATAGGTTTGAGTTCAGCAGGGCAGAGGTGCAGGCTGAAAGCCAGTGAAGAGTGAAGATACAGGGAGATGATTTCTTTTAGGGAAGACACTTTAAATATTTTTAAATTCTGAGAAGGTACTTTCTGGAGAGTTCTTTCTAACAGACCAGCTATTTACTCCTGTGGGTGGACTCTGGTCAGGACCAACACTAAGTGCTTGCTACTGCAGGTGCAAGCAGCTACCCCAAGAGACAGTTTGTGCGAGGAGCCTACTGGAATTAGAGCTGAGGGTAAATTGAGAACTACACATGGAAAACACTAGAGGTAGATTTTAATCACCTCAGGAGTTCAGCCATGTACCTGAAGACACAAAGGCTTCTCATGTATGCAAAATGCTGGTCAAATTCAACTAAAGAGTCTAGAACAGCAGCAAAGGAAAAATTGGTTCCTATGGTGAGTATTAATGTGTTTGTATTGTCTGTACCAGATTGGTAGAGTGTAAGTGACCTTGTCCTGCACTAACACTGCTGTTCCTGTCAGAGGACAGGACAGCTGCTAAATCTGTTACCACTAGATGCTGCCTGCTGTGTGATGGAGATCGTTTTAGGCAGTCTACCATGAATCACGAATTTAGACCTGTCTTGTTATTTCTGATTCGATGGCTGATGGAATGCATCATCACAATAGTAGGCACTTGATATTTAGTTGTTATTAAGTTAAATCACAGAATCACAGAATACCAGGTTGGAAGAGACCTCAAGGATCATCTGGTCCAACCTTTCTTGGCCAAAGCAGGATTTAGATAATGGCAAAGCATCACTGGTGAAATATGGAAGATCACATCCTGACATTTTATTCAGCAGAAAATTGTGTGCCCTGTTAAGAACTGATGTCAGAGTCTCTGTGGATTTGCATGTAGGTAGGGAAGGCAAAGCAGAGACCACTGTGATTTGGGGACTTCAGACCTGCCAAATGTCTTAAAAATGAAGGTGGAAACATCAGTAGCGTTGCAAGCTTTAACATCATCGGTATATGGTGCTGTCACTCCTGATGGCCATACATTTCCCTGGTTATCTTTACAAAAGGGAAGCTCAGAAATAGTCCTGAGAAGGAAGCTTGCCCATGAGGGCCCAGATGCAGAGAAGGTTGAGCAGTGGGAGTGACACAACTCAAAACAACAGGGGTAAATAGTGCTTGTCTGGATGCCCAAGAGGAGCCACGCAGAGGAAAACTGTACGTTGTACGCTTGCTGGTTGGTTGTGCATGGTTGTGTCTATCTGTGACTGGAATCGCTCCTTGGTGATTTCAAATCTACTGTGCACAGGCACCCAGGAGAGGAGAGCCCAGCACATGGGGCATGACAGCAGAAGGATTTCAGCCGGGCAATGGAGAGGTAGGCTTTCCTGAGACTTTGCATTTCTGTTCTTGCTAGACCCATTTTAGAAGTATTTAACATTAGATCATGTTCTCATAAGGCCTAGCCTTTTGTAGCTTAAACACTTTTAAAGTCTGGCTGAGGTTGCCACAGAAGGTCAACAAAACTGAAGGCAGCTTAGGGATGAGCTCAGGCTGCTGCTCCCAAGTCCTAAGCCAACTCTCTCCATCTTGGCTCCACCAAGCAGAGCTGTGTTATTCCAAGGCTGCTGCTCTTAAGGGGATGCCTTGGAGATTCCCACCGTATCCTTTGTTCCTCTGGTTTATTGCTTGTGCATCATTTCCCATGGCTCACTCAGACCCAATTTTCAGAAGACAAAGGATCGTCACCCTGTCTGTCCTCTGTAGCACGGGTGCTAAGCAGCTCACTTTGCTGCTCCCAGATGATCACCTTTCTCCCTTTCCCTGTGATGGCTGAGGTTAGTGGCTTCTAGGCTCCAAAGCTGACTGTACTGAGGTGCCTGATTTCTTGGCCTGGACCCATTTAAAGAGCCACTGTTCTCCTAGGTGGCCACAGAGTGTCAGCATCCCAACCTGAAGTGAGTGGTTCTGCCCTGTCTCATTCCTTGAAGAGCTTGCAAGTGATTATTGAATGAGATGACCCTCTCAAGATCTAGAATTTCTACCCGTGTTCCCTGGCGGATTTTCCCTGTGTATCCTTACAGTCCATACCCAAAGCAAATATTAGTAACAAGGACTAAAAGGTCAGTATTTCCAGTGGAGCTTAACAAGGACCAGGGAAAGCACTGGCTTCTTCAAACTGCAGTAGTTCAGGAGGAGTCTGGAGCAGATGGACAATTTAACACCTTTTTTGGCTTTGGTTGTCAATGAAAATGGGGATGGGTGTGCAGAGGCCAGTACACTTAACACCACTGATGGTTCTGGAAGACTTCTGTTTGGATCAGAAAGAAGAGGTTAGAAAATAACAAGATAAATGTGGGTTTATTTTATTTTTTTCAAATTGGCTGGGCTGATTCATCCCAGGGCACTTAGGGAACAGCATCAAGCTCAGAGCCATTAGCAATTATCTATGACAACCTGTAGAGGATGGGAAAAGGTCAAACCTTTGCTTGTCTTCCGAAGGTAAGGGAAGTTGCTACGTTATAAATCTGTCAGCCTGATTGCAATTCTCAGAATATCCTGGAAAAATAATCAGATTGTAAGCACTGGGAGGAAAACAGAGTCGGTCCTCACCAAATAATGTCAAAGTTATTTAGCTTTGTTTGATGACATGGCTAGAGGTCTGCTTTCAGGAGAGGAGCCATTAATCTAACTTACTGCTATTTAATGTGGCTTTGACACAACCTCAGAAACTCTCAGGAAATAGTGGCTGTCTGAGGCTTTGCAAAACTTCACGGACAACTCGGGAACTGGTAGGAACACCAGCAAGTCAAACTGGAAAGAGGACTGAATGGGACTGCATCTAGTACTAACCCCACGCCTGGGTGTTGATGCTGTCAGAGCTCAAAGGGATGTCTGCACCAAGGTGGGAAAGAGGTTTTCCCAAATTTGTCACAGTTCACAGAAGCCCAAAGCCAGGACCAGTTGATGGCATAAACATCATCACACCTTCCTTTCCTCCTGGAGTGAGTTTTCTCTGGGAATTTTCTCTGTGATTTTTTTTCTCTTGATCTCTGTTGTTGCCACAAAGCAGTCAGTTTCAGCAGAAAAATGCATTTTAGCTTTGCAGTGACTCTGAGTGCCTCTAAAAGCCAGTGTATTCCGAATCAAATCTGATGTCATAAGCTAAAACATTAGCCTTTCTTGAATCAAGGGCTTAGTGGGAAAAATAGGAGGTTATCATTAAGACATTTCTACGAGGGGCTATTTGGAACTGTATTTATCCATTGAGAACATCTGTCTAAAAATACCCCAATGAACTGGATTCATTTGGAATGGCATTTCAGCTGAGCCTGGCATATTCTTTTCCTTGGTGAAAAGTGTATGCACTTGTCCTAATATCTGCAAAGAGATCTCGGCTTGTCTTATTTTTAGCTGACACTCTGGGAACTGTTTATTTGCTGCCCTGCAGTGTGGGAGTCTGATGTTAAAGAAATAACAGTAATAAAACTGCAGCCCTTTCCCTGAATGGTTTATGAGACAGAGCAGATGAGATGGGGGAGCTAAGAATGCTGTTGTGTTCAGGGATCAGCTGGCGATGTTCTGCAGCGAACGCGTTTTAAGGAGCAAGACAGATGAAACGACACACCGTGGGCTGTCTGTTGAGTTACTGGGTGATGGGATGTGCAGGCAGAGGGGTGCGGGGGTTCAGGCTTGCTGCTCTCTGGCACTGGAGTGGTACTGGCCCGAGTCCCAGCAGATGAGGACACATCTTTGTGGGGATTCAGTTTGATGTCCAGTCCCAGCGCGTGTGTTTGGTCTGATGCTGTAAGCTGGGAACCTTCTTTGCGGGGCCATCAGCCCGCTCCAGGGCATCAACAGCTGCCGGCGCGGCGGCTGCTAAGCCAGCACTGTCCGAGCGTGGATCCTGCTGCCGACCCATTCCAGCGGAGAATCGTCCGGGAAAACAGGCAGAGGGCAGCAGAGGTCCCCGGAAAGGACTCTGCCTGCGTTGCTGTCTCCAGCTCAGCAAGAGCTGGCTTTGAAGAGCCAGCTGCAGGCGGGCGGGCTGGAGGTGGTGGCTCGCTCAGTCTCAGTATGGGACCGGCCGGGAGAGGACTCAAACGTTGCAGTGCCCTGCACAGATTTACTGGATGCTGTGGTAAAACACAGAACCAGCGGGGCTTCTTGATTACTGAGTAGGTGGGTGTTTTACACCATACCTATGCTCTTCTGCCCTCCAATCAAGATAAGAGGTCCGCAATTTTCTCTAGCTCTCCCACAGAAGGCAATGCACTGGGGAAGCTCCCAAACAAATTACCCGGTCTTACATTAACCCTCGGTAGGTGTGACCAGGCCCAGATGTTGGAAAAACAAACCAATTATATAAATGCAAATGTGGGAATCACGTCCATGCGGATGCGAAACAGAACATCTGCTTCATCTACCCTGCCTCTCTCCTTTCCTTGTTGCTAAATGTTGACAAGAAAAAAGAGAAAACTTTTTCTGGTCATGCAATTCTCTCTACTGCATCCACAAACTCAACCCCACGAGGATCTCTCGGAGTAAAGCTAGAATTCATTAAAAGCAGTGGCAAATGTGCCTTACGTACATGGCTTGGAAGATTTTACCTTAGAACAGATCAGGCAGGGCATTTGTGAGGATTAAAGGCTGCTGTGCTGGAGAAATGGGGTTGTGGCAGAGTAAATGGCATTCTCTTCAGCCTAGAACTTGTTATTGAGGTGGGTGAGGAAGACATGAGTGGCAAAAGGATACGTGTGACACGCGTGTTTAACAGGGTAAGGAAAGAGTTTGGCCTTCACATTGCTGCAGGTGTTTGGAGTTTTTTCTAGTACAGAAAAGTGGAGAAAAGCAGCTGTGAATTGTGGACAAACAGCATTCTCTGGCCTTGCTTTGTGTCTGCTGATTATACAGTTTCTGGAGTTACAATACACAAATGCAGACTCTCCTGCTGTTTCCTCTCCTGGTTTCAAAGCAGGCAGTGATGGCCTCAAAAATGTGGGCAGGAAATGCAAAGTGCAGTGGCACATGAAATTGTCCTACTGGTTTTATAAATATGGAGTAGGTGAGAGAAAGATGTAGTCCTTAGTAACTAATCCTGTGAGGCCCAGAGGTCAGTGGAGAGATCCTGTTCTCTCTATTTATTAAAGGATGGGTTTTCCCCAGATTGTATTTTCAGAAGGTGATCCAGCTGGATTTGGTTGTAAATCTGCAAAATGTTTTCAATTTAGAGAGGTCCCAGTGTTGGAAATTTGAACCAAGCGGAGACACCTGGCTGCCCACCCCAAACAAACGGCTTTGTGAGCTGTGCCTATCTCAGGAAAGCCTCGGCGAATGGAAAGACCGGGATCTCTTTGCCATAGAAATTGCCTGGAAATGCAGATCTGTCCTTTGCTGGGTTTGTGCCTGTCGTTTCCAGCCCTGCTGTGTAAAGGTCAGTATTCTTCCCGGGCAGGGGAGGGCTGCCTTGAGTACAGGACTCTTCTGACAGGAAAGAGTGGTCTGAAAGGCAAGAGAAATGAAAGCAGGAGCAAACACCTGAAGGAAAAGGACAGCATATGAGAAATGCATTTGAGGGCTTCACAGAGGTTTTGAGGGGGGATAGCTGATCTTTCCAGTACCTATTGCTGAGACTCTCTGCAAGCTGAGTGCATTTTCCAGTTGGTAACATGGTTTATAAGATGTTCTGAAGAAAATTCTTTCCTGAAGAAAATTATCCTGGAAAAAGATGCTTTTCCCTCTCCTTCCTCTTTTGCAATTGTACAATAGCTCTTCAGCCTCTAAGGGCACTTCTTTTGTCCTCTGTCCCCAGATCCAGAACCGCAACCTTGTGATGTCCCATGTGTGCTCAAGATCACTGCTCTGCCATAAATCCTCTCTCAGCTATCACAAGAAACTGAAGGCTGCAGAGGGGCTGACAAGGACAATATCTAAAAGAGATGGGGGTTTAGGATGAAACACGTTGTTTCCTGTGGTAGAAGACGGCTTTCCTGGTTGTAGGAGCAAGTCTGAGGCCTCTTTCGGCAGTACTGGTGGAAGCAGTGACATTTCGTTGAGCACAGTATCTATAGGTGTAACAGCTGTAACCTCTATTGGTCCTCTCAATTCATTTAAACTCAATACCCTTGGAACATTTCTTGGGAGAAGGGACCTTCCTGAATATGGCTACTGTAATAGATCATACAATGGTGAGGTTGGAGGGGATCTCAGCAGATGAACTCATTCAACCCCCCCTGCCATAGGCAGCGACACCTCTCACCAGACCAGGTTGCCCAGAGACTCATCCAACCCAGCCTTGAACATTTCCAGGAGGGAGCATCCACAACACCCTTGGGTAACCTGTTCCAGTGCCTCAGCACCCTCATAGTGAGGAATTTCTTCCTGAGATCTAATCTAAATCTGCCCTCTTTTAGCTTGAAACCATTCCACTTTTCCCTGATAAAAAGTCTCTCTCCAGCTTTCCTGGAAGATTGTTACAAGGTCCTCCCAGAGCCTTCTTTCCCGGTTCCCTCAGCCTGTCTTTGTAGCAGAGGTGCTCCAGTCCTCTGATCGTCCCTGTGGTCATTCCCTAGAGTTGCTCCAACAGTTCAATGTCCTTTTTATATTGGCAGCTCTAGAACTAGATGCAGTAATGCTGGTAAGGTCTCACAAGAGCAAAGCAGAGGAGGGGGGTGGAATTGCCTCCCTGGTGACATCTGGATACAGCTCGGGTATCTTCTGATACAGCCCAGGGTATGGTTGTCCTGTGCTGCTGTCACACATTGCCAGCTTATGTTGAGCTCTTAATTTACCAGCACCCCCAAGTCCTGCTCTCAATCCATTCACCACCCAGCATACATCCGTGCTTGGCTGTACCCCAACCCCGATCTAGAACATTGCACATGGACTTGTTGAACCTCACGCAGTTTGTACAGGCTCAGTGCTCCAGCCAGTCAAGGTCCTTCTGGATGGCTTCCCTTTCCCTCCAGCTTGTAAACCACACCACAAGCTTGGTGTCACCAGCAAACTTTGCTGAGGGAGCACTCAGCGCCACTGGCCACATCACCAACAATGCTGGTTAAGTAACGCTGGACCCAGTGCACAAGTGATAACATAATAATTGGAACAATAGATAAAAATTAGGTCAATCCTTTCTTGCTCAAGTCTGGGGATGTGTCCAGGTGCTGCTGTTCATTCATGTGCAACCAATTGAGAAATCTCTTTCTGAAGGACTGCATTGTCTTTGCCGGTATCAGCTGGTAATCTCTCACATATTAATTGGTTGTACAGAATCAATGGCTGTCACTCAGCTTCCCTTTGATTTGTAAGCAACTGCCAAACGCTGAAAGCTGCTGAGTGTTCTTGCCATCTTCCTTGAAAGTCACACCAGCAGAGTGGTTACAGGTGCTGGAAGCGATTTCCTGGAGGCAGGTGCTGAATGGTGATGTCATGCGCAGTATTACCTTGGGGCTTTCTTCCATAGGACACCTAGGTAAACACAGAAGGGCCTTGATTAGACATCTCTGCCCCTCTCTCAGGGAACTGGCAGGAAAACAACAAAGGCCCAGTGCAGAGGCAGCTGGTGAGAGAGAGGGCAGATTAACTGGGCTTGTTGGGGCACAGTCCTGACTGTAAGATCAATCATGAATGGAATTTCTTGCCACACACAATGTTTAACTCAAACCCCCTGTCCTGTTCATCTTGGCACCTCTCAGTGCAAGCGCCCACCATTGAGCTCTCGTTGGAAGCAAGAAGAACAAGCTTTCCAGAAGAGGAAGCAAGGCATGAGTCAGAAATCTGGCCACCACACTTTATAGGTGGCTGATTGTCCCTTTGCTGCTTTAGCTAAACAGGCATCTCCGTTAGCAGCTGAAAGCAATTGGTGCAATACTTCACCATGCTGGAGATCAAGGAGTGTCCGTGTAATAGAGAGTCACTAAGTTTCTTGCTATGACTTGATTTACTGTTTTAAACATATATCGAATCAAGGATGGGAATGTCACCTAAATCTTTCTTCTAAGGGTTTTGGTAGGTTTATCAAGATTTCTAAGTGAACCTCTCAAACCTGAAATGCCATTTGTTAAAGCGACTCTGCTTGAGAAAACACTGTGAGTAACGACAATGTAACTGAAGGTCCTGAGCTGCCAGTCACAGTTTCATATTTGGTCAGAGGTTGTGTGATCATCTCATGATTATGGGTCATCCTGACCCTTCTCTGGCTGCTTCTATGTCAGTTGTCTCTTGATTTCTACCTCCTGTTGCCTGGTTTCTGTCTGCTCTACTCTGTTAAAGACTTTGGGAAGATGTAAATATCCAACTGCAAAGGATTTACAGTGGGAAGTGTGAGGTGGATGTAAGCACTGGTGTTGGTACTGCCCCTCTCACACTAATCTGGGGTGCTATATTGCTACAAATTGAGCATAGGGTCATTGATTTATGCGTTTAAATTCCTACCATGTAAATTTGAGGGTGTTGATACTTACCTGATCAACAAACCTTCTCAGGTACATGTTTTAAATACAAACAGTCCTATAGTGCTCTGTGATTTCCTGCCTTCATGTGAAAATTTTGCCTTTACAGATCTAGACTGTAGTAGGCGATGATAAAGCACAACTTATATACAATAGGTACTCGATGGAGTGTGAAAGAAAAGGAAATCACTGCTTATTTTTAGTGCTGTATAAAATACTTTGGAGTCACAGGTCAGTGCTTACACCATGAGGGATGTTTCATTGTTGGTTTGGGTTTTTAAACACTGGTGTAGAAGATTACCTGCTGTAAACTCCTGGATGTCCTAATTTGGAACATATGAATTGCTTAAAACAAAGACAGGGTGGGTGTAATGCTGCAATCTCTATTTATTGAGCTGTTTGTTTGTTTATGGCAGCCTTCTCACTTTTTTCTCCCCTCCAGTTCTTTTCTGCTTTTAAAATCTGCTCTCATTTTGCAGCAACTGGTGCATACACTTGCAGCCCTTTAAAACTGTGTTTCTCCTCCATGTCCTTTGAACTTGATGTTACAGATGAGTAAAAAAGGGATCTGTGTTGCTCTGTTGGTCAGAGGATTCTCCTGCTCATATTGTTCTGGGCAAGAGCGTATCTGCCAAGCTTACTCTCTGCAGTCAACCTGGTGAAGGACATGCCAAGAGCGACACACGCATCTGCATTGTCCCTGCAGGGTAAGATGGATCTAGCCATCCTAAACAAGACAAGATCTGCCACAAGTATCTTTGCCAATTTGTGCAGAAAAGAGGTACCTGCGTTGAGCCAGTCCCTGGAGCTGGTGCTTTCAGTTGAGATTGACTCTCTCTACAATCTGTCTATTCTGAACACACAGTCAGCTTGACCAGGTCATTTCAGTCTGCTGGGACCACAGTGGGAGGGGAAGACCATCCTCAGAGCCAGCCTCTCATAGCTGGAGCTATTTTGTGGCTGATAACCTTGAACTGGAGGGTGCCCATTGTTCTGCCTCAGAGTTTGTCTGTCCCTGGTGAGTCTGAACATGTGTCCTCCAAACATTCTTTTGCTCCTTCACAAGGAGATTGGCTGTGATGTTTGTTACTTCTTGGCTGCTCTGTGGCTGAGGCAGGTTTGGCACCAAGACTTCTGCACTTCTCAGTGCAAAGCTCTAGAGCATGGCACCTAACTCTTGGTCTTTCCAGTTTCCTTGGGACAAACTACTTTGTGTTGTGTGACTGCACTGTGACTGACCCAATGGGCGGCATCTCTGTCAATGATCCGACTTCCTGCGTTACATTGTTCTACCAGTCTTAAGACATCAGCCTCATAAACTGTATTTCTAGATTTTATAAATTACTGGCTTAAAGTGACTGAAAAGTGATGTGAAAGTAATGTCATTTCAATGCTATTGCTCTATTAACCAGATCTGCAATAGAGTCCTAGAATGCATTGGGCTGGAAAGGACCTTTAAAAGTCATCTAGTCCAACCTTCTGCAGTAAGCAGGGACATCTTCTACTAGATCAGATTGCTCTGAGCCTCATCGAGTCTCAACCTGAATGGCCCAAGGGGATAGGACTTCCACCACCAATCTGGGCAACTAGGTCTAGTGTTTCACCACCCTCTTTGTAAAAAACTTTATATCTAGTCTAAATCTCCCCTCTTTTAGTTTAAAACCATCAGCCCCTTTCCTGTCACAACAGTCCTTCCTGAAAAGTCCCTCCCCATCTTTCTTGTTCTGAAAGTACTGAAAGGCTGCAATAACATCACCTCAGAGGCACCTTTTTTCCAGGCTGAACGACCCCAACTCTTGCAGCCTGTCCTCACAGCAGATGTGCTCCAGCCCTCTGGTCATTTTTGTGGCCTCCTCTGGACCCACTCCAAAAGATTAATGTTTGTCTTGTGTTGAGGATGCCAGAGCTGGGCACACAGTACCCCAGGTTGAGTCCCACCAGAGTAATATAGAGGTACAGAATGACCTTCCTCCACCTGCTGTTCACACTTCTTTTGACGCAGCCCAGGATGTGATTGGCCTTCTGAACTGTAAGGGCATACTGTTGGCTCATGTCCAGACTTCCATTGACTGATACTGCTAGTCCTCCACAGGGCTGCTCTCAATCAGTTTCCCAGCCTGCAATGATAATGGGGATTCCCCCAACCCAGGTGTGGGACTTGTTAAATAAAGCAAGCAAGTAACTTTATCAGGTCTATTTAGAGCTAATTATCTCTATCATGAATCTGGGACATTTTAAGACTGTAGAATGAGCACCTTTTGGTAGCTAATGCTTTCTTCAGTTATTCTTAGCTTGAAAAACTTGGGCAGTTAGCTACTGCTCTTGCTTTGACTTTGCCTTTTCCACTTCCTTTACCCCATGTACAGCCATACCCTACAGGTCTGTATTTTGTGAGCTTTACTAATTGTAGTGAACTCTCTAGAGCCTTTGTTTTCGTATCAAAATAGGACTTTTTCCTTGTCCTGTTGGCTGTTCCCTATTCCTGCATCAATTCTTCCACCTATGGACAGTACAAGTTTCAATATTGTCCCAGGCATTTGCTCTTTAATTGCAGACCTCCTGGATTTTAGTTTCAGTGTGTTTTATGTGACAGGCTAATATGGCACACACTCCTAAATGCTTAATTTCTGTCAGGCTTTGTGGGAATCTCTCATGGAGCTCGTTAGTTTAGCTCCACTTAAAACTGCTCTGACGCCAGCATCTTGTCATCATGCTTTGCCTTAGTCTTGGCAGTCATCAGTAGAGCTGTGAAGAAATCACTGATAGAGGTTGAGATTATAAACTGATTTGGCTGATAATGTGGGCATTGCATTGTACAGGTTTTGTCATATTTTTGCCGGTGCTTCTCCTAGACATTTCTGAAAACATAGAGCTTGAATCTTTCTCTGATTTTCCTACACATCTGAACATCCTTGTTTATTCTCTAGTAGCAATGGCACAGTGCCTGTTGTCCTACAAGAAGGATCCTATGTGAGTAAGTTGGTTTCTGCCTCTCTTGTAAAAAGAAAACCCTCTTTTTCTGGCAAGACTGGGGCTCTGTCCTCTAACATATTTTTACTCGAGGTTTTCTGCTGATTTTCTTAATCCTCCTTTTGGAGGATTTTGTTTGCACATGGGGCCTGTTAGGCAAAAAGTATGGATGTGATCTCAGATGCCTTGCATTTTCCTGCACCCTGAAAAATGAATTGATCTATTCCTGACATAAAGGATTAATGAAGGTTCAGTAATTTCACCCAGAGAATGTCAAGTTACTCTTCTATTTGGCAAACTCAAAGTTCTTGCAGCAGTTTAGATTTAGATCATTTCTCTTGTCCCAGGTTTTGTTTTGGATATTAAAGTCCCTACTTTATTTTCTCTTCACTCTTTGTGCCACCTTGTATATTTAAAATCTCACTCAAAGCAATTGGACACTACTTCATTTCCAGTCTGTGAGCAGTTCTTGTGCTTTGGAGATCCTAATTCCTGACATTTCCTTTTACCGAATGTGTTATTGTTAATATTTAAATACTGATGTTTCAGAGAGGAAATGAAATGCTTGCTTGCTCAAGGATATCAGGACCATGACGATTTCATTGTCCCATCACCTGCATAGCTTTACTATAGCCAAAACTGTACTGATCTTTCCTAAACTTACTTCACAGCCTGCTTTTGTGTTTCTTACTGAAACTTGGGCTTACTGATAGCTTTCATTCAAACTTGTTTTTCATGCCCTCTCAGTCCACTTCTTTGGACTGCTTTTCCCTCGGGTTACCTTATTTTAGGAAAGCTGAGTTCTCTGCCAAAAATATAAACCAGTAAATATTGTTGATACTGTGCCCAGAAGAGGAGGCACCAGACAGAAACAGATCCATATCAAGACAAGATTCCTCAGCCTGCTTTTCTTTCCAGTACAGCTTATCCAGCAATGTCAGGTGCTGGTGTAAGCAACTCTTCATGTTTCTGGGTTTCAGATGGTTGGAAAATTCTGAAGACATGGAAAAGGGCAAGGTAATGGTAACATCTAGTAGCTTGTTTGGCTTCACCCTGCCTCTGACACTGGTGGTTTGAGTCCAGTTAATCTGCCCCATGTTCTGAAAGAAGTGAATGAATTTACTGATGTCAGTATACTACACCAAGTATGAGATGCCTAAAACTAAGCATATGATTGTAGTCTCTTAATGAAACATATAATTCTGTACTTCTGACTTCAGCTTTTGCACAAAACCAGATTTCTTCCATTTGTTATATTATATTTTTTCTGGTTAATTTTGTATTTTACTGGTTTCAGCCTCACAGTGGGCAGCTGTACCTGACTTGCACTTGCCTACCGCAGCCTGCTTCCCACACACGCTGCCCACAATGTCTTGATAGCTTTGCACAGATAAAGTCATGAAAAATGGTTTTCCATGCTGTCTTTGCTGTTTAAGGGAGGCATATAGGTACCTACAGTAGCTGCAAAGATTGTCCAAGTGTAGGAGATCAATGACACCTCTGAGTCACTTTCATTCTTAATGTTGCCAGGTTTGCAAAATACTGCTCTTATGTTTGTGCTGGAGGGCAGGGCAATTTCTTGTTCAGACTTGTACTTCATTTTTAGTGAAGACACTTTCTCTTTGCAATGCAAGATAGGATCCTCTGATAACTGACACACAGTGACTTCCCTCATCAGTGTTTCAAGCTGGGTGTGAGCCCATTAATTATTAGAGGATGGATTTTCAATGTGTTCTGTAAACTTATTGATAACCGGCAATAACAGCCAGGGTTCTGAGACAGATGTGAAAAAGAAGTCAAGGCAAATGAAGCTTTCAACTAGGTCACATTCTAAAAATAAGTGAAGTAGTTGAAATTGGTGTTTCATATTTGATGCATTTTTAAATAGAACAAATGTTAACATTCCTATTAAAAATATTAAACCATGAAATTGTAAGTGTTGTCTCCATATCACTGGTCCTCACTGGAGGAGAACTGTTTCTTCCACTTACTGGAAAACAAGTTTGTCTGAACACTCAGTGCCATTGTTTCAGAAATTACACTGAACAACTTGGTCTTCTAATTGCGTGCACACAGGTTTTGCCTCTGTGATCTCTGTGTGCTGGCAGGCAAATCTGAATTTGCAACCACATTTAAAGAGAAGTTAAAGAACATTTGTGCCTAAAGCCCCTGGAAAATCTAGCCTGCAGGAACTGACATGTGACACTCCTGAGCTGAACTCATTCATTCTGAGCTGAATAGCTACATATAAAATTCCCAAGATAGGTGAAACTGAGTTTCTCTCATCACATAGGTGATGGCCAACAAGGGCTCTCACCTGCCGTCATCTCAATCCAGCTCTCACAATACACACCAGCAGCTCTGTAACACATGACAAATACCTTGAGTACAAGTAATTCCACATGTTCATACCATGGTTTGCTATACCTAGCTGTCTTCGCTTCTGGTCAGGGATCACTTGGTATATATATCTGCATATGGAAAATGTATGGGGTGCAAGAAAAGGGCAGGCAGTGATAAAGAGGGAGGGACAGAGGGAGGGAAAAGAACTAAGTACAGAACTCAGTCTGCAGAGGGAACTGGTGGAACAAGGAAGATCACCTTTTCCAAGCTCCATTACCTTCTTTTTGATAGAGCCAAGCTGATAAATCCAGTCTGAAATGCTGACAATTAGTCAATGTTTTGTAGTCCTGATCATTTTATTGCTAGTTGTTGAATTCTTCAGGCTGAGAAAGGCATGCAAGCAGTTTCCTCCTGGACCAACTCCTCTCCCGTTGCTTGGAAACTTGGTGCACCTGAATTTTCAGTTTCATCGGGATCTTCTGATGGAGGTATTTGTTTTGAGATGCTCTTAATTGGTTAATTTTAGTCAAAGCTTAAACAAAATTATTATGTTAATAGCAAAGTGGAAGTTTTTTTAATCTTAGAAAGTTACAGACTGGATAAGGTTGTATAAAGATCAACTTTGTTCCTACATTCAGATGACCTTCTCATGTGGAATGTGCCATCTTCTTGAGAAATGTAATGTCCTTAAGAATCAAATAAACCTGAGGACAGGGTTTGTGACTTGCCATTGAAGTTGGAGAATACCAATAATCAAAAAGATGCTTCTCCCTTGCTGACAAATCCATATATGCTAACTTTAAAAGTTTTGGTGCCCTGGGATTGCCTAACTTGATCACAAAGTGGGCATTAGGGCACACGTGTATGTATGCTTGAAATAGGCAGAAGGCACACACCCTTAATCTCCCAACACCTCCTTAAAACTCTTTGTTTTCCACTTGTTTTTAGAGACAGTTGCTCCTCCCCAGACCACCTCAGTCTCTTCCTGTAGCTGGCAGTATTTCTTGTAGTGGTTTACAGACAACCTCCAATTCAGATCAGTTAGTACACACAGATTGCTGAGTGTGCTGCAAACTCAGGCAGGCAGTGATGCTGTAACAGGAAGAGGAAAGCCAGCATCTAAAGGGTTATAAGAAAAAGCAAGTGATTAGTTTGATCGACTGCATGGTATTCTGGTGGCATCTCAGGCACTTCCCACCACCTCTTTTGTATCATCTTGCCTGTGTTGGAGCAGGGTCCCATTCTTGGACAGAGCTTTCCTCACAGAAGGTTGCACTTCCCCTGTAACACATCTGTCCCTGCTTGCTTGGGCTTACCTTCTCAGTGCTCTCCTCAGTGCTGTGAGGAAACTCTGACTTCAGCTGCAACCCACTGGCATTTTGTGGCTGTTCAGTAGTTTCTGGCTTCCCCTCCTATTCCAGAGTGCAGAGACAGAGCAGATCTGAAGGTTTCCTTTTGCAAAAGAAGGGCTCGCTGACTCTATAGAGCCCTGGAGAGGTGCAGAGTGTGGCTGTTCAGTTAATGAGGTACAAATCCTGGGCTTGAATGTTGAGCAATGTAAAACACGGTTTTCTTTCTTTTGTTGCAGTATTGCTGCAGCTTGTTCTATCAAAAGAAAATCACTGCCCACAGGCAAAAAAAATTAGCTGCTGAAAGCCTCACTCTCAGAAAACCAGTCTTTTTCTGCTTCTACCTATAATTATTTTATATACTGGGAATGATGTTCCCAGCACAAAACTCACCCTTGTGCTGGTGAGCAGCAGGTGTGGTGTCTATTTGAGATGTGTGGGGTTTCACCTGCTCTTTTCTGGCACCCTTTTCACCTCCAGCTGGCAAAAACACACGGTAACATATATACTTTGTGGTTCACGTGGCACCCAGTGATCATACTGAATGGATATCAAGCAGTGAAGGATGGCATGACTAGACACCCTGAAGATCTTTCTGGGAGGTTGGTGTCTCCTTTCTTCAGAGCAGTGGCCAAAGGAAAAGGTGAGAATGTTCTGCCGTAATTAATGCACAGGAATGTTAACTTGGCAAATGGATTTGTCTTGTTAGACACTCTGCCATCCCTTTTGGAATGCTCTCCCATCTGACACTGTACAAG
Organism: Upupa epops; assembly: GCA_013397515.1. Lineage (NCBI taxonomy): Eukaryota > Metazoa > Chordata > Aves > Bucerotiformes > Upupidae > Upupa > Upupa epops. The sequence continues at coordinate 280,459 of VZRI01011145.1, read as the reverse complement.
TCCTCCATTAGCTATTGTGAATAACTTACTATTTGCTGAGATGCCTTTTGTACTGAGCTTTCCCAAGCCTGGGATATTCTCTGGGTCAAGATGTTTCTACGTGACCCGTTTGCTGTGTTCAAAATGTGTATGATCCTGGTTCAGACCTCAGCAGCCTGCCCCCCTCACAGAGTAACCCAATTTACTGAACAGCACATGAATGCAAACCTGCTTATATGTTTGTTAACCACATTTACTGTGGTTGCCAAACACTTTCCGTCATGAACAAGACGCCTACACCACCTTCCCTTAGAGGCCTTATTGCTGTGTCTGAAGCCACTCTGAAATATTTAGTGAGTATCTTTCAGCTGTGAGTGCCTCTGACACAGGAAAGCCCACATCTCCCTGGTTTATTCCAGCAGCGTCAGTCTTTTCTTTTTCCTCTCCTGCATTTGCTATACCAAAGCAAATGCAAACTGCTTAAACCTCACCATCACAGCAACAGTTCAGGGCTCTTCAAGCAACCACTAGCGCAATTTAACAATCAGTGGAGTGGTCTCCATCTCAGAAGAGAAGCAGGTCCCAAATGTCATTTACCCTTCAACTCCTCATCATACACACACCGCATTAATTGATCTGTAGCTCCAGAAACACACCCAGGCCCTGCACATCGTCCTTCTGTAGAAATTCATCCAGTTATTCCTGGATTAAGCAGGATCACTTATGTTTGGCTAAAACAGACCTAAAACAGCTTAAGGCTTTCTTTTTTTTTGTGAAGACATCAAGAAACAGAGAATTCACCAAATCCTTAGGCTGATCTTTTCTAAGTTTGCCTATAATCAGTACTGAGGCTGTGGTCTAGTTATAGGTTGTGTACGTTCGGCTATGGTTTCTGGTTACTGATAATTTCACCTAAAGGTGCTATGATAAAGGTATCATAGTATGTTCCCTGTTTTACTCTGTGTTTTCTAATATATATTTTTAGTGACATGTTCGTGGCTATGACAAGTATTAATATGTCAGGGAATACCCCCAGGTATTATGTTGGCAAATGGTCGCTCCTGGAAGCAGCAGAGGCGCTTTGGTACAATGACCCTACGCAATTTGGGAATGGGGAAAAAAGTCCTTGAGTATCGAGTGCAAGAGGAGGCCTGTCACCTGGTGGAGTTCTTTGGGAACCTAAAAGGTATCAATCTAACTAAGAAATCAGACACTTTCCAGTCCTGGATCCATATCTTCAGTATGCAGACCCTTTCCAGGGTCATGGTAGGTCCAGAGTGGTGTCCAAAAAGCAGTTAGAGCGCAGTATCTCAGGTGGGAATGTCTGTCTTAAAAAGCTGTTTGTGAAGTTAACAAAATTGGGGCCTTCTGAAATTCCACCTCCCTGGGTTTATTGTTTGCCTGTGTGATTGTACAATGAGATGATGTCACTGGGCCACACAGCCAAGCCATTCTTAACACTGACTACAATAAGTAACTGAAGAGTATTGCAGAGCTTAGTCATTTCTCTAAATTTCAATGACATTGGATGTCATGAGGTAAACTGGATGCTTTAGTGTCTGTCTGAGTAAGAGAGTATTGGCAAGAATCAAAGGAAAGTAGGAGGTGGGAGGGAACTTCAGTGGATCGTCAGGTTAATCCTAGAGTCCAAGCCAGGAGCATTTCTATACAAATACTTTTTGGCATATGCCTGTCTCATGAATAGGTATTCATGCCATACCTCTGCCCCCATTCATGCCCTAGCTGAATAAGGAGGATATTTTATCTAATCTCTAATAGCATCTTGTCCTATCTGTGTAAGAAACACCTGCAGAAAACATTGAGAGTGAATACCAGTTACTGTGTTTGCAGGAAGACCTGTGGATCCTTATGTCTCTCTTTTCCATTCTATTTCCAATGTGATTTGTGCTGTGGTTTTTGGATATTACTTCTCTGAGGAGGACAAGATGTTCCATGAATTGATCAGTGCTTCAGAGAATTTATTCAAATTTGGTGGCAGCTTTTTACATCGGGTGAGTAAATAATATGCTGGGGCTTTTCTTCTGAGACAGATAGCAAATTAAAGCATAGACACACACACAAAAAATCAGACTTTGCTAAACACAGAGCAACTGGCAAATGTGAATAGGGAGCTAAGAGGTGTCCTTGAGGACGTTATTATGGCCTCCTTGCTTCTGAGGCCATTTTAAAGAACTGCCTTGTTTCTTTGCAAGTTTAGGAGATACCTGTCTGCTGACTCCTGGCTTTAAGTCTTTCAGCCTTCTGAGACTGTTAATGTAAACCTTTAAACCGGAACTTTCAGCTCTGCAGTATTGCTCCTCCCACCTCTGCTTACTTCTCTCCTCCAAAAATGGGTATCATTGAATTCACTGCTCAGCTTTCTACTGCTTTGCAAATTGCATACTGGCAATTTGTTCTTTCTTTCCCCCTCCCTCACAAATAACAGAATACTCATTACAAGTCTTTCCATTGCTTCATTACAGCTCACAACTCACGCATTACAAAAACAGGACATACACTCTCTGACTGCCTCACAATTCCAGTTGTGTCAGAGAGTTTTGGGTAGGTACCTCCCACAACATGCCATAAGGGCCAGCTTTGCACTGGGATTGTCTGCAAGTGCACATGAAGTTTTTCCTGTGAATTAGACTTTGTGGTTTAGAACCTTCAAGAGGGACACGCTGGGTGTGATGGTGACTGTGGATGGTGTAATAAATTCCATGGACATTTGAGTTTCATAAGAAAAGGCAAACTAAAATACTGATGTGGTGGTAACCTTTTCAGCAAATCCATCATATGAGGGTGGCACTAGACAAATTCCCCATAGTAAAGAAAGGAATAGATGAAATTTGTAGAAGATCAAAGCCAGAAGACCTGAACAATACAGGGAAGTTTCAGCATACTGTGCTGCAAGAGCTCGTAAGCACTGCAGAGTGGAGTTATAAGAATGGAACAAATTGTAATGCTACAAAACTAAATTATGGAATATTGGGAATTAATGAGATTAATATCTACTATGAGCTTAGAACTTTTCAGTGCCAGGGCTAGTAGGAAAGTCTGGTATAAACTAGCAGATAATAGGAAGAAAATGTCACACAGAATCTTACCAGCACTATTTTCCCTTTAAATCCAGAGAGTGTTAAAGTAGGGTCTAGCGTGTAATAAAGTAGGGTCTAGCGTGTAGTGTGGGATCTACCCTAGGGTCTTGTACACCTTATGTTGTGAGTCTGGAGAGAAACAAATGTAGACAAGCATTGATGGGATGACATATAAAGTAACATAACATTAGAGAGGCTTCACTTGTTATGTCTGAAAGAACAAGGAGAGGAGACAGAAATGCTGTTTGCTTGGATGGGTGGAATGGCAGATGCTGCAAACAGAGAATTATCCAAGCTAGAGGACACTTTGATCTGACAACATCAGACTGAAAATGTAATTTTTCTAACTATCAGAACAGTTACTGGTCCTGTAGCAGTCACAAGGACTCTGATGAGGAAACATAAATTAGCTCTTACAGTGATAGCCAGTCTCTACTTCCCTTCTGTGAGCTTCAAAAATTCCACCAGTTACTTCAGGCTGCTAATCTTAGTCGTCACACAGAATCCATAAAAGATGTCTGTACATTTTGAGTGTGTGGGAGATGTTCAGGAGAAAGGTCTTCTAGTGATCTGCATTGGTCAGATAAACTTACTGGCATGAGCAAACTGTTGTCGGTACTGCCCTGACACTAGAAGTGTGTCAAAGTTACAGGTGAAGTGCATGATGGCAAATGCATACTCAATGAAAAGCCTGTTTACTCCACTACCAACGTCTCATATCATACCATATCATCAAAAGGGGAGGCTCAGGGGTGTCCTTATCGCTGTCTGTAACTACCTAAAAGGTGGTTGTAGTCAGGCGGGGGTTGGTCTTTTCTCTCTGGACACTGGAGACAGGACAAGGGGTCACAGTCTTAAGCTCCATCGCGGGAGGTTTAGACTTGACATTAGGAAGAGGTTTTTCACTGAAAGAGTGATCTGATTTTGGAATGGGCTGCCCACGGAGGTGGTTGGGTCACCATCTCTGGCGATGTTCAAGGTTAGGCTGGATGAAGTGCTGAGTGGCATGAGCTAGATGTCAGGTGTTTAGGTTTACTTGGTTGGTTTTAGGTTGGGCTGGATGATCTTTAAGGTCTTTTCCAGCCTCATCATTACTGTGAGACTGTGATCTCCATACAGGACAATTCTGCAGCTTTGTTTCTGTCAGATATTTCATGAGGCCTCTTCTATGCCATTCCTGCAGATGTATGAAATCTTCCCCTGGCTGTTTCACTGTTTCCCTGGTCCCCATAAGAAGGCATTTTCTTCCTACAATGTCCTGAGTTCTTTTGCAAGGAAGGAGATCAGAAGACATGTGGAGAGAGGGATACCAGAGAAGCCGCAGGACTTCATTGACTTCTACCTGGCTGAGATGGAGAAAGTAAGTGTTCATTCTGCCTGATCACACATTTATGGTGCATAAGGCCAAACTGACCATTGAATCATCTGGTCTGACCCCTTCTATGATAGTTTCTCACATTTCATAGGTTTCTTAATATGGAATAGACTGGGACTTAGTGATAGTTTCCAGAAAGGCATCCAGTTTTATGTTTTGATTACATGAATGGATTACACAAAGTATGTAAGAGTGTGAACTCATCACCTGCTTTCCAGAAACATTTACATGTCTACTTCAGTCCTGTAGCACATATGAGACCATTTATTCTAGGATACACAGCTTGGTAAGCCACCCCAATGTCTCCATACATCAGCATACCTCATGTTGACAGTGGCATTGGATATGCACACACCGACATTTATCCTGAAACAGATGATGTGCTTGTATGGGTTTCAGCATGTGTCCTATCCCTGGCTGTCCCTGAGCCACACAACTGCGTGCTTCCTCCTTTAGGAGGGAACTATTCATGGAGGCTTTTCTCTTTACTGGAAGCTCTCTTTAGGTCCTGGTTTGAGTTGATTCTTCACTCTTAAAAGGATTCATAGGCTGTCCTGAAGTCCCTCTGTATCATTCCTACAGCATCAAAAAGAGAGTAGCCTTTCCATTTCCAGCCCAGTGCCTTTTAGCTGTTGCATCTCAGCAAACCCAGTTTACTAACACTAAATAAAGCACTTATTTCCTGAGATTAAGGAAGTTTATGTAGCTTCTACTTCATAAGCTTTAAGCTTCTTACTTCATAAGCTTTCAGGTAGTCAGGCTGCCATGATCTCAGTGTTGGCTCAGAGGCTCTGATAGAGACTAGCACATCCTCTTGTGCATTACATCTGAATGAGTACTGCAAAATATATATGATAAACACTACACTGCCAAAGATGCCACTTTCTCTGGTGTAGCAGGTGCTAGTTATTGCAATCTGTTTATGATGTATTTTCTCTAATTGTTTTTATACACTACTGCCTTATTGTATGAAAGAAATAACCTGGTTACCTCCTTCCCACCATTTCACCTCTATCCTGAACTGAGAGAAGAAATTACTGTCAAGATGTGCTGTTGAGATCCTTTTGTTCAGCTAGGTTTTCCTTTTGGCATTTGACAGCACACTGGAGAGACCAAGGCCTAACGAGTGACACACTGTGGGGCACTGGTTCAGAAGTACATTCTAGGCTACCTGCAAAACTTGTAGTGTGCTTCAAAGGTTTTGTGACTGAGTCAACAGGCATAAAGGTGCCTTTTTAAAACATTCCACCTCATGAAAAAGCGATGAGGGTTTACTATGTCAACTTGGGAAATTATTAATCTCCTAGTAGTAATCAAATGCTGTTACTTGGAAAATTTGCTGTGCAAACAAGGACTCTCACAGACACAGGCATTCCGGATGACCTAACTTTTGTGCTTTAACTTGAACTTTTACTATCATCTACAGTCTAAAGATGAGGTCAAGCCCAAGTACGATGAAGAAAATTTGGTGTGTGTTATAAATGATCTTCTCCTCGGTGGATCAGAAACCTCAAGCACAACACTGTACTGGGGACTGCTTTTTATGGTAGCAAATCCGGATATCCAAGGTGAGAGGGATTCTTGCTGGGAATTGCTGTGAGTGCTATAAATGTTAATAATGGCTTAATGTTGTCGCAGGCACAAAAGCCACCAGTTGAGCCTGGCTCTCACTCTGAGAACACAAAGAATGGCAGAACCCAAAAATCAAAGACTCATCCTGTGACCTGAGTAAACCAGGTGGCTGAAAGCACTTGTAGTCAGACAAAAATTAATGAGCGAGGTGCTCTGTGTGAAGGGTTTGAAGGCTGACTGATAGGAACAGAGACCAGAGCTCTAATGCGAGTTCTGTCTGCACCAGACATTGTTCAGGTATGAGCAGTGCTTATAGAGCTTTGCTGTGTTTGCCATACAGTCAACCTATACTCTCTTCTCCTGGCACAACACTTTCCTTAGCACAGCAGTGCTCATAACATTGCTCTGAACCCTTTATTGGACAAACCATCTGGGCAGATGTTGGCAGATTATGAAGAAATGCAGGTTGCCTTAAGGAAGGCCCATGGTCCTGGTAGAGATGGCTGCCTCTTCTCATGTCTTTCTTGTTACAGAACTGGTAAAGAAATGCAAGATAACTTGCACAGTGCAAATCCATACACTGCCTCAAAGAACACAGTGACTGCTTTCTGTCTTTGTGGAGTGCTTCATTCACAAGGCTACACAGAGGGCATCCACAGACCATGGGTTGCAGCCTCAAGGTTTCAGTAGTACATACTCTGTGTGTAAATGGTTGATGGTGTTTGGATCTAGTCTTTAAATAATCAGTAACGCTTGTTGCAGTTTGTTCACAAAAGAGCAAAAAAGGAGAAAACAAAATATTAATTTGGAACTTCTACAAGAGATAGAAAGATTATAAAAACAGAAAAAGAAGTTTAAGGGGAGGATTTTATCTGCTATCTAGAGGTCCTGTTTTCAGGCAAGAACTGCTGGCTGTACACACAAACTATCTGTCTCTGAGATATTATTCCAGAAGAGGATGCTTGTCTAATTATTCATTCTATGAACTCCTCTGTACATTCAGGCCAGGTTTTCTCATCCACATCCATGTCAGGAAGAGAAGCGGTATGGGTTTAAGGAGGACTCAAGTCCAGAGTGCTGGCTCTTCCCTCTGTTGTACTTGTCCACTGAAAGCAGTGGAGATAAATCTATTTCCACAGCCTCAGTTCCTGCTGAGACTGAAAAGATTGAGTCATGGAGTGCCTGTTTGCATTCAGAGTTTTAGGCTGATTCAGATGTTGTTTGTTCATACACTGCACTGCCATATTTGGATCAGTCCTGCTCAACTTATCCCCTGCACTGGGAGGTAATATCTGAGGCATTAATGTCAATTGTGCAAAGGAAATTAAGATTTAGAGATAAACTAAGCAATTCCTAAATACCTCCAAAACCTGGAGCTGAGTAACCTGCCCTACACCCAGTGAACATTCTGTAAGACACACCTCAGAGCTGGAATAAATAAGTACAGTCCTTGCTTATGATTATGGACCACAATATTTGAGTAGTGTTCACATTTCTTTTTATATGTTAAATGTATATATATGTATATATTTATATATTAAATTCAGGCATTAGATCACACATTTTACACTTTATGTATTACGTTGAAACAATGCACTTTCTTGTTGGTCTAAGAAAAGGTCCCTCTGAAATGGTGACTATTCCTCCACAGAGAAAGTGCAGAAGGAGCTGGATGCTATTTTGGGTCCCATCCAGGTCATTAGCTATGAAGATCGGAAAAGGCTGCCCTACACAAATGCTGTGGTTCATGAGATCCAACGCTTCAGCAACATTGTCTTTGTTGGCATACCCCGAACGTGCGTGAGGGACACAACACTGCTGGGATTCCCTGTCAAAAAGGTACAGACAGATTTTTCCGTCTCTGTTCTTTCTTCAGCAGACACATCTAGTTTTTTACAGTTTTGTAACCCATTTCCATCTATAACTACTGTTCATGTAGCCCGGGAATGTGGGGCCTAGGGAAGGGTTACCTCTTGAAGCTGCAGGAATGAAATAAATCTCTCACTCAATGTGTTGACACTTAGATGATGAGATCGCTGACACAGAAGCCTTGAGCTCTCACCCTGTTGAGACCACAGCAGAGACCAGCTCTGCTTGGCTTTAAATGTATTGAGAGGAAACCGTTTTGCCAAAGCACTGGTTAAGACATCCCTGCTAAGCTTGGCATTGCCAGCACTACTGGGTTGGAGAAAGATGTGAAAAGATGGCTCACAGCTCCACTGACTCCTTGAGCTAAGGGACCTTCCCAAATCTGTAACAGCTGAGAGACTGCCAGCTACAGCTACAGATGATAGTGAGGGAGTTGCTCTCAAATGCTGCCTAAGATATGAGTTCACAGCCAGTAAGGCATTTTATAGGGTGGCATAAATGATGCTCGGTGCCTGCTCTCACTGAAAAACACCAGCAACAAACAGGAATTGGTTTCTTTTATTGCAAGAGATGGGAGAGGCCAGCATCACTACTGGCATCTGGGTTTGGCCCCACCTAACTAGTTTTGCAGTGAAGGTTTCACTCTGTTCTGTCTGTTTCTTACAGCTGTGTGCCTAGGGCACATGGATGGGTCTGCTGGAAACAACCAGTAAAGAAAAAGAGTGAAGAAATGCTGCTTAAAAAACTCAGAGTTTGTTGACAATTATATATTTCAGTTATTTCTGGATGCGTTTCTCTGTCTTAAGCCTGAAAGGAGATTTCCAACACTGGAACCTAAATATCAACAGAACAGTACAACTAGAAGTGTTAAGACTAGTTGTAACAGTGGTAACAATGCAGCTGTACCACCATCACTAATGCTGCTAACACCTGCTGACATAGCTACAAGGCTGAGAAATGATAATTTTCAGAAACTCATATTTTTTGATAAATGACCTTCTGTCCACATCCTACCCTCTCATTACAAAGAAATGGCAACAAGCAGCTGCAGTTTTATCTGTCAAGCAGAAACTAATAGGTGAGAGAATAGTTGGAACTGAATTAAACAGTTTTTCCCTTGCAGGGCACCATAGTTATTCCGAATATAGCATCAGTTCTGTATGATCCTGAGCAATGGGAGACACCTCGACAATTCAACCCAACCCATTTTCTGGATAAAGAAGGAAACTTCATAGCTCGAGAAGCCTTCTTGCCATTCTCAGCAGGTAAATCCACTGGCAGTTTGGACAGACCCAACAGATTAGATAAAAAATACAGAAGTATGAGACTATGGTATTTCCTCAGATAATATCTTCTATCTCGTCTGTTTTCAAAGTACAGCACTAGCTTGTTTCTGCCAAGGGAGATGCTCTGTGCTGTCAGACCCCATCCTGGTAATCAAAGGATTAAGTTCTTGCTTATATAACTAAAAATCCAGTTGCAGAAGAAGGAAATATTATGATAATGCAGTTAGAGTTCACACGTAGCAGTGAAGCTCCTACTCTCTTGGGTTTGGTTTAGTTTCTCTGTTGATAAAGCAGATTATTCACTTAGGTAATCCAGTTGTCTTAATGCAAGTGGCTTTGCTTTCCCTTTTCCCTGCTAATCTGGAAACACGAATGCATTATTCACCTGTTCTACTCCTGCCAGTGGTTCCAAAGAGGATCCCCTGGAAAATAACTGTAGGGCTCTGGCTTTGCCTGTAAAGTGGCCAAGCCTCTGTTTGATTGCAGCTGCCATTGCTATGCAGTTTTGAACCACTGACTTTAGCTCGCTATGAATGTGCAAACAGCTGGCAGATTCTTTATGCATAACCTTGAAGCCCAACACCTTCTGTGAAATAAAACCATTTTCTGCCAGGTCAAGAAATGATGGTGGTACCTCAGGAATTTTCACCGAGGTTTTAATTTGGTGTCTCCTAACCTGTGACACTGGATGGGATACTTCTGCGAAAGTATTAACAACAATGTAGTTTTGTGACTTTCAGCACCCCCGCCTCCCACGTATAACAGTAATTAACACACTGACTGTGAAACTGAAAAATTCTTAGATACTCACTGTCCTTCCCCAATTCCTTTGGCAGGGCACCGTGTGTGTTTGGGAGAGCATCTAGCGAGGACCGAGCTCTTCATTTTCTTTGCCAGCCTGCTACGTGCATTCACCTTCCGGCTCCCTGATGGGGTGACAAAGATCAACACAGAGCCCATTTTTGGGGCTACACTGCAGCCCCACCCATACAGGGTTTGTGCCATTCCACGTTAGGCTGCAGCACAACACAGACCAGCAGGAGACAGACACCTTTTCTTCTGTGAATTTCCTCTCAAATGTGTAAAACTTCCTCCAGTAGATGGGTCATTGATATTACTCTATCCCAGAGCTATTCTGGAAGTGAAATGCAAGACAAGATCTAGACAATCACAATTTTTGGTCTTTGTGAAAGTCCCAGATAATCTCAAATGGGTCTTACCCATTTTCTTGTCTTGGAGAGTACTTGAAGCAAGACACTGGTCCCCAGCTGAACCTAACACGCTATGTCTCCTTGTCCTAGCCAAGAATAATTGTCATGATGCTAACTCCTGAGTAAAATTCAACATAGGACCTCTGAAAGAGACAAGTAGGTGTAATTTCTGTGAGTGTTTTGGTGATCTCCAGTGGTTTGACTCTGGAAAATACACTTTTAAAACCCTATTTTGATTTTACTGTCCTGAATTTAGAAACTTGAATTTGTTGACAGGTTTCAAATAAAAACATTTTAAAACCCCCAACACTCCAAACCCAAAAAACACGTTAGAATGCTGGTGTATTAATGTCTGAACTTCATGTGAGTATCTCCCATATAGCAGATAGAGGTGATCTAAAGTTGAAGAAAGAAACTTAAGTTTCTTGTGTTGATGTTTTTGGCAATGGGAACACGTGACATGACAGCCTGATCTCTGTTGTAATGCGTGGCTGGGTGGTCTGTACGTCAGTTGGGCATTGTGGCATTTTAAGGTGAGGTTTCTATCGTACAGAATCATGCCCATTATTGATTCTGTTTGGAGCAGGCATAACAGTGGGATGAGATACTCACTTTGCCAAAGGATTTCACTGCTGGCTTCACCTTAGAGGGATGTGGAGGCTTTGGAAGGCAGTATCTGAACACTCTGGTGTTCTCAATTTCCTCTGGGTCATTTTCTTTCATTACAACCCATGCCATACTTCCTGTTCTTTCACTCTTTCCAATCCTCATTCCCCAGTTTCAGTTCCTACTCCCACCTATCCTTTATCCATATAAACACTATTTCCAGATAGGGTTTCACCTTTCCTTTTTGATTGCCAACTGCTTTCATCATGTCAAGCTTCTGTGTCCTTTCACTCTTTTCTTCACAAGTCTTAGCAAAGGAATCAATGCTGAGATGAAAACAATGTCCAGTGAGTTTTCAGAAGGGAGCTTGAAAGATGTGATTTATTTGTTCTTCAAGGATCCAAACCATGAAAAGAAGAGCCTAGTAACTCTGGAGGGTGCACCAGAGGGGACTTAGTATAAGAATAGACATCAGTTACAACATGTTGTGGGAATTCAGAAATATCTGATATTTAATGTAGCTGTTCACTGGCACTGATTCAGCACAAAAGCAAGACAGTTTAAGCATACAGCTGCAGGTGACAGCCAAGCTCAGCTGCAGCTCTGTTAAAGCAAAGTAGTGTTGTATTCTTGAATAGAAATTGCTTTTGGAAACGATTCAGATGTTGGGGTTGAGTAGCTCTGTCTGTAAACATTGCCATAAACTTAGGGCTGAATTTGAATGAGGAGAAAAAGCACTTTTATATTGAAGCATGTAGTCATTGTGGTACATCTGGACTTCCTGAATTTAATATGGAGCTGAATGCCACTAAAAAGAAGTGAGAAACACTGAAAATCAGGCTGAGCTGGACCTGCTACACATTTTGGCTCTGGCAGTGGTCTGCTTCAGCACAACCCAGTATCTGCAGGCTTGCTGGAAGGAAAATCGGAACAGTAAGGGGTTTCACAAAAGCAATAGCTGTTGTAAATAATCTAGCCTGTTGCTCCACACAGCATATCAAATACTGTTCCAGAGCCCACACACTTCTGCTCAGCCTCCCTTCCAGCTTTATCTGGGCTTGTTCTCCACCCTACCCTCCCACACTTGCTCATCTACACTCACCCTCCTGAGATGGTCTTGCTTACTGCCTTTGCCCACTCCTCTTGTCATTTTGCCACTCACTGAAGACACTTAATGATTACATGTGTGTGAAGCTCATTGTTCTCAAGGGCTAGAATGCAACGTCCATCAAGACTGGAGCTGTTCTCACAACTGTTGACAGATACCTCCCCCTTAGGCATGACACAGGAACAGGTAATTTACTGCCCATTGCAGCAACTCCGAGACCCTGTTCGCAGTTCCCTACTAGGCAGTACAAACAAGTGCATTTGATTTTGAAGAATCTATTACAACTTGGCTGAATGGCAGGAGCTCCTCAGCATTTCCTTCAAGAAACTTGAGTTTCCAGGCAGTCTTGCACAGTAGTGCTGTTCCTGAGAAGTGGAGCCAATGTGATTGGTGAGTAGCCTCTTCTATGGATTAGCCCATGTGGGTCACACGGAGCGCTCAAAACCTACAGCGCCCACATACTCCCATAGAGAACTGGAGAGAGCTGATGGTGGAAGGGAAACAGAAACTCAGAAAATCTGATTAAATGAAATCTGCTCTTTTTCCATTCCTTTGAGAAGCTTATGAGTGCTTCTAGGATGAAGCACAGCTCTGTTTCCCCTCCCAGAGATCATTCTCCTGCTACCTGCCCAGAATTACAGACCTCCATCTTCTGGACTGGCTGACCTCTGGCAATGGAGAAATTGGCAGATTAAGAGGAAAGTAATCCCAGGCTGAGTGCTGGTGAGGGATGACAGCAGTCACCTCTGGCTGATTCAGCTGACTTGCCTGCAGCCCTTCCTATTTCTCTCCTGCCCCTCCAAGTGCTGCTTTTCCTCCTGACCATCATCTTGTCACTCAGCTGCCCACTTGTTATAGTCCTTGGCACATGTCTGCATTTCGCCACAATGGAGCTGCCGGATTAAAAGGTGTACGCCCTGGTGCTGGTGACAGGAGTGACATAACATTTCTTTTATGTGATGTGTTTAACTCTCCACCCCATCATGGGGTTTTTTTCATAACCTGTGTCAGCCACAACCTCGGGATTCTGAGCTGTGGTAGAACTGTCATCCTTTAATAACATGGTTTGGAAGGGTTTGAAACCAGGTTGCAGTTGCAGATGTTTATTCCAGGGAAAGATGTGCAAGGAGGTGTACTACTTTTTGCATTGCAGTTCCTTCGGGGAACAGAGTTCACGTCACAGAACTGCAGAGGTGGCTGTTTTGTATTTGCAACATAGCGGGAGTGTGTGAATTCAGGAAGCCTAAAATGTTTGATATTGATGGATATGAGAGGAGAGAGCTGCTGAGGTTACAGGTAAGGAAAATATTAGCAAGTTGCTTGATACCAGGATCCTCTGGTGTTTTTCTTTCTGTTCCATGGTAGGGCTTTCCTGGGTGACAATCAGTGCTGCAACCACGAGGCAGGCTGTGTGCCAAGCTCCAGGGAAACTATTTATCCTGGCAAAAGCAAGAAGCAGAAACTCGAGACAAAGAGAGCCTTGTGCAGAAGTTTGAGGGATTTTGTATCTAGCCAAAGATTAAAAGCAAGAGTTGGTGTTTTTTCTGTTCAAACAAATTGTTTGTTTTGTAGCAAAGGCTTGGGCTAAGTTGTCCTTGTGGATGGTCCATGGAATAAAACAGTGAATCAACAGTGTGTAGGGGGGAACTCATGGAATTAAATAAAAACATAAACATTTGCCTGGTGAACCAGCATAGCACATTTCATAGAATCAAACAATGCTAGGGATTGGAAGGAACTCAGGAGATCATCTTGTCCAACCCCTTGCCAAAAGCAAGGTCATCTAGAGCAGGCCACACAGGATCATGCCCAGAAGGGTTTTGAAAGTCTCCAAGGAAGATGACTCCACAACCTCTCTGGGCAGCTTGTTCCAGTGCTCTTTAACCTTCATAATACACATTTTTTCCAGCTGGTGAGGTGGAACCTCTGGTGCTCTAATTTGTACCCATTGCCCTTCATCCTATGACAGAGCACCACTGAAAAGAGACTGGCCCCTTCTTCTTGACCCTCACTCACCAGATATATGTAGACATTAATAAGATGCCCCCTCAGCCTCTTCTTCTCCAGACTAAACAGCCCCAGTTCTCTCAGCATTTCCTCATTTCTGCCCCTTAATCATCCTTGTAGCTGTCTGTTGTACTCTCTTCAGTAGTCCCCTCTCTCTCCTGAATTGGGGACCCCAAAATTGGATACAGTATTCAAGGTGTGGTCTCAGCAGGGCAGAGTAGAGGGGAAGGAGGACCATCCTTAACCTGCTAGACACACCTTTCTTGATGCACCCAAGGATACCACTGGCCTTCTTGGCCACAAGGGCACACTGTTATCCCATGGAGAACTTACTGGACATCAGGATTCCAAGGGCCTTTTCTGTGAAACTGCTTTCCAATAGGACAATCCCAATCTGTACTGGTGCATGATGTTTTCATCCCCAGGTGTAGGACTCTACACTTATCCTTGTTTAACTTCATTGGGTTCCCCTTTGCCCAGTTCTTCAATCTGTCCAGATCTCACTGGATGGCAGCACAGCCTTCTGGTGTATCAGCCACTCCTCCCAGTATCATATGATCAGCAGACTTGCTGACGGTACATTCCATCTCCTCAGCCACATTGTCAATGATGTTGAACAGGCCTTGTCCTAGCACTGATCCCTGGGGAAGACCACTAGCTACAGGCCTCCAGCTGGACTCTGTGCTGTTGATCACAATCCTCTGAGCTCCATTGTTTAGCCAGCTCTCAACCTACCTCTCCATCTGATCATCTAACCTGCTTTTCCTCAGTTTGCCTATGAGAATGTTATGGGACACAGTGTCAACAGCCTTGCTTAAGTCAAGGTAGACAACATCCATGGCTCTCTATCTACCACTTAGTCATGCCAGCATAGAAAGCTATCAGATTAGTCAATCATTATTTACCCTTAGTAAATCTGTGCTGGTTATTCCTGTTAGCCTTCTTTTCTTCCATGTGCTTAGAGATGGCCTCCAGAATTGAGCTTCTCCATTACCCTTCCAGGGACGGAGGTGAGGCTGACTTCTGTGTAGATTTCCTTTTTGAAGATGGAGCAACATTTGCCTTCCTACAGAACTCGGAGCTTCTCCATTACCCTTCGGGAAACTATTTCTTTACTCTTGAGGAGAACTAGAAAACCCTGAACAGCCAGGAGAAGCCAGAACAGGAGATGTGCACTGTCTTACCAATGGAATGGCTGGCAGGTGTTAAATGCCATAAAAAGTGAGATCATTCAAAAGAACCAGAGGGGATTGCACTGCTTGTGAATGCCTGTGCCTTGGTGAGCTATGCCTGGTAATAAACATTTATTTCTATTCAAAAAGTAATCAGATTTTCAGCAAGAAAATAACTTTTGGGTTGTTGAGTACCAGTGTAGCATTTCTGACTGATGCTGTTCTTACAGACTATCCTAAAGCACCTGTTATCATGTGCTGTCAGAAACAGAAATAGAACTTAGGCTGAACTTTAATCAGACTATACTAAAGTTTTATGCTATTTACTGAGAATTAAAATAGCTTCATATTTACCTGCAGTTTGAACATTTATTGTCACAGCATCGTATTTTTCATTTGTACAATTTGCTGTTGCTTTCAGACAGTGCCCTGACCAAGTGCCTGCTGAGACTTAATTTGCGATGCTAAAAAAAGATGCTTATCCAAGGAACTTGTAATCCTCTGAGTATGAGCCAATGTTAATGTTATTCATTTGGCTTTGACTAGAAGTCTTGCTGCTGGCTCTTTCCAAACTTTATTTTATTCAGTTGTCCAATGTTTTCAAGTGAGAAAATGCATTGTGAACCGTAAATCAGGTTTTCTTCAGTACTAGAATGATATTTCTGGGTAAAAATAAGAGATAATATGTTAATTGGGGCTACACACAGTTCTTCCAATGCATTGTTAAGGACCCGTGTTATCATCAGATGTGTGATCTACATTAAAATCCATGCTGTCAGGGCGGCCGTGAACTGGGAATTGTGCATAACCCAAGATGAAGAAATCCCTCCCTATAAAATCCTTATGCTCTAAATGTCATTATCTACCCACTCCTTTGCTATCTTCAGTACCTCCATTATATTCACCATTGTGAAATGCAACATTAATAATGTTTGCAGCCAAATTAAACTGACAGGAACAACAAGTTTCAGTGTCATGAAAGAAAAGATTTATGGACATTTGGAGACAGGTGAGTTTCAAATTGTGAAAATAGAGTAAATGTACCTGCAAAAATCATCCTGAGTTCAAATATTCAGAGGAAGAAAGAGAGAAAGAGAGTTCTAGGGCTGCATGTGCAAAAGACACATCAGAGTAAAAGCAGGACAGCCTTTTGGGAGCAGGAATGGAGAAGTAATATTTGGTTTACTGCTGGGTGCAGCTAAAGACACAGGCCAGACAGATCAGATCAGATAGAAATCCTCCTGTTAGAAACTAATTTGTTGGGGTGAATTGCACTAAGGTGCCCTTTTGCCTTTCAACGGTAGTTCAGAACTTAAGGTCTGATCTAATCAGCTTCTACCAAGAAGGAGCCTTTTCTGAGGCCAAATACTACAAAGCCAACAGCTTCGCTTTGGTTTCTCTTAAGCACAAGTGAGTTCAAACAAGTCCACAGGATTTATAAAGGATTTATAAAGGAACAGTAAGGGATGGATTTACGATTCTGTAGATGTTCAGAGGCTACAGCACAAAGTCAATGCACAGGCAACTAGCCAGCTGCAGGAAGCTTGCCCAGAGCACCAAAGAGCAGTCAGATCTGAAGTGCATTTAGGAGTACCAGTACACAAAAACATCACTCACATCATCACTCACATTTTTAAGTGCACGGTATGTGAAGTTCCTGAGTGAATGCAGACTAATAACAAGACAGCATATGCAGGATTCAGTTACCCAAACAGTGGAGGGAGATTTGTGAACTTCTGTTGAGGGAATATGCACATGATGCAGTTATCCCTGTAATTATTAACAAAATGCCAAGTTAATCTTCATCTATCCTTCCAATACATGACCCCTAACTTTGTGATACCCTTTATTAAGCCACTTCCACTGCCCAGCAAGTGTATAGCAAAGCTCAAGCTTCAGTGGCCAGTACTATACTGGTTAATTGTTGGTGCTACTCTGCTTGGCCAGAGAAAGGACATGTGAGGAGCTGGTTCTCAAAGAGGCATTTTACCACAACCTACGCAGCAGATTGTGTCACGTTGCACTGACTGGTTTGAATGTGAACAGTGGATGAAAGAGAAGACCTGGCTCCACATCTCTGAGCAGTCCTTGCAACACATTAATTTCTTACACCATACAGGAGGGCAGTGCCTACAGAGAGTGTGGACAGCACTGAGGCAAGGGTTGTACAGCTAAGCTAGAAACAGATGAAGAGCAAAACACACTGCCAGTGAACCCTGATGGCTAGGCTGGCTGTAAGCAAAATCTATAAAAAGCTGTGAATGGAGGACAAGAGAAAAGATGCCTGACCTGGGACTAAGAATTGGTGGGAAAAAAAGGTTCCTGAACCTTGTGAGAGATGTTGGGGTTCAAGGACTGAAGTCTGAAAGCCCTTATGAGAGAAAGATGTGTTGGAGGAAGAGAGGAATATGGCTTGTAGAGAAGCTGAATCTGAGTCTGGGGAAGCTGTCAGGTGAGGAAAAAACATTGCTTGGAGTAAGAGAGGAAAGGAAGAAAACAAGGATACAGTAGAAGAGAAGAGAGAATTGGCCATGACTGGTAGAAATACCGTACCTCCTCTGGTAGCAGAGTCTGTAAGAAGCCTTAATAGAGCTGGTTAACTGGGGTTATGACATGTGGACTGCTTATAATCACACATCCTGCTGTGGCTAAGCACCAAAGCCAACAGACCTCTTTTTCCAGTCCTGAGACATACCTGGAGAGGAAAAATTACAGGTGCTTAGCTAGAAGGATGTTGAATTCATGGGAATCTGGTTGCATCCTTGTGTTGCACACTGGTGAAAATTCCCTTTGTTTTCTATCAGCTTGGCTGTCCAAGGCAATGACATTTCCCAGGCCCAATTGCAGCAGCTGCTACCTCAGCTTCCTACAGAGTCAGGCCAGGCCAGCAGCCAGTGCTCTGCCCCACTGTTGTTGGCAATAATGTAATTATTTTTTCTGGCCAGCCTGATCTAGGGTGGGGTGTCCCTGCCCATGGCAGGGGGGTCAGAACTGGATGATCCTGTGGTCCCTTACAATCCTGACTGATTCTGTGATTCTATAACTTCTTCCCAGTGAGGGTGACAGGGCACTGGAGGGAGCTGCCCAGGGAGTTTGTGGAGTCTCCTTCTCTGGAGATGTTTGAAACCCACCTGGACTTAGTCTGGGTGATCCTGCTGTGGCAGAGGGATTGGAATGGATATCTTTCGAGGTCCCTTCTGATCCCTAATGATTCTATGGTTCTATATCCTGCAGATGTAGAAAGGTTGAGACAGAGGAGTCCTACAAAGGTAAGAAAACTAGAACTATAAACAGCACAAATGGAATAGTGATCAATACAAAGAAATTTAAAAAGCACAAAGGATCCAGGTATGGTCTGCAGGACAAAACATGAAAAGCAGAAAAGGTTGCAAGACAGCTGCAGCAGCAGGTAGATCCTAGCCTGTTTGTCAGATGAGAAAAAAATACTTTCTGACATTTTGTTTTCTCTGAAACTTAATTTTCTATCTTGGCTTAGGTGTTTCAGATGTTTCCTCATGGTGCTATTTTTAAATGCTACTAATCAGACTCCTGAAACAGAACCAACCTCATAGTGCCAAAAATACATCTTCTGATAAAATTAAGTAGCAGATCTTATGGCAAAATTTGTCTTGGATAATTCAATATTATGAGAGCATGCAGGGAATTTAAGTAGAAAGAATAAGGCAAGGCTGCTGTGTGTGTGAGGTGTTTAAGGTTAGGCTGGATGAGATGCTGAGTTGCATGATTTCGATGTCAGATGTTTAGGTTTACTTGGTTGGTTTTAGGTTGAACTGGATGATCTTTAAGGTCTTGTCCAGCCTCATCATTACTGTGAGGCTGTTTGCTACTGGTTTATGATATTTTGCCCTGTCTCCTGAACCACGTACCAGATCTTCAGAAACAGGTTTTCACTTGTCAAGAGGTTGCATTCTTTGGTAAAAAAAGAACACACAAAAGCTACAGTTTCCAGGGACACTGTGGAGCTTTGTCCCTACAGGATGGCATGGGAGGACAGTGGAGGAGGACTGGGACTCCACAAACTTATCCTAAAACTTCCACTGAAATAAAGAAATCCCATAGAGTGTTCTGAATTCAGCAGATTTCCAAAAGAAACATCTACCATTGCAAAACCTCAGCTTGACCCATTTCTACTATTTAAGGCACTTCTTAACCATGCCTGTGAGACAGGATCCTTTGTTCAGACATGAACAGAGGTTTAGGAGCTACTAATACTCTTTCCGACTGCTCTTCACGTTTATTTGCTTTGGAAAATTGGAGATTCTACAAACCATTGTTTGCTGAAGTAATCTGGAGTCAATAACTGCACACGTTGTAATGTCTGCTGTACTCTAAACTCACTGCTCTCACATATGAACATTAAAGGCAATCCCAGCTGTGCAATTTGCTGAAGAAAACCTGGTCTGGGTTCTCCATGACCTCATTGCAGCAAGAACAGAAACTGCAACAACCACTTCGCACTGGGCACTGCTCCACATTCTGACTTATCCCAGAGGCGAGGCTATTGAGGTCACACACAAACCCACCTGGATTTTGCTCCAAGGTCAGCACAATGTGTAAACATAAAAGCTTGTAAAACTGCATCCATGCTCTCTGTGAGCTTGCCAACACATCTTTGATTTATTGAAAATCATGGACTCAGCCGGGTCCATTAGCTTCATCTTGCTGCCTTGCACTCTGGCAAGAAGTATTTACTCTTTCTTCCTTTGTATGAGAGTCAGAACGATAACAGAGGGAGCTGGACATGCAGCAAGCCTGTAAGATGTCAGCACAGAATGCAGTGCCCCTGCAGCCATGCTGCTGAGCCAGCAGTGCTGTCAGCTGCACAATCAATGAGATGGGGGGAAAACCCCATCTTTAACATCCAGCTGCAACATGGAATCAAATTCTTCTTTTCCTTACAGGCCACCACTGTCTTCCCCTCAGTAAAGTCTCTTCCAAGCAGTGGCAGACACCCTGAAAGTCCTTCAAAGTCTTGGTGGTGAAGATGGACAAAACAAAACGAGTCTCTCTGAGAAAGGTTTGATTTGGAGGACATAACAGTGCTAGCAATTCCTGGGCTCTTTTGCATGGTCTCTTAAAGTGTCTTGCAATGCTCTGGTGTCTTTCACAATGTTTCTGAGGAATACAAAATTTATTTGATTTTTTTTCTGTCTGTCTTCCATACAGTTCTCCCTTTGTTATCTCTTTCCAACCCTGAGCCATCCATACACTTAGTGTCCATAAAATCTTATTAGAGCATTATCTGAGAATGTTTTAGTGCATTAGAAGGAAGTGAGCACCAGAGAGTGTAATATAATTTCTGTGCAAGATAGTTCTCTGTCTACTCTTACTGGAATGGGTAAGTGGGAGTGTATTTGTGACAGCAACAGCCCTAGGAGCTGAGGAAGGAGGCACTCTGAAGCATAGAGAATATAGGTTTGCAGCTAAAATAATCGGTGAGTCTACCAAAAGGGGTGGTCCTGCTGCTTTTGTCCTTGGACATATTGTCACTGCTCAGTGAGACAGCAGCCAACAGGTATGTCCAGATTGCTGAGCCAGTGCAAAACTTATACCTGTGGTTAAAAAGGCTTTCCACCAATCAGACAAGTGAATCCACTCACTTCATAGCAGTATTGTTGCTAGATCCAACCTTGGTGAAAGGGAAAATGGTTAATATAAATGGTCAATTTGCCTGTGTTGCCCGAGTGCTCCAGGTGTAAACTCTTCACTACTTCAGGTGTAAACTCTCAATGCATTCTTGATTATAATGTAGAAGCATCTTTCTGTTCCTTCCCAACTTCAGTCTGAACTGTGAGCTTTCTAGGCAGAGCCTCAAGCCCTCTGTCTCCCTATTGGACTTTAGAGGATTAACAGTGAGTGGAAAGGACTTGGTACAAATGGTGCAAACACTGAAGAGCCACACAGTCAAAAAAAATGCCTGAGGAATCCCATTACTATAGTGAAAGTTACAAAGACAAAGGACAGAAAATGTGAAAAATGAGTAAAACTCATCAAAGAGAAGCAGAAAACAAAGTTTCTTTGCTTGAGGTTTGAATCACATAGTCCTTATTTTAGCAATATTGCAATTGGCTGCTTATGTCTTGGCATGAAGCCCTGGAAGGCTTCCTTAGACAGACATGTAGTCTCTGAATAGAACTGGTTCTGCTCTAAATCAAACCAGGACACCAGCATAGAAGCAATAAAACAGGTAAAGGTTGTATCACACTGCAGGGGTAGCTTCTCTAGGTCCTTGCTGTTGAGAATAGGAATGAAGGACAGAGGAGGAAGATAGCCTTTGTTACCTATGGGTGTACAATTTTGAAAGCTGCTATGTTGGTAAAAAGATTCCCTTAGCCTGGGAGGTGTGTGGGATGAGAAGCATCATGGAGGTTCCCTTTCCTCCTGTGTGTGCAGAAGAAAGCACAGGCTCTGCAGATGCTCTGAGGAAATTCAGAGGATCCAAGCTTGTTTCTTCCCTCTCCATCTTGACCTATTAAGGGAAAACATGGGCTCTAACTGCTGTGAAAACCTGTGAAAACCATTCTTCAGGTTACTCTCCACTACAGAAAAAATCCATTGCTTACATCAAGTAGCAGCAGCTTGGGTGCCTGATCATGCATGTACGTGTTTTCAGTAAGTTCAGCACATTTCAGAGTCCTTGGCTACATCTTTGTTTCCAAAACCTGCCAGGGAGGAAGCCTATACCCACCTCCAGCAAGAAGCAGTTTTGCTTATAAATATGTTCCTGAGCAGCACATGCGTGAGGTCAGAAACATGTTACTCATGGATTCCCAACAGCAAACTGCAGAGGCCAGGGCACACGGAAATTGTGCTCAACCAAACTCTTATCTGCTTTGCAAAAGGTGTGTTTGCACCAGCCCTTCAAAAATCCCTAGAGCAAAAATATGCCTTTTCATCTTTCACCATGAGCTGCCACTGCTCAGAAAAGGGTCACAGTTACATACATACGGAGTTACATATATAATGTATGTAACAGCATATACATTACATATATATGTTACAACAGAAGCATGTGCTGGGATGATTCATCCCTCTGCCTCACACTTTAAAATCCCTGATGCTCAGAAAAGTCACCCTCCTATCCAGCCACAGGCTACCTGATGTTATTCCTACCCAAAATCCTAAATATTTGAGCAAGGTAATGCTACCTCATTTTCCCACCCTCTGTGCAATCAGGTCTTTCTCAACTTTGCAGCTACTCAGGTTTGCAAGAGGTCTGTAATCTACTGATGCCAAAGACTTCATGTGTGGAACTGAGAGCACAGCCCCCGGCAGCAGCCCGTAGGATCTGTAGGAGCTAAGTACTTCCCAGGCACCTCACAGTCCTCTGCGCAGATCTCAGGTGAGACAGTGCAGATCTCAGGTGAGACAGTGCACACCAAAGGCTAAGTTTGCAAAGTTTGGGTTAACTGCCCGGCGTGCTAGGCTTGGCCAGCACAATGCGCAGCGTAACAGTGAGCAAACATTACCATCTAATGGCTGCCCGTGCTAATTACAATTGTAATTTCTATAACCATGTGAAGGTGCTGCTACACTGAAAAACGGTGTGATGGGAAAATAACAAAACATGCTAATACAAGCAAATTATGATTTTGCAGTACCTATCGATCACCTCTGGTAGGGCAACACAAATGGAAGCAATCCCGTTGAAGCATTTCTGGGTAAGATGACACAGTGGGTGTGCTGGTGGCTCTATGTACTGCAGATAAACAAGTAATAACAGCCATCAGCAATAATGCAGTACATCTACAAAGGTGAAAACCTTTTATTATGTTAATAGTGAAACATGATTCCAACCTCTTTTGCTTCCTGGCAGCAGGATGAAATCTCTCCCACCCCTTTCTTGTGTGATGTCAAGGGCTGCAGAAGTAGAAATGATCTTTGAGCTGTGGCCTGATAGTACCACCAGGCTGTGGAAGGGTGTCTCTGTAAATGCTTCATTTCTTTATGTCATTGTGAGTCTTATTGTCTCTTTTGATAACCAGGAGGTACAGAATCACAGAATCACTGACTTCCCATATAAATACTGCCAGAGATTCTTCTGGCAAATCTTGGAACCGCTACAATTTCACCAGTCCTGCTTGTGGAAATGCTAGTCTCCTACTCCTGCACAGTCTTCCTCCATCTTGTTGCAGGCACCGTCTTTGCCTATGGGCAAACCCAGAACCAGTGGAGGTGTTTCAGACTGATGACTGAGGAATCAGGGAGGAAGGAAGTAAAGCCTGGAAGCCTGGATCCATGCAGAAGCTTGCTGTCTGGCAGGTCTTTGCCAGAGAAAGAGGTGAAATATAGATCTGTACGCAGTCACGATATGATGGGCTCATTCTCCTTATTCCCAACCCTGTGTCTTCTACTGGAAGTGTGATTTCTGCAGTAGTTTGCTGGAAGGTTTGCACAACTGATGCTTTCACAATTTACTTTGCACTTGGCTGGAACACCAAGCTTGACTCAGTGCTTTCATACTCACCCTTTATGGGAGAAAGTTACAGATGAAAGACTCCTAAGTTATGCTGATTAGGCACTTTTCCACAGGGTGGAATCCCTCACTCATTATAAAGGTGCCTGAAGAACTATCTCTCAGTTAGACTCCTGCATCTTGAATCCTGCAGGCTCAGCTATTTGTGAAATCCCATTCAAATCAAAAGCAGGCTGGATGGGAACTCAGTGTAATGATAGGCCATAGCCTATGCAAGGAGTTTATGATGCAGCTTCCTCTGTGTGTAGGCACGGAGCTCTCTGTCCCACTCCCTTCTTCCATCAATAACATGGTTGCTGATATGCTGCTTTGGACATTGCTCTTGTCCCCTTCTTTTCTCAATAACTATCCCTGTCTTGCTTTGTGTGCAGACCCATTGACTCTCCTCTAATAGTTCTCTTCAGAGAGACAGACCTGATGGTACAGAAAAAAACAGGACACGGTTGTGGCTTTGAGAACTACAGCCAAGCATTGATTTCAGATCTAGGAGGGACGTTTGGGAAACATTTCACTTGAAGTGAGTACAGTGAAAACTGTACTCAAGGGCATTTCAATTCCCTGGTTCTGAAAGGTACTAGCAAAGAGTGGGTAATTGGGAAAGTTATCTGTATGGTAGTGGTCATCCTTCCCACACTGCTCACAGAGATTTTTTTTAAATTGAGTGGTCATTCATTTCCTATGCTCAGAAAAGTAATACCTGGAGCATGGCACTAGTCAGGCACAGTTCAACTGTGAACATGCAGGCTGTGAGTGCGCTACGAAGCCAAGATATCATGGTGTTCCTTATGTTTGAGTTTCCAGGTACAGCTGTTGTTGAGCAACACAATATAAGCACAGTGTCAATGAGACTGCTGGTGGCACTAAGACACTTGCAGGATCTATGAATGCTTATTAGCTGGGTACGTGAAGAACCAGAGAACCTCACAGATGTGGAAGGTAACAAGTAATTGTGTCTTGTGCAGCTACAACATATTTAAAATGCTTCAAGATACTTCCAGCTGCACCTCTTTCCCTTCTTTTCTTCCTGAGAAACTGTTGAGCTATTTCTTCCATTGAATTCAACCTCAATAACAAAGTTCTTTGTGAAGGTAGGGAGGCTGTTCCTTGGCAAGCACCACAAGGAGAGTAATGTTCCACCCTACACTGAAAGCAAGCGAGCAACAGTATTTCTTTAACAGGACTATGTGTCTGCTCTCTTACTGGGTTCATCAACTCAATGTGGGCTCTGTGACAAAAAGAATTGTTGTTGCTGGACACTTGCTGTTAAATCAGTCATAAATCACAGACTGTTTCATACCTGCAGGCGAAGGATGACCCATTCTCTACATTCAAAAACACCACCATGGTGTAAGTGATCACAGATCTCTTCATAGCAGGCTCAGACACCACCAGTACCACCCAAGGCTGAGCTTCCCATGATGGTATGGCTAGAAGAACATGGTGAGAAATGCATGTTTATGCACTAACACCCGTTGCTTTCCTTGCTCATGGCAAATGCAGTTGACTCAGCTGTCCTAATTCAGCAGTGTAAGGTTTCTTGGGAATTCTGAGTTTCTGCATAGAGTCTACACTTCATCTGCATCCTTGAATACTCATTATCAGTTCTTTTATTCTGCAGAAAGACACCAGGGAGACTTGGAAGCTGTCATTTGTTTCATCCTGTGAAACTGACTGTAAGGACTGAACTATCCTGCTATACATAACTGCAGCTCTAGGTGAGATTATGTGTTAGAGCAGCATAAATGGGTTATGTGCAAGTATATAAAGGGGTTATATGCGAGTACATCCAGGATACTACCACTATCTTATCACTAAGGCGTGTTGGTGCTACTAAGCTTTGGGGACAATCTAAAACTAATAAAGCAAGGCCAGGCAATAGATGCCTCTCATCAATTTAACCATCATATTGTGTTTTTATATTTTGCCTCAGGCTGCAAACTACCGAAAGGTGAGTTTGAACAATTTGTTTGGAACATTTCACTCTAAATAAGATGCTGGAAATTATCTGCATCCAATAACATAAATAAACATGCACTCAGTTTCCAGATTTAGTTTCACCATTTCTCTATACAGGATTTCAAGAGTTAGGTCAGTATGAAGCACCAGTACAACTACCCCAGGTTGTGTTTAAAACAATACAAGCTAAATATAAATCCCACTGAAATTCTAGAAGGAATGTCTGTATATGTAATTCATTGCATCAGTAGAATCCTTTAAATCTATATCCAAGCTCATGCAGGTGGTCTTCCCTGTGGATAAGACCCATGTGGCATTTGGGGAAGATGTGAGACAATCAACGTCGAAGTCAGAGGTCTTGATCAGTGTTAAGCCATCAGTCCAGTGGTGTTGGCTAGTATGGGCTGTTTTTTAAAGCTTCTGATTACTGTAATTACTGCATCGACATGTGCTCTAAAATCAATCTTTAAGAGTGTCTAATAATTTATAAGTAAGCTGTTATGTAGTAGATAACACAGCATGACCCTGTTTCTGACCCCATAATAATTAGTTGACACTAACACCGAGCAATTTAAAGAGAGCAATTGGTACCTTGGCAATTTTAGTTATTTGGTTTTGACTCTGTGAAAAAGAACCTTGTATATTCACTTTTACCTTTCAGTAGGGCACGTTAATTTTCTGTGCTATATAATCAAGAGCACTGAGAGAATCTGGTCATTTCCCAGACAGGGATGGCAACTTTGTGAACAAAGAAGCCTTTATGCTGTTTTATGCAGGAAGGAGCAATCCTTGGTCTTGCATACAGCTGTCCTACAGCACTACTTCACAGGCCAAGACTTATTAACATCTGATTTCCTGCCCCAAATAGCATCTTTATTCATCTCCACAATAAGGGTCTGTGTAGAAAAAACAGAGGTGGTGATTTTAGAAACCTGCTTGTCATAGGGTTGAACCCGAGGCATAATTAACCAATTAATTTAGTTAATGTGCTAATGGGCTGAAACAAAAACAAAACAAGAAGGGTTCAGAAAACTTATAAATTACTTATAAATTGCAGGCAAACCAAATCTAAATTGATTTGGGGAAAAAAACCCAAGACATTTGATTCACCCCATATAAAAACACCACACAATGACATCTGGAGATGAATCATTTGTTCTTACATAACTGAGATAAACTGCAATATCTAATCTCTCAAAGGAAAGAGACTTCCATCCATTCCTGCTACTTGTGGAAACATGGTGTGAGAAACAAGCCCATGTAACTTTAAAGATTTTATTGGGGACAAATTCAGTAGACCAAAGGACATACAGCATAGCACTAGTTATGTACAGGGGGTATGCACAAAACAAAGCAGACTTTTCCAAAGCTTTATAGTGTTTCTCACCCACTTGAGCTTTTTTTTTTACATTATTTATGTAAAGGTATCTCCTGCTTAAAATTTACAACCTTTTGATTTTGTCCATATGGCTGTTACCCCTCCTGTCAGATTCCTTTACAACAGATAATAGTCATCAGTGTGCCTCCACATAAGACTCTATCTGGAGCCATAAATTCCCCTTGGCTCATCATTCACATATAACTGGTAACAAAAAGGGGTTTATCCAGACTTGTAAGGATACTTCTAAATGATATGAAACAGGAGACAGAGCAGGTGAAAAGTAACTTCTTAGCATTCCTTATACTTAGCTTCTTGCAATCCTACTTTTTAAAATCTATCTGTTTAATCACTTCTGCTCGTTCTGTAATGAAAGAAACAAAAACTGGTGAAAGCAAAATTTGTATCACTGTTTATCACAACGATGTCCATCAAATCACATATACATTCCTCAGTGTCTGCGAGTGTTTTAAAGTCCAGTTCTCTGTTCCTTGTACTTCCACAACAATCTTCCATTTCCAAAATGCCGATTCCTACACCATGATCAAAGGGAGAATCTCCCTCAATTTCAGCAAACAGTGGAATTCAAACGAAACCTTTCTTCAGCTGATCCTTGAGGTACCACTCTCTCCCTCTATTCATCACGTTTCTAGGTGCCTAGCTCAGATGAAAATGACATGAAGAAGAAGGAGCCAGAAACTCAAAACCAGAAGCTCCAAACTCTTCATTCCAGTTTTGCAGAGCCAAAAAAGTCCACAAGTTGCTACAGCAACTTCCCAATGCTTCAGGCCAAGAAAGCTGCTCAAATTTCAAACTATGACACTGCCACAACTTCACTTTCTTGTGGAAAAGAAGTTAAAACTAGCTGATGTCTGAAATTGTAAATGAAATGAAATGCAGTTGTGGTAGCAAGGTAGATTCTCCTGTGAGAAAACATTGGCTGATTAAAGCTCCTTCTGAAGACAGACTGGGGAATGAGTGGTTGGAGAGCAGCCTGGCAGACAGGGATCTGAGTGTACTGCTTGACAAACGGTTGAGCCAGCGGTGTGCTCAGGTGGCATGAAAGGCCAATGGCATCCTGACTTGTATCAGGAATAGTGTGGTCAGCAAGACTAGGGATGCAATTCTTCCCCCATACTGGTCACTGGTGAGGCCTCACCTTAAGTACTGGGGACAGTTCTGGGCCTCTCACTTCAAGAAAGAGATTGAGATACTTGAGCAGGTCTAGAGGGACAATCTGACAAGGAGAGGCTAAGGGAGCTGAGGTTGTTTAGCTTGGAGGAGACTGAGGGGAGACGTCCCTCTCTATAACTACCAGAAAGGAAGTTGTCGTCAGGTGGGGGTCAGGTTATTCTCCTAGGCAAC
Source organism: Upupa epops (assembly GCA_013397515.1). Classification (NCBI taxonomy): domain Eukaryota; kingdom Metazoa; phylum Chordata; class Aves; order Bucerotiformes; family Upupidae; genus Upupa; species Upupa epops. Next base: position 251,980 of record VZRI01011145.1, on the reverse strand, counting down.
TAAGGACAAGATGAGAGAGCAGGGCCTGAGGCCTGAAGCTGCACCAAAGGAGGGTTAGGTTGGATATTAATAAGTGCTTCCTCACAGAAAGGGTTGTCAGATGCTGGATGGGGTGAAGGATGCTGATGACCGGCCTCTGTGGGGATCCCCGCTAGTACAAGCCCCATGCACCCCGCGCTGCAGGCAAAGGGGACGAGCGGGGTCCAGGCTGGGAGATGCTGGTGTGCCGCTTAAAAAGCGGCTACCGAACTCCTAAACCGTACCTATTAGAAACTGAAGAGCACTATGAATACGACAGGCTACAGAGGCCACTCGCTCTCATCCTCCACGCGGCTGCCGCGTCTTGCGAGGTGACAGCCGCCTCTTCGTACCCCGCCCAACAGGGCGGCTCTGCCCGCCCGCCACACTCAAGATGGCCGCGCCTCGCACAGTGCCTCCAGCTCGAATCCACTCTTAAATGGCCACCGGCAAGGTTCTTCGTCCCTTTCCCTCCGTTCCTTGTGCCGGGCGGCCCGGAAGCGGGGGAAGGTTTTGGAGGAAGGACTGAGCGAAGCAGAGCGGAGCGGAAGTCGCTAGGGCGGACGGAGGTGGCGGCAGCGAGCGACGATGAACAACAAATTCGACGCGTGAGTCGGCGGTGTGACCCCTTCCCCGGCGCCTTCCAGAATCCCCTCCCTCACCCCCTCCCACTGCGAGGTCTCTTTGACCGCGACTTCCTTTCCCGTTGCCGCCTCGGCGCCACTCAGGCGAGACGCGATGAGTCACGGGGCCGCGCACAGCGCGCTCCTGCCCCGAGACCGGCCCGGCCCTGAGGGCTGTGTGGCCCGAGCTACGGAGGGAAGCAGCGCTCTGAGCCGGCAAGAAGAACCTCTGCTTGTGCTGGGGCTCTCCTCACCGTCGCGGTCGGCCTCTCAGCCCTGCTTCTCGCTCATCTTTACCAGCCCTTAGCGGGGAATGGGGCGGGCGAGGAGACCTGTGAGGTGCTGGGTGCTGCTGTGGGGTCTGCTCGCCTGAGGGACTGCTGTGCTATGTTTAGGTCGTGGGGAGCAGGGTGAGAGGGTCAGCACTTACAGTGACAGGGCATTGCGTTTGTCTCTACCTCAGCAAGCAACGGTGCCCTGTGGCAAATCAGTATCTGGTAACTAACTGATGGAATTTGTTGCTCGTTTTGTTTTTCACAACTGCTTAAAAGCATGTGCCTGAGGCGCCTGCGATAGACTCTGGGTATGCAAAGTAGTAGTGGTAGTTTTACTGTCAAGTGTAGATTTCCAAACCCTTGTTCCACGGAGGAACTTTAAGCAGAGACTATTGAGGTGTGGCATGAACCTTCTCAGCCATGTGATGTTAAGACTTGCTGCTTTTGTGCTTTTGTTTTAACAGATTGAAAGATGATGATAGTGGAGACCATGACCAGAATGAGGAGAACAACACACAGAAAGACAGTGAGAAGGAAAAGAACGATCGAGAGAAACCACAGAACACGACCAAGAGGAAGGTATAGTGCTAATGTCTCAGTTCCTTGCTCAGGCACGATGTGGGAATGCTAGAGTCAGCCCTCGGTTCAGGGATAAGGAAAGTATGTCTTGGTGGGCTTTGGTTGCTTAATGTGCTGTTACAGTGGTGAAGATGTGAGAGGCTGTGTTAGTATTGTAAACGATACGAGGGATGATGCTCCTTTCACTAAAGCAGCTAGTACTCTGACAGGTTTTTTTGTATAAAGATTGTATTTTCCTCAAAAATCAGCTTTGGAAAAGTGTGTGGTGGAAGGACAGAGTGGTGGGGTAGTGGTGGCTTGCAGTTAGTGTACCAAGTTGTGCTTGTGCCTCTGTTGAACTAACGCTTAGAATGGGTTTCTTTATATGTATGGTAGTCTAGTTAAGAAGGCATGTGACCATCCTCTTTGGTTTGGGTTTTTTCTTTTTTCAATCTCATGCTTAGGAAAGCTATTCTGTCTAAAGTACTGCAATCCTTAGAAACTTAGCACAGACAAGAGGAGAGTAGAGATTTAAACTCTGATAACTCCTGTAACAATACCATGTGTTGCAAGATAAGGGCTTTTTGGCTTGGTTGATTTTATTTTTTTTTTGTGCCTCGTTTGACTTTTGGCTTACAAATCCTCATTAGCCTCTTTTATGCTCAGTACAAGGCTTTTTAATCAGAAGTGGGTATTTGGAAATCAAAAAATGATCTTTGCCCACTCCTCAAAAACTGACTTCTGCCAAAGCTGACATAACGAGTTCTGAAGCAGATGAATACTCCCTAAGTGCCAGGGTGTTGGTTGCTCAAGGGAGTTGGTGTCACCAAAGAGTTGTTATTGCTTTTGATCATGCATCAATGTAAATACGGTTGGGGTATTTTTTTGTCCCAGAGAATGATGATTTCTTTTTTTTTCTTAATTTGAAAAAGTTAAAATTCTCATGTTGCTCCTTTCAGTTTGTCATCTTTCCTTCAAAACAGGTATAATTAAGGACTAAAGGAAAATATTGTAACACTGCCTCTAATAGTTACAAGGGTTCCTTTTTTTTGTGATCTTTTCCTGATCTTATTTCCTTAGCCATACCTGCACTGCAAATTTCTGATATTCTTTTAAATAGCTGCAGTCAGCTGCCTTCTTTGCTGACTTCAGCCAGCTCACACCAATAGTATTTTTCTGTAAAAATGCTGGTCAGTTGTTTAATTTATAGGCTGTGAGGGCAAGAGCACTTGGACTTCTGATGTTGTGAATGTTGTGTTTCCCATTCTCCTTTTAGGGGAACATGTCACAGTAAGTGTTTCTGTTCTGCAGGCTGTTGTCCCAGGGCCGGCTGAGCATCCCTTGCAATATAATTACACATTCTGGTACTCTAGACGAACGCCTGGGAGACCTACCAGCTCGCAGAGTTATGAGCAGAACATTAAGCAGATTGGCACCTTTGCCTCTGTGAGTATATCTGTGTTGTCCTCCTGTCACTTGGGCACAGCATGGCTGGCTCATTCCCTGTGTGCTGGGTGTTCATACATGCAGGCTGTGCTTTTGCTGTCAGGAACGGGTGAGTGAGCAGGTTGCCATGACTTTGATATGAGGTCTTGAAGTATCTACTGCAGGTGACATGTCTTAAGCAGTTCTCTGGCATGTGTGAGACATCTGTGTCTGCAGTAATGGTGGTAGCTGCAATTATAATAGAGAATTAAAAACATCTCCCAGACAGCTTAAATCTGCTAGCTGGAGCAGAATGTGACAGGTAAGTGAGAGAAGAGAGGAACAGCTTTTCTGGTTGAAATGTAGGTATGAAGCAAGGACTGTACAGTCATCCCTTCACCCATATTTCCATCACAAAGATTGTGTTTGAAACAAGCATCTGGTGTGCAGTGTAGGCAACCAGCTGGTGGCCTGTCTGTCCGGAGCTGATGGCTGAGATAGACTCTGGTATAGTGAAGTTCATTAAAAGGCAAATTGCTTTCCTTTTCCCTTTTCATTCTTTGTGGTTGTATATTTCTGGAATAAATTGTGCATGTTCCAGAAAGAAAATGTTAGGTTGTTGCATGGTACTAGTGATAGAAAACAATAATGTAGAGCCCAAGATACATAAGCAAAACCTTTGTGTTGTGGAGGAGTTATGTATGGTACCATTCACAAAGCTGTAAAGTCTGTCTGCTTGCTTCATTTTTTTAAAATCTAGTATTTGTCCACATTTTCCAGAGTCCCTTGCAAATGTTAATTTTTACCCACAAGTAAATATCTTCTGTAATGTGTGGATTTTTTAAAAATATCCCTTAATCCCTTCTGGGGGCTGCAAAATTGTGCCTGTCCAAGTAGCTGGGTTGCGTTCCTGCAGGTAAGAGTGGGAAGAGCAGCTCTAAGCCTATCATCATGGGGAGTTACTGCTCCTACTCTGCGTGAGCAAGTAGTTTTAGATCAGCAAATGAAAAATGTGGCTACTGCTTTATGATTTAGTATTAGTGTTTCAGTGTGTTAAATTGGTGTAGACTTGATATTTAGCTTCTTAGAGGAAGATCTCACATTCTGTTGTCTGCAGTATGCTGCAGAGAATTTGTGGATGCTGTTGCAGGTTGGAAGTGCATAGAGTTCAGTTAGGATGGAGAGAGACTGGTCAGCAGATCTGATAGTATGTTTGCTTCCAAATTCGGTTTGAAGAGGAAGAACAAGCCTAAATTGGGGTTCAGATTTACTTGCTGTTCAGTAGAAAGCTTTAACAGCTTTTAGATGCTAACCAGTAGAGGGCAGAGTCACTTGGTGTAGGGATGCAATTTCCTCTCTGCATTGGGATGTGTCTGACAGCAGCAGATTGCTTCTGACCCCACCTCAGTCTTGCTTCGTAATTTTATTGGCTATAAAAGCAAAGACCTGCAGAGGTCAGAGACTGAAGCACAATTCCAAGTGCTGACCAAGTCACTAAGGTCTCTGACAAAGGGTTTTGGATGGTGACTGACCCCTCCAGCTTCACTGCTGTTCTGCTTAATTGTTGTCTTATTGAGCAGAGGCTTCTTAAAATATGGAAATTAGTCTAATCTCTTCCAGTGCTACTGCCTTTCTTTTTTTTAAAGATACAACCTCTATAAAATCATATCCATAAAATCTCAAGATAAATGTTATTTCAAAGAATTAGAAGAGATAATTTGCTTACCTTCCACCCAGACTGTCTGAAATAGACAAGAGATTTGAGAATGGAAACTGGTTGAAGTGAGGCAGTCCAAGCATACCCTGGCAGATTGTAAAAGAAAGTAGGTAGTTAAAGAAAAGCTATAAATGGGCCTTAAGATCTTAAACCAGCATGAGAACGTAATTTTAATTAAAACCTGGATACAGTAAAATTGCATTGGGAAAAAAAAAATCTCATTTGGAGGTTGCTGTGCACCCTGGCTGCACATCTGTGTAGTGCAGAGATGTTTGGCTGCAGCCAGTGCACTTGACTCATACCCCCTAACTGCATTTCAAGCTGTAGAATTTACAAGTTATGTTTGGAACTCTAGAGCAGCAGTTATTCTCAGTACAAACTTCTTCAGGCAAATACTGTGTGACTTTGGAGGCATCTGTTGAATGTTTTGAGTGGCTGTCTGATACTGGAGCCAGTCAGAAACAGTTACCTAGGCTCTGATCCTGTTGCTGCTTTTTGGGTATCCTAATCAAACTTGCAACAAGAAAATAGATTTTAAAAGGGTGGCTCTGGCCAGCTAGGTAGAAAGGGAAGCTGTTTCTGTAGGAATCTTGTCACTGAATAATTTGAGGAACCTTACAGTGTGGTTTATGTCGTTGTAGGTGGAGCAGTTCTGGCGGTTTTACAGTCACATGGTACGTCCTGGGGACCTAACAGGCCATAGTGACTTCCATCTTTTCAAAGAAGGGATCAAACCCATGTGGGAGGTGAGTTGGAGCTCTCATTCATCCCTTGATGTTTTATTAGAGTATTCTGGAGGAAATCTTCTACAGCAAAGGGACTCTGGTAATTTAATGGCACTTCTCTTACGTGCAGTTCCTCCTTCTGGGGTTCCTGTAAATTTATCCTCAGAGCTTTCCCATGTAACCTAGCGCAGTCCTTGGCTGCTGGATGAGGGCAGGGAAGAAGATGCAGGGAATTGCTAGATGCAGTCCCCAAAGGTTGCAGAACTGCCTTTGCCTCCAGATGATCTCTGGGTAGTGTTGCCTGGAGCCCAACAGAGGAGAAACCCCAGCAGTGCATGCTAGTATATGTGTATCTGTATATCACCTTCTGTACTTAGCATTTAGATTTGTCCATGGGTTTTCCTCTTATAAGACTGACTGCTGTAAGTGCAATTCAACAAAGACTAGAAGAGTCCAACCTTCCTTTGGAAAAGGAAGGAGGAGGTTAAAACCGTTTAAAAGCCAATAGCTGCATGCAGAGCTGGAGGTGGAAAGAAGACTAAGCCCTTCATTTGTTGGTTGATGGTTTCTTTATTTTTTTCCCCAGGGCATTTAGTTTGCTTCTGTTCATTCCTATTCAAATCTGTTAAAGAAAAAATCATCTTTGCCCAGCAAATCATTCTTCCCATTCCTGGCCTGCTTCCAGCTATGACCAATCCCATTTGCAATATGAGGGTTTTATGTGTTGCTCTGAAGTACCTAATTATGCTGCTTGGTCCCGAGAAATTTATATGTGACCCTAGTTGGCAATTATTTTAAGCAAGGTGTTTTATAGCCAGTTACTGCAAATACAATTTATATAAAATGTTTAACCCTCTTTGGACTTCTCGTGAGCTGGCTGCTCAGATAATGTGTCAACCAGAGACTCCACAACTTAATGATACCACAATTTCTATAAAGCATTTCCCTATAGTCTTTTTAAGGTGGGATGGAAAGATTCTTTGGATTTTTTTCACTTCTGGACCTATTCCCTTTGTGTTTGTAGAAGAGGACTTGAGATCTTGCTGTTGGTCTTCCCTTTGGGGCTGGCTTTGTCTGTCCTCCTTTCTCTTCCAAACTAATCCTTTCTTCCCCTCATTCTTGCAGGCGCATATATGCATGTGTACCTCTGATCTTTTTGTGTATCCATCTGTGTGTTTTCTGGGTGAAGTCAGAAGCAATAAGCATAATGTTCCTTGGTGAATTACTGGGCTGCAGCCCATTATTATTCTGGTAAAGGGAAATCAAATGCTTGACTGAACTGAAGCTTGTTTAACCTGAAAGAAAACTAACAATAACCATAAAACACACCATACAGCATCTGCCTCCCAATCACTGTTCTCTTTACAGCCTCGAACCTGCTTAAACTACCTCTGAAATATTGTGACCAATACTGTTTTCCCCTCTGATCCCCTTTAGTTATTATGGAAAGTTGAGGAGTTGAACCTAATTTCCTTCTTAAAGGCTGAAACCTAGACAGCTTAATTCTCAGAGTGAAATGTTCACACCTTGGAAATCATGGACTCTTAATCACAAAGTAGTTTGCATCTCATGGGAGTATTCCACATTCTTAGAACTTGAGCTGATGTGGATTCTTCACTGTGCATGTGGCCGCTGTCATGCTTGGAGGTGTGTCTGGAGCTGATGCCTTTCTCTTTCATAGAGGCTTCAGCCATACCTGAAAGCTGTGAGTCTGGTGAATGCTGCTGATACATCCATGTTTGCTCAGGATTGTTTTGTTAGCGCTTGCTTTCTCTGAGAGCACACAAATGTTTGGTTTATCTGAGCCCAAGGGAAGCTTTAAGGCTAAAATTAAGTGAGCTGTTTCATTAAGAAGGGTTGGGCTGCCTGGCCCTGCATGTTTAAGGTGTGTCCCATCTTGGCAGAAGGAATTGCTGGTGATTTGGCCGGAAGTGTCTTGTGGTGTATAGTTCTCTCCAGGTTACCCTTTATTCTTGTCCGTTTCTGTCCTAGACGTGTATTCCTTTCCCTTCCTAACTGACATCTCTTTGACTTGTTATTACCTCTGTTTGGTTTTAGATGGAATATCTTCCACTCTCGTGTAAGATTTCCCTGCTACAGTGTTGTACAAGAGAGTGCTGCAGTGGGGGAGCTGCTCTTGGGCATAGATGCATATTGTGTGCTTTGTAACTGAAGAAAGCCTGTAGCAGCTCTCAGCTATTTTACAGTTGCAACATACGGAATCACGTTACTTTGGTGATGCACTGGGTGCTTAGCAAGAATTTTTTTACTATGTCCTCTGATTTTTGGTGACTTGCCTGGGTCACTGCAAACATTCAGCTGTATGATGTGTGATAGTGGTTCCCAGGGAACAGATTATGTTCACACAGCTTGAGAGCCCACTCCTGGAAATGTGAAATGAAAGGTTTAATCGACTTTTCACTTGCTTTTAAATATTGCTTCATAAACTCTTTTTTTCCCTGCCTTGCACGTTCAGTGATGAAGGATTTTTCTTGTATAAGTAGCAAAACTACCTAAACGGGGATTAGACAAAGGAGAAATCAGTCCTGGGTGTAGGAATAGTTCCAGAGTCTTTGCCTCTGGTTCTGTGAACAGATGTGTGGGCTGCTACTGGGACCAATACATTGGGGCTGAGATCTTCAGTACATAGAGTTTCAGCTGGAATGCTGGGAGTTACTGTTTCAAATATTTTTGTATTCAGCGTAAGCTGTGTAACTGTCTGCTTGTATGGGGGAGAAGCTGAATGATTTTGCTTGAAAATACCTCCACTCTGGACCTTGCCCCACCCAATCAATATCTGCTCCTGTCTGTGGCACTGCTTTCTTGTGGGAAGTAGAAAAACAGCTAGAAGAAAACAAATTGATTTCTTGCCCCTCTTCCTAGGATGATGCCAACAAAAATGGTGGTAAATGGATTATCCGTCTGCGAAAGGGCTTAGCGTCACGATGCTGGGAGAATCTCATTCTTGCCATGTTGGGAGAACAGTTTATGGTGGGGGAAGAAATCTGTGGGGCAGTCGTCTCTGTTCGATTCCAGGTAAGCGCTTCTGAGAGATGGTGTGTACTTCCATGTGACAGGGCTGCAAAAAAGTGCCATCTGCTTACCCCTCACATGCTGTTCTGTAGGAGGACATTATCTCCATATGGAACAAGACAGCCAGCGACCAGGCCACAACAGCCCGGATACGTGATACGCTACGAAGAGTGCTCAACCTACCTCCCAACACCATCATGGAATATAAAACACACACCGATAGCATCAAGTACGTGAGGTGATAGGGGGAGGGCCTGCTGCTGGTTGCATGCATGCTTGAGCAACTCAGTGCAGATCAGAGGAACTGACAGAAGCGTGCACAATGCTTTGGTGCTCTTCACTGCAGACAGTAACCCAAACAGCAGCATTTGTTCCCAGTGCACTTTGAAAACCAAGTATCTGTGGTGTTATCATGCTGCTGTTAGGGATGTTTGGTTCTTATAGCAAAATGTTTTTCTTGTTTAAGTGGATAGTCCAGGGTTTTGTTGTTTTTTTTAAGTGATCCACCCAGCCTGTCACTTGGGAGATGGGCAGCCTAGTGTGGGATTGTGGCTTGATGTATTCAAAGACAAGATTGCAGTGCGGGGGGAACACAGGATCATTTGAATAAATAGACATTCTGGAGAATAAAGTGCGGAAGCTAAGGGGGATTTATAGTGCCATTAGACTTATAAATGGTCCTAGGAAAGTGCTGTGTGAATTTACAGTGCTGTACAAATGATTTCTAATCATAATAAACGTCATATATTAAATCTTCCAGGCCCTAGTGACAGAGGCTCTTTAACAAGACTAGAAGATCACAGTACACAGAGAGGACAGCTGTATTTTAAAATAAACCTATTATAGTTTACCATACCAGGCCATTCAGGGTGACTTTATTTCTCACAAAATGACAAAAAATTGCATATATAGGTTAGTTAGAGGTGAACAATAATTTTATTTTCTTTTTTCTGAGGTGTATTATAAACCTATACACTGATTAGGTCATATTGGTTAAATTAACACTTGGAAAGGAAAATGTTTACTGAGGAAAAAAGAAGTGAAACAAATTAATAGCCATTGATAGAACAGTGAGCTCCCTAACCTAACCTGTAATCAGGCTGCATGTACCTTTTAATGACTTCCTTTCATTGTGCTGGCTTATCCTTTCTGCATAATCACCTCATCATCAGTGTGGTGTCAAACACACAGGTGAGATAGAGCCCCCTTCCCGTTCTGGCCCATTTAGAGTATGGGTCACCGGCAATGAAATGGGACTCTCATTTAAACTGCCTGTAGGCATATGGTGTTCCAGGTGGCCCTCCCTCCTATGTGTGTGGGAAAGAGAAGGGGAAATTATTATTAAACTGAGTCGTTTCCAGGCAGCATTGATTTCTGAAAGTTGCTGCTTCTGTTGTTAAAATCTCGTTATTGGAGCATTTCTCAGACACTTTTTACCAGGAGAGGGCACTATCAACTCTTGTGCTAAGAGATGGCAAAGAGCTTGCATATACTGTTCAGCAGCAGCAGCTTGTGGACTGTGGTAATATGGCTTTGTGGTGGGAGGAGGGATGTGTTTGACGTCTCCTATTCTCTGTAGGGAAAGCTGTGTACTGAGCCAGCTCTTGTAAGCTATGGTGGTGCTTCATGCAACAAGTTCAGAATGGAAGTGATGTGACCTTTCCCGTATAAGCTATTGCTAGAAGCAATTCCTAGCACAGAGAATGCTGCTATAGCGGTGCTTCTAACTGTTCTTGCTGTGACAAGTGTCAGTCTTTGAGTTATGGGGCATCCACTATTGTGGTTCTGTTTGCCTGCAGCAGTGCAGTGTACTGTGCCTTCTGCCTGCATAGCATCGAAGTTTCATTTGTGCTGCTGACGTATGGTGCATAATGAGCTTGTCCAAGAATAACAGGTGTTTGTGGGGTCAGCTCAGATTACGGCTGGCTGGGTACAATTCTTAAACAGGGGTGGACTGGCTTGTGCATTGCTTATTCTTCTACGGGTAGGAGGGATAGTCAAGAGTTGCTTTGTGTCCTAGTGTGGTAGAACTATGCAATTAACCTTCCTCGGTTTAGGGGATCATGAGGACTCTTGCCTTGCTTGAGCTCCAGCAATCTGATTACAGTGCTGTGCAAGTTCTCTTAATGGCACTGGTGTAAATTCAGAGCAGAGCTGCTTGTCAGTGGAGCTTCTGTGTAGTGATGCATGGATAGATTCTTGTGCCTTTCTTGCCTGGAACCAGCAGGCAGCAGCAGCAAAGAGATGACAGTGCCTACTTCATTGACAGAGAAGAGCAGGACAGCCCCAGCTTTCAGTCTGTCTCTGCTTGGCTGTGCTTCATATCATTAAGGTTCTCTCACTAATGAAGAATCTCTTGTGTAACCAGTTCTATCCTCCATAAAGTCTGGCTCCTTTTCCTCACTCATCTATCAAGCCCTGTTGAAATACTGTCCGTCATGAATAAACTCCACTTATGCTGCGCATGTACCATGTGATTTATGACTTGGGAGGGCTATCCAACCTGCACTCCACGTTTACACTCAGGCTGTGTTTTATGAAAGGCTCTAATGGAAGAGCTGTGCTGTAGGGTTTGTCAGGGCTGCCTTTCTAGGGGGGCTTGTGGCATTTTTCATTTGTATGGGTTGCATCTCTCCACTAGAGCTCTGGTCATGTGCAGGGTTTGATTGGCATTGATTGTGCTTTAGAGAAGGGAACATGCTCAGCCAGAAAAGAACAGACGTTTCTCAAACCCCCAACTTCTAGGTAGTGAATTAACCTGGATTAGCTTTTGATACACTGTAAATGAACACTTCTGCAGAAATTGTTAGCATGAACCCTGCTGTGAAACCTGAGCCCAGTGTTTCACATCTTATATATTCTTTTTGTGATTATGTATTTCATATTAACTCATTTTAGACACCGTTTTTCATGAGCTGTCAATGAGGCTGCACCCCCACCTTTGTTTCAGAAAGCAATGGCATTGCCAGGCTGCGGAAGAAAAGTATCTGTTGCTTCACAGCTATTCCAAGAAGCTGTTCTGCATTCCATCCTTTCTGCTTTCCGTGGTGGGGCTTTGCATTTAGCTAGATAAGCAGATCACTCACTGCAGTTTTCCTGTGTTTGTTCTTTCTCTTGCTTGTGATATTGACAATCTGCCTAAATCCTAGTGAGTGGAAGGGTCAACCTAGTCTGTATTAATTTCCAATCCTCATAAAAAAACTAGAACAATCTCTTGGACTGCACTTAATTCCAGGGGATTTATAGTATCTTAGATGTTACGGTGCTGAGTACCTGAAAAGAACATGTATGATGTGGTGTGGGCTACTTTGTTTTAGTAGTCCGAGAGAAATCACTTCTCTCTGCTCCCTTGATGGAGGACTGAGAAGTGTGCACTGGGCTGCAGTGAACCACTTAATGGGTTCTGTTCATCAGCATCATTAACCTTGGAGGTGACATGGTCCAGCAATGACAGTGGATTATGGATTGTGACACTCCCTGCAGTTTGGAATTAAGGGGAAAAACCCAACCTCTTGCTTTTGCTGTCTTAGGAGGGGTACTGTGCTTACTACTGAAGCCAGAATGTTACTGGTCACAACTGGCTTGTGTCTTATGAAGCCACTGAGAATATTCAGGTTTCTGCAGTGAATGAACTGTGGCTGGAAGGGGATGGGGGGACAGTGACCAGTGTGAAAAGTGATTTTTTTTTATTATTTTTTTTTCAGCACATGAGGTGCCTGGTTGTCTTGCATGTACCTTTGCCCTGTCTGAGGTTATCAGCTGTTCCTTTCTGCACTGATTCACTGTGTGTTCAGTTACCATCTCCCCTGTGGCCAGCTCACACCTGCAGCACCAGCCAGGAATCTGGGCAAAGAGCAGCTTTGCCTCATATGCCGGGGGAGACCAGACCTGTGCCCCACTGGGCAGGCTGGTCTGGAAGTATTTTGATCACTGCGTGACTTTATAGATTGTCCTGTCAACTCCAAAGCAAGGTTGCTTTTTCTGAAAACAAAGCTTCAGTTATTTGTAAGTGCCTGCTGCAGTGAGAGCTGAGCAGGGTTATAAAACTACCCTTTCCTTTCAAAGTCACCACTGATAACTAATGGGATGGTTCGAGTAAATGAGAGGAATAGTTGGTCTTAATAGGGCTGGCACAGGGTTCATTTCACTGCAGGCACTTGGAGGAAATGGCCTCGTCTGTATTTTAGCTAGGAAACGAGCACATATCTTAGAGAATAAGGGTATGTGCAGTAAGAAAACTTCAGGGGCAAGGTTCTTGGGACAAAACAGTGGGGAATAAGCAAAAAAAAAAAAGAGGAACGAGGAAAAAATATTCCTATGGAGCTGCAGGTATTGAGCAAGATCAGTGCTTGTGAGACAGTCGGCTGGTGGTAGAGTGCCTGTGAGGTCTCACTTGTTACATCATAGATCAGCTCATGCCATAACTGTTAAGTTTTTATAGCACTGGTTTCTACTTACTTGCTAACTTCTGAGAACTTAGAACTGCTCAGTGCTGCTGTACTAGTTGTGTCATCTTTGTATCTGAAATTATGTGCCCAGGGTTAGTCTTGTCTAAAGGTAGATGGTTTGCACACAGGACCCTTATACTCAGTCTGAGGCAGCAGGTTGCTCTAGGTCTGGCCAGGTCTAGAGAGCTGCCTCCTTGCTTCAAGTCTGAGAGCAGGAATAAAAATTAGAGTAGTGCAGTGAAGTTCCAAACCACATAGCTGTCCAGTACTTCTGAGTCTCTGCAATACAGGCTTAATTCATTTATCACTCTATTCTTAATTCCAGTAATATTTCCAGGTACTGCAAGTCTTAAGAACACTTCTGTAGTCCTGGGCTTTGAAATGATGGGTTCATTGATCATGCTTCATTGCTGCAGTGTGCTTTATTCAGAAGTATCCGTGACTTTGTAAAAGGCTTTCTTATCTTGGTGGCCTGTCTCTGACCAAAGTGACTTTATCCTATTTTATTTCATGTTTCTTTTCAAGGAGGTCAGTTCAGATATGTTCGTTTCAAAGTCACAATGGCTTATTTGCCTTTTCTGCAGAACCTGCCAGATATGTGAACTAATTATTTCAGGCTAGAAGAATATTCTAGACTTTTTTTTTTGTTAAAGTTATTAGTTGTTACGCTGGTCACAAAGTTCTTTTATGGCTTTGAATAAATCCAAGACACCCTGATAGAACATGAGGAACACCCAGGAAGGGGCTGTTCTGCTCTGGACATCATGCCTGCAGAGCATGCTGGGCACGTAGTGTGCTGGAAGGATACACAGGCTGGCAGAAGGGACAGCCCTTGGTTACTGTTGTGAGATCAGTGTGAGCTATGAGCTCCACAGGTCATTTTTCAGCTGGGGAAGGTGATGGTGCAGAGGTAGGGCTGCTGAAGAGGAACTACTAGGACATGAAGATTGAGGGTGGTTGAAGAAAACGACTAGTACTGTTTGCACAATGGTGATTTGCAAAGTTCCTTGAGAAGCAGCTGTAGCTGCTCTTCCTCTTTTTGATGGAACCTCCAGTCATGGCTCCTTTCCATGTTTTTTTTCCCCAACTAACTTGATGGGAATAAAGGGAGCCCTGCCTTGGTCCTGACCCTGGACAATGCAGGAGAAGGTGGGAAGCTTCAACAGTCACCGGTCAGGAATGAGTGTGGAAGAACAGCTCTAGTCTGCTTCTGCTAATGTTTCTATTTCCCATCTGTTCAGTGGGAATAACCTAAGTGTTGGGGACCAATTCACCGAGGATCTGAGCACTGCCCAGACAGTATAGCAGTAAGGTACTAAAAATGTCTATACATAAAAATAACCTCTTAGACTCTGGCACTGTGCCTTTGGCACGTCACAGGTCATAAAGATTCTGCCAGACAAAATTAACTGGCAGCCTTGTTCGGTACAAAATGGAGAGCAGTTTGCTCTGCTAGCATAGTTCAGGTACATTAGGGCAGACACAATTTTTTCAGTCAAGTCAGCAGATAGTTGGAGTAATTAGTAGTATAGTATGAGGGTCTTGGCTTAAAAATTCTTGGCTAGAAGAGGTTTTTCTCTGTGTGAGAAGGACTTGGCAGCTGAAGGACTATAAGCATGATGTTATTGGAATGTTGGAACAGGGAACTCCTTGGATTTAAAGGGGTAATATATTATTGATTATGTTGATAAATAATCTGTCCTTGTGACCCTTCTACAGAGAAAAGAAGTTATGAGGTTGAGGAAAACTAGGAGAGAGGAAAGAGAGAAGGTACGATTTTGTGTGATGGAAACGTGGTAGGAATACAAAGCATGGGGGCCTGGAGAAAAGACATGAAGGTAGAGACTTCTGATGAGATTGGAGATGTGCAGGGCTCTCCAGCCTGTATGTAGTAGCTAAGAGAGCTTTGAATCCAGAGCTTCTAGCTTCTCTTTAACTCTGTCATGGAAGGACACAGTTTTATCCAGTGGTAACACGTGCTGACTGGCTGGCATAGGCAGTTTTCGCTAGAAGATTCCTTGCTTATGAAGGATGAAAGCCAGGGGGCTTCTGTGCTGCTGCTTTTCTTAGTACAAGCCACTACTGACTTTCAGCATATTGCTGTAGGGCAAGTTGAACTGCAGATCTACCCTTGTGTACTGAAGCACCAAGGCTGTGTCCTGTCCTGTCCATGCACAGCACCCCTTGATGTCTTTCTTACATTTCCTTTGTCTTCAAGGCCTCACAGCTGAGGATCAGCTAGAGGTACCACGTAGCTTTGGGACTTGTCCATCTTGGTTGAGAGCAGGAGGATTTTGAGCTACTGTGGATGAAGGGAAACTGAGGATAAAACCTATCCAACCACAGATAAGGACTCCCTTAGACCAGCTGTGAATCATCTTGGTGGTTCACAGGAACCTGTACCTTGAGGGGACTATGGAGGTTTGTTGCTTCTTGAAAGTTTTGTCTAAGCAGTTATGACCTGGGAAGATCTGGGGTGTTTTGCCACTCACCTGACTTGTGCTGGTGGTGCTGAAGTCAGTTATATATTATATAGATTTTATATGTGTGTGTGTGTGTATATATATATATACACATATATATGACTTTACCTGCAGCACCTTCAAAAGAGAGGTTTGCTGTCCTGTGGTCTGGGAAGGCAGTGTCACATATTCCAAGCTGTACACCAGAGTAACAGACTTCTTGCTTGTGCTTTCTGTTGTGTTCCCACCAAGGCTGTCTGAATGTGCTGTGTGTGGTCTTGCAAAGAACACGTGACAGGCTCTGTGCCAGAGTGCTCTGTGTTTGTGTGGGCCGTGATACCCAGTTTGTTTGCTGGGTAGGATGATACATGACACCTGAGCAGCTTTTGCAGATGCTGCTCAGCATCTTGACTCTGTGAGGCTCAGGTAAAAGCCAGGCTGGTGGTCTGTTTTTGGCACACATGCTGAAACTAACACAGGGTTTCCATTTCTGGACTCTACTGTTGAGTTGCGGTGTCCTGGTGAGGCAGTGCAGAAATGATGTAAAGTGGCTGCTGAGCACCAACAACAAAATCTACCAGTTGGTCTGGGTTTATGATTGACCAGGGTTCCCTTTAAGGTCCCTCCGGCTCCATGAGACTCACTGAATTCAGTAAGTAGCATAGTATGTGTGTGTTTTACCACTAATGTAGCCTAAACAAAGGGGTACAGCCATCAGCATAAAACAAATGTCTGGTTTATTATCTATTTCTATTGACCACAAAGATGAAATAGCATGGCTGGTAACAGGCAAAGCAGATGAGATGATAGGCCTGCTAAAACCACCCAAAACAAAAACCCAACATCAGAGAAGCCACCCACAGCCCATGTTTGAGTGTATCACAGACAATACATGAGATGTGCATAATCCAGTTCATCCTGTCCTGCTGTCACTGGAAGCATCTTTTGCAAGTTTGTCCAAGATGGGTGTCCTTTCACAGATAGACTCCAGATTCCTGGTGCTCTCTGCAAACGGACTTGCTTTTATAGTGTTCAGCTGCATAAACAGTCCTTCAGAGATACCTTTTTGAAGCAGACACCTGTTGTTATCCACCTTAATGGTTTTCATCCAAGGTCAGGCAAGTCCTGGGCAAAAGCCAGAAGGAATGTTTCTCTTGCTGTTCTGCCCTCCCACAATAGCTGGGTATCTGTTCCCACTGAAGTTTCTTAGCAGGGGATAAAGTCATCTATGTCTCAACTTTAATTCTCAGCACTTCAGTGTTGTTGGCACCAGGGCTGTTCTGCTGGGCATGGAGAACTACAAGGTTCTTTGGTGTCTCTGATCCTAGAAGATAATAGTCATGCTCACGCTAACCTTGGCAGCTTTTTCCTGAGAGGATTTTCAGTATTCTGCCTTTGTAAAGCAGACAGCAATTTTTCAGTCTGCTAGCTTTGTCCATCAGTAACATTCTCCGCCGGGGAATGCAGCGTTAGGCCTGTCCCTCCAACTTATCTGAAAACATTTTCATTTCAAATAGCTATAATGTTTTCACTGGGTTGTCATTAACAATGCAAGTTTACAATAGGAAATGAGACTTTTGTAATAGCAATTGCATTCTGCTGCCTGATAGAAGAATTTTGTAATCACTAAGCCATGTGGCAACAAAAGAAGCCCCTTTTGAGGGGATTACTACATATGCAGATACGTGGTGAAGCACAAGGCCAGTAACTAACTTGGTTTAACCAGCCGAGGAACATGAGAAACCTCCAGAAAGATTTAACATCAGCCATTTTATTAGCGCTAGGAAATGGATATTCCATTTGTGACTGGGAAGGTCATACCTGTCTCTGGGTATTAATGTAGCTGTATCACCAGCAGCCAGTGGGAACGCTTCATGTCTGTGCAGAGCGTTAGAGCTGCCTCGGCTGTCAGATGTTTGGCTGGGTTTAAGGATGCTTCTATCCACTAGGGCTATCAGAGAATATTGCCTTGCTCTCTGAAGACAAGTGCCTTTCAAACGCCATTGAATGTTTCTGCTCTCGTTAAAAGTTAAGAAGCCTTTGATCTGAAGTACTGTTGTTTTTTTTTTGTTTTGTTTTTTCTTTTTTTTTCCCCTCTGGCTTGCCAGGGCCTGGGAGGAGTTTCATGGCCTGGTGAACAGCAGTGGCCGCTGATCGAACGCTCCCCCTCCCTCTGTCACACCCAGGGTAGGGCCTCATCTTTCTTTCTACGTGACTTCATGGCATACCTCTCAGCTTCTGACCCTTTTCACATGGGCTCAAATGTTCTCTTGGCTTATGGGCCTGGTGGTGGGTCCCTTCTGCTATTGGGTCTTTCCCAAAGGTCAACATAATTTGTTAATGTTTTAATTTTTTTACAATACTCACTGTGACCTGCATTACACAGCATTTTCTCATGAGGTGCTGTATGCTCTTTTGCTAATGTGTCCTTCCTCTGCAAGGCACTTGTATCTCAGACCTGGTCCCAGGAGGCTGAGAGGTATGTCTTCAGCTTGGGTCTGTTGCCTAGTGTTGACTGTAAGCAGGTAAGGAGTGGTAAATGAATGCTGAGCACATCCATGTGATGGACATTGAGAGAGGCACCTGAAGCTTGGCATATATGCCTTAGCTCTTGATAGTGGACTGGAGCAGAATAAATCAGTCTGTCAGTAAAAGCTTTTTCAGGAAGGACACACTAGCTACTGTATTTTGAAATAATAATGCTGTGACTAATGAGATGAAACCACCTGCTGCTTCTTGTAGTGGTAACTGACCATGTGCAGGGTAAATAGCCAAGGTGAGCTATAGGCTGTTGTGAGCCTCATAGCTCCAAGATTGTTTTTCCCCTCCACTGCCACTTCCCTGACAGCAGGCAGAGGAACCTGCTGGAAGGAAGTGTTACTTTGCCCAGTTTCCACCCCATGGTTGTATGTAGCTGTTCCGACATGGCCAACCAGGGATCCCAGAACCTTCCTGAGCCCCTTTGGGCAACCAGTCTGCTCATAGCTTGTCATGGGTAAAAATAATAATGTGTCTTTCATCACAGATTGGGCTTTTTATGGGAATCAATATTTACAAAACATTACACAGGCGTCTAGTACTGTTATCCTTGTTACATGATATTCAGGTGACCTTGCAGGAGAGGAAACCCACTCACTTTAATCAAATACTGTTCTCAGAAGGCAGCATATGTGTCAAGAGTGTAGGAAAACAGCGACACAGTTGAAGTAGCTTTCAGTTGTATTGGGTTACCTGTGCTGAGCAGGGACAGCAGCGATGAGCAGAGGGCCTGAATGTGCTGCTGAAGGCAAAAAGAGGGGAGGTGTAAAAACATATCCCAGGAAACCACAAGGTAAAGTGTGCTGTCATCTTGAAGTAGATTTCATGGGTGGAAGTAAGTACGGGATGGGAAGCCAAAACACTGTTACAAATTAAATGGAATCCAGTTAATGAATTCTGAATCATGCTTCCCAAATGGCAGCACAGCCTGCTTTGCTTGCAAGTGCAAAGGTCAACTCCACTCTTGTGCAGATGGCCACCAGCATGGTTTTTTGCTGTCATGTTACAGCTACACTGCAGCTCTTAGTAGCACACAGTGATAGCTCAATGGTTTGAGCAGGGTTTTACAGTCCTGCAGACCACATTGTTTCTGAAGCTGCTACCTTGGTTCTTCAGCAATGCTCTGCTGTTTTGGTGCAATACATGCTGGGGCATCCCTAGGTGTTTGCTTTGGGCAACTTCCTGCCCTTTCTCCCTGTTAGAGGGAGAGCTGCCAAACCTGTCCTTTCAAAGTAATTGTAATATCGTGTATTTCCATTTGAGTTTAGGAAAACAAACCACCTTTCCGTTAATGTGTAAATGTGTTTTGCCTGTTGCTGCTGCTTGCAGGCTGGCAGTAACCACTAACACGTTCAGTTACTGCCTTGTGCTGCAGAACTGTATAAGGGAAGATTGTGGGCCAGTTGTCCCTGCTGCTCATGTGGCTGTACTCACGTGAGTAACAGCTACTGAGGAAACTCTTCTATTTAAACTTGAGAGGAAACATACTTTTCAGAGTAGATGGTAAGGTAGGGGAAGACCAGAGAGCTAGACTTGTCGACAGCATGACAGAAGTAGCCTAGTTGCAAGGTACAGGGGCAGAAGGATGAACTTACAGTGTATTTGTACTCCAAGCGGAATCCCTGAGGACAAATGTTTAGGAAGGAAGATTTGCTTAAACACCAGCATCTACCAGAGAGGCTTCCAGAGTTTATCTTATGCTCTGCTGGTAGGAGATGACACTAAATTTCTTCCTAACAAATGAGGATGAACCATGTTTTCCTCATGTTCCAACTTTTCTGGAGCAGCAGTTGATTTTTTTCTGAAGTTTTTTTCTCTAGTTAGAAAGCAGATCAGCTTATGAGTTTAATGAGAATTGATTTGAGTGACAGTCTGAGATGGCAACACTGGTAGTCCTGGGGGGTGGACTGGAGGGGTGCTGTGACCTGAAGGAGCGCACACCTTTAACCTCTTTCTTCCCTCGTGTTTTCCAGGGATAATTCAAGCTTTCGAAACACAAAAATCACATTGTGAGAACAAGAGTTGGCACTAAGCTCCTCTCTCCGTGTTGAAAGCAATGAGGGGTCTCCACCAGTGCCCTCCGACCTCTGAAGGGACTCATGGGCCACTCTCTCACACTCCTCCTTGGAGGAAGGATCCATCTGAAGCCCTCCGGCAGCGATGACAATAGAGGCTGATTTTGTCATACACAAACTTTTTTTAGCAGAGGGACGGGAGGTCAAACTTTCAATTAGCAGTGTGTCCGTGGGGCCACATCTTGCAGCACTTTCCTCTCTTTCTCTACACGGCATGCAGGATCTCTGGGATTCTGCCTCAAAGTCAGAGCCTTTTGCTGAGGGATACCAGTATTATGAATCTCTCTGCAGCTGGGAGGAGCTTCCCAGTTGAGAGTCAGCCCTATGGTTTTCAAATACCCCCTTTCAGCTCTGCCAATAAATTATTTGGTCTCTTTGTTTCTTTCAGTCTCTTTTTTTGGCTCCGTCTAAAAAATCAGTGGGGGGGTCACTCTCAAGGCATGGGTAAGGCCCCAGGCCTGCTTCTGCTGGTTCCATGAACTATCTTCCCCTCAGCTACCCACCTATGTGAAGCAACAGAGCACCCCTAGTGCCAATGATGACCAAATGACAATGAACTTGAGGAGTTATGTGAGCTGCGGGCAGAGAAGTCAGATGTAAACTCTTACTTAGAAAACAAGATGCCTGCTTTGCCTTTGCCCCTTCTTTATGCTCCGGAGTTAGCAGGGCCTTGCATCCAGCACTGTTTGTTGTGGAGCAGGATGGAAGCTTCTCTTAAAGTAGGGCAAAGGGATGTTTGGTGTCACAGGGTTGCCTTGAGTCTGTCTTGCTGGAGTGCCAGCAATACTGCCTTGTGTTGGATTCAGGGGAAAGGCTGGATGCTGGATCACGTGTGCTCCTGGGGTGCACTGAGGTTTGCAAGTCTCCAGCCATCTGGGATGCTGGACCCTCTGTGGGTGCAGCAGAAAAGGGCTGATGACCCATGCCATTGCTTACGGTTGCATGGAAGCTGTGACCAGAAGAGGGGCCACAAGTGACCCCCTGTTTTCTGGAGTGAGGCTATACTGAAGGGTTGTTGCCTAGAAAGCCAGCATGGCTGCAATTTGGATGCCATGGAAATAATAGGAGCTAATTATTTCTTCTGATTCTGCTTGACTACAACGCTAATTGTACTCATTAACAGCTCCAGCCTTTCCCTTGGGGAATCACACAATTGCCTTTCATGTTTAATAGAGCCTTTGCGTTGGGTACGGGAGGGGAGGCTGTGGCCAGAGTTGGGGCACATCTCGTGCTTTGCGCAGTCCCTCTGTAGAATGAGATGCTTGGGCCAATTTGGTTGTGACTGCGAAAGTAGTGGCCTATGTCTGGGACAATTGCTGACCTTGGGGACCAGGAGACCTTCAGCCTCATGACGCCAATTGCAAATTCCTTGTGTTATCATTGAAGTCTAGACAAAGCAGCCAGGATGGGCAGAAGAAAGAGTTTATAATGTTCAGTCTTCTGAAGCGTTTGTTTTCTGCATTGAGGGTGTCAGTCCTAGGCTGCGTCTGGAAACACTGACAATGATGGCCAGCTGCTCCCTGTGGTCAGGCAGTTTGTGCCCACTGGCAGCCAGCTGAGCAGGGAGCGGGGCAGTTCCAAAGGCTGAAAGGCTGTGGTGGCATCCATCCTTCTCTGTTTATCTCAAGACCTGGCAGTCCTATTCTTGCTCTAGCCACTTGTTTGTCACTGACTGTCAAGCAAATGCTCTTTTCCAGACGCAGTTTGTTTTCTCCGCTGTGATCAGGTACTACTATGGCTGCTGCTTAGAATTCTTCTTAAATACAGCTCTCCCCTGCTGCTCTCTGGTATTTGTTAGGGGGGATTTAGTTGTAATTACATTTTGGCAATCTAAGCAAAAATAGCCTTGCAAGGGGAGGCTGAAATACTAGCTGCAGGCTCCTTTTATTCACAGTGCGTTTAGCTTCTTGCAGATGACCTCACTTAGGGTTTTAGTCCTGGTGCTGTGCCCAGCTGCTTGTTGTGTCCACCTCTGCTATTTTATGTACTCGCCCACTTCTCGCCTCTGATGCCTTGCATCTAAGCTGGTGCTGATGAGTGCAACCTTGCTATTAAATGTGAAAAGGCTGCAGTCCTGCTGTGTTTGTCCTTAAATATGCTTTGTGAGTGAGCTGTCGAAGAGCCCTTCCCTGGGAGGCTGTTCCTCATTTTCTTCTGCCACTGTGGTTGAGATTTGGAGGAGCTCAGCACTAGTTCCTCTTGCTCAACCTTGAAGGGAGCAAGCTGCTCAGGGTGTGGAGTTTGACCTCTTTAAGGACACAACTTTTCCTGAGGTCAGAAGAAATACAGTGTTCCATCAATACTGAGCACCACTTTGGTGTCTCCTAGGGCTCAGAGTCATGTAGCCAACCTGAGTTTTCAGCAGTTCCTTTTGGCTTGTCTACTAATAAGAGTTTGCGTCTGTAAGACTGGTGACAAGATAGACATGGGGTTATTTGGAAGGGGAAGGAGTCTGTTGTGTTCTAGAAAAAGGTTTCACATCCTCTTCATAGAGGAAGAAAGCCTGGAGCTGTGGGATCCCCTAGATCTGTGGTGAGTCATGACCTTCTGTCCTATCCTCATGCTGAATGCTTTGTCTACTCTTAACTTTCTGAGGTCAGATCCTTGCATAGCGGCCTTTGGGGAACTGGTAGATCTTTGAACCTCTACAGGCCTTGGAGTCTAGCTCTTATTTCCCAAGGGAATGCTGAGTTCTGGTTGGCTCAGGGGTGCTGGGTGTCTCTGGCTGCAGCTAATCAAGTCAGGGCGGATGGTTGGATTGAGTTTGAATGGGGGGATGCAGAGAGAGGAGTGCACTGGGTGTCTCTGAACTGGAGCCAAGGAATCTTGCCTAGAGAGAGAAAGGAGTCCCCAGTTTTGGAGGGGAGCAATTGAGGGATGGTTGGGGGTGATGTTGCCCTGTCTGAGTGCTGCTTGATGGGGTGTGAACATGTGGGGCTGATGTGCAGCTGCGGGGATTTTCCTCTCTCACTACTCTCCCCTCATTGGCCTGATAGCTCTGGACAGAGTTGATCTGCAAGGCACATCTGCTACCCTAGACCTTTGGCATCCTATCTATTGCTTTTGGTTTTGTCCTTGCCTCTGGTGTGGTGGTAAACCCCGGGACTTTCAGATAGCTGGTAAAACCCTTTCCAGGACATAGTGGAGCAAGAATTGGTGGGACATGGTCTGATTTGCATACTCCTGGCAGGCTGAAAGATCTCATCCTTTTCTGGTTGTGCTGTATGGCCATGCTGGGAACTGAAGTCACCTGGAAGAAGCAGCAGCTATGTGGGGTGGGGGAGAAGTAGGTGACAGTACCTGGCCCTATTCAGAGCCTCTTTTTACTGGAAACTGGCAACAGGGCAGCCAGGACCCAGGAATCAATGGGAAATGGCCCAGCACGGGCAGACTGATGCTCATTAATTCTGCATTTTCTTGGGGAGAGAGATCTCAGGAGCTGGGGACATGGGGCTGTGGTTTGGGTCACATATGGCAGCTTCTGGCTCTGGCAGGGCTGGGGACACTTGGCCAGGGCAGCCTGTCCTTTCAGCTGCTGTGAGACTGGAGGAGAGGATGTTGCCATGGGGTGGCTGTGGGGGGACTAAAGAGAGGCATGGTGCTGTCATCTCATAGCAAGAAGGCTGTGGCTGGGAGGTGTATGATGCCCCAGCAGATGGTCACCTCAACCAGATCATGGTCACAGGGCTGCCCCTGTGAGAGGTGACCAGGAAGGGGGACAAGAGGCAGAACCTAGTCAGGGTGTTGGGTGCTTGTTGAGCTCCTTTGGGCACCCATGCCTGTGCTGGTGGGCACAGTCACTTCAAGGTACCAGCGTGGAGCACTGAATCATCTCGCTCTTGGTGCTGTGGCCATCTTGCACCTCCCAGGGATGGGGCAGGAAAAGCCATGTTGCAGAGAGTACAGGCAGACTGGACCATGACCAGACTGCAGTGTCCAGGAGGTGAAGTCTTATCTGCTGGGTGTCCACAGTGCCCTCACCTCTGGCAGGCAGTGCCAGGAGCCAGTTGCAAGTGGTAACCAGCTGGTTTTCTCCCAGCAGCAGAGGCAGCCAGTGTTGAGACAATGAGGCTGATGGAGACACAGCACGTTCTGAAGCTGGGTGCAGATGGTGTGAACTGAACCACAGAGGAGCAGATGCTTCCCATTGCCATTCCCAGACTGACCCTCCCACATCTCCCCTGCCAGCAGGGACAAAGCAGAAGTGGCTCCAGAGGTCAGTGAGAGGTACAGGGGGAATGCGGCATTACTGGTGTGGGGGGAAGGGACCGTGCTTGGCAGAGATGACCCTATAGAGCAAGGGGGGGATGGTGTGCAAGGGAGTCATGTAATGATGTTGATAGTAGTGCCCTTTGGCACCCACGCAGGATCCCACACCAGGCTGTTTGCTAGGGAGAAGGAACTGCAATACAGGTGCCCCCAGAAGTCATGGCAGGGGCATAAATGCAGGAATTAATTACCTGCCCCTAATCCCATCCATAGCTGCATTGCTGCCTTGGGATGAGAACTGCATCTGTGATTCCTGCCCCACTGCACCATAGCAAGGGGTGCTAGGGGCCCTGTTTGTCCTGGGCTTGAAGCTGTGGATTTGCAGTAGGGTGACATGGCTCCTGCTGCCAGCACTGGTGCCCAGTTCTGCCCCAGCTACCTTTCATGCCATCTCTCAGTACCCTTACAGAATGCTGAGACAGGTATGTGTGGCTCAGAGGTCTGGCCTACCTGCACAGGTAACCCATCGGTGGACATGCAGCAATGATGCCACGGAGGCTTGTGAGACTGCTCCAAGCTTTACTTCCATACTCAGCTGGCATGGCCACCCCGTGTTCCCCTCCCCATCACCACCACTCCTGCAGTGCTGTGCTTTGCACCAGGAGCTGTTGTGCCTGCAGAGACCTAGGCCAGGCAGACTGGCATGGGGGTGCCCACAGCTACAGAAGAGCTGGTGGACACTTGCAGGCATCACTGTGGCATGTACTGCTTGGGGTCCCCAGGGAAGGGAAGGGCAGGTGCCTGGTTGAAGTGAGCCATGAGGAAGATGCCAATGGTACCACACACAAAGATGGAGGCCATGATGAAGAAGCAGACGCGATCAATCACCTGTCCCACCAGGATCCACTCTTCACTCTCCTACCAGTGGCACAAGGAAGAGGAATGAGAACTGCCCTCCCTGCCCTGCCCCGATGTGGGTCCCCCCCTGTCCTCACCCCAACTCACACTGCTGAAGTCATTCTGCTCCCGTGTGGCGTTGGCGATGTAGTTGCAGGCATCAACGCAGGCACGGATGTCGGGACCTGCCTCTTCCAGGCTCTGACAGAAGTCCTGGGCGCTGCCACTCTCCAGGCCACGTCCTACAGGCAGTGAAGCCAACACAGCAGGCACCAGTTAAATGCCTAGCCACCTTGCACGTCACCCAGCCTCTCAAGGAGTTGTCAGACCCCAGGAACACTCACCAATCTTCTCCAGCACAGTTTTCATCAGCCCATCCCTCTCCTTCTGCTTCTCAAAGAGCAGCTCAGTCCGGGCTTTGCAGAGCATGTACTCATCAGCTTTCACAATGAGCCCCAGAGAGCTGCGTCTCCGGGAAGCTTGTGGTGGTCCAGACATCTCTGGCATGTGCATGCCCAGGTAGCGGGGCAAGAGGTGGAGGCACACCTGGGCACAGTGTTACCCATGGAGACCTGACCCACCCAGACACTGTCCAGGGCACCCAGTGGGTGTGTTTGGGTCCCCTTGCATTGTCTGCCACCCTGCTGTTCGAAGGACATGGCCTCGGTCCCCAGATACCCACCCTATCCTTGTGTCTAAGGGATAGGAGATGACAGTGCCTACCTGGCGCACTCTCTGAGACATGGAGTGAGTGTTTGGCGTCCTCAGCGAGACGTTGAGAACAATGACAGCGTTCACCACAATCACCACTGTCACAACCATGAGGAAGGTCAGGTACCTGGGGAGGGGGTACAGCGCCTCACGTGAGTCTGCTGCATCACAACCTATGGAAGTAGGCTATGGACATGCAAGGTCCTTCTCAGTATCCCCTCCTGGGGCCCAGCAGTGAGACATGGACATGTGGTAGGTCAGTGCCAACCCTGGGCATTATTTCTGTGACAGGAGCCTGTGTCTGGGCACTGACCACAAACCAGTACCTGGAGACCCCACTGGCATGGTGTCACCACAGGGCTGGCAGCCCACCCCCATGCGTCACTTACTTCCCAATGAGAGGCACAGCTTGGGAGGTCTCAGGAACCTTTTGGGCAATAAGGAAGAGGAAGACTGTCTGGGCCAGGAGTACGTTGATGGAGACAGTGCACTTTTGACCACCCGCTGCCAAGCAGAGAGGAAGGCAGAGGTTTATGTGAGGCAGTGGTGAGGGCAGTCTCCCCTTCGGCTAAAAGCCTGCACCCCACAGCTGAACTGGCCAAGTCTACCATGAAGCTTTGACCATGGGGCACCTGAAAATTCACGCCCCTCCCAAATGCCGTAGGGTGAGATGCAGCAAGAGATAGCGAGCCCTTCCTCCCCCATCACTGCCTACCTTACACACCTCAGTGCCTGCTCTGGACACCAGCACATACCTTTAGCTGGCAGAAAGTAGACCAGCACAGCCATGGCAGAGATGAGGACACAGGGCACAATGATGTTGATGACATAGAAGAGTGGCTTGCGCTGGATGATGAGGTAAAAGATGATCTGCTGGTACTGGATGTCATCCGGGGTGAATTGCTCTGAATTGATGACCTTCCGAGCAGGGCGGTGTTTGATGGCCCATTCACCGTTCTCTATTGCACAGTGGTGCCATGTGAGTCCCAACACCCTGCTGCGGGCATTGGGACTGCATGGCCCACAGAGGGAGAAAGGAGATGGCTGGTAATTGTTATGGGCATGCAGGCTGGGCACAGACTGGGGAAGGATGCTGGAGCCAGTGGGGAGAGAGATGAGCGCTGTTGGGGCATACCATGTACCCATAGAAAATACCCCCAAAAACTGTTGGAGGGGGACAGCTGGACATGGATAGAGCACCTCCAGGAGCCCCTTGAGGACTCCCAGGATATTATGTGTGGGGCTGGGATCCCCTTATCCCCCTGCTCCCGGGTGCTGCAGGGGGAAGCCAAGCGTGACGCTGGGTGTTGGCGCTGTTCTCCCCCGCTGTCTGTGGGAGCAATAGATTTTTTCCCAGTTAAGATTGCAGCTCAGGCCAGTAATGAAAAAATAAATCTCACTGCCTGAAAAGCATTTTGTTCCTTCAATATGCAATTAAAATGTGATGGAAAACGTCATCATTTGGCCGTGACAGCTACGTTCCCAGCATCAATCAAGCTCCCAGCAGCGGTGCTCTCCGGGAGTGGCTGCCAGCCGGTGAGAGCCCCGAGACGGGGCT
>VZRI01011145.1:210356-222746 GCA_013397515.1 Upupa epops | reverse complement strand
CTCGGTGGAGCTCTGGGCCTGATGCCCAGTGGGATGGGACAGCTGTCCCCTGCCACCGTCAGCTGTTCCCAACAGCCACAGGGGCTGGGGATAGATGGGTGACCACCCCCTGTTTTTCCTCCCTGCCACCAGGATGATGACAGTTCTCTGGCATTTTGTGCTGGAGAAGGATTTTGGAATTGGGGTCTGGGGGCAAAATTGATGCCTCAGTTAAAACTCCATGCCTCAGTTTCCCCCACAGTACAATGCATCTCCCTGCAGTAGA
This sequence comes from Upupa epops, assembly GCA_013397515.1. Taxonomy (NCBI): domain Eukaryota; kingdom Metazoa; phylum Chordata; class Aves; order Bucerotiformes; family Upupidae; genus Upupa; species Upupa epops. The sequence goes on along the minus strand of VZRI01011145.1, from coordinate 222,481 downwards.
AACTCGGGGTTATAGAAAAGGGGTGGCCCCTTGCCAGCACCCCTAGCAGTGCCCAGTCCCTACCATGGCAGTGGCTGCCCCAGGGTATGGGTGAGGAAGGGGGAGGTAAGTCCTACCACATACCCTGCAGAGTGATGCCCACCATGGGGGTCCAAATCCTGACCCATTCTGTCTGTGGGGAATGTAGAGGCAGGAGGGAACATTCCTGTCTCAGCAGAGAGGATGTGACAGCTGTCCTGGGCCACTGCCGGTGAGGGGACATCAGCTGTGTGCCCTGAAACTGGAGCCACCCTGTCCCACTGCTAGCCAGGAAGCAGACACTCTTCTAGGCCCCCAGCCAGATGCTTCAGGGTGGAATATGCCAAGGGGTCAGCTATGGGTCTGGCTCAGGGCGTCACGGGGAGAAGGGGGTTATGTGAGCACTGACGTCATATCTACTCACTGCAGTGGGTCTGCAGAGGATGGGGTTGTGCTGGTGGATCCATCCCCTTTTCCAGCCCGTCCTGTCCCAAGCACCCAGCCCACTTCAACAGGAGTAGTTGGAACTGGTCCCACCTCGTTCCCTGTGATAAACACCCTTTCCAGACACAGCTGAGGGCCACATCATCTCTTTCCTGGGAGGGCATCGACCTCCCCAACAGACACACGTTTCCCAAGTTGGGCACCATGCCCAGGGGACACACCAAGAGCAGCCACCAGCTCAGCAGCCCACAGTGAGACCCACACAGCTTTATTGTCTCAAGGCAAGTGAATAAGGGACTGGTACACAGGACTCCCCCCCCCAGCTTCCTAGACAAAGCGTTTGTTCTCCTCCCGGTAGTTGTAGGGGTCTCCAGCAAAGGGCAGTGGTGGTGGGTGGTTGTAGATGCCCATGAGGAAGATCCAGAGGGTACCCACTACCAGTGTGGGGGTGATAAGGAAAAGGAAGAGGCGGTCCAGGGTCCGAGCCACACGGTTCCAGTTGTCCTTCTCCTAGGGAGGGAGTAGAAGCCAGGAAGTGGGGGACACAGTGGGCATGGGGAGGTCCTTCTGGCCCCTCCGTGCCCATGGACCCCACCTCACTGTAGCTGTTTTCCTCGCGCATGTGCTCGACAATGAAGTTGGCGTCATCGATGATGGGTTTTATATGCTCATAGAGCTGCTCCTCGCCTGCATCCAGCAGCGCCAGACCTGGGGGCAAGGAAGGCAGCGAGACAGCTGCCACCCCTAAAGGCCACCACCCACCACCCTTCACTGTGTCCCCATGGATAGGCCAAGGCTCACGAGCAGGAGTGACGCGGCTGGCCAGCCCGTGCCGCTCTGACTGCTTCTCGAACATGAGCTCGCTGCGCGACTTGACGCTGAAGTACTCCTCTGCCTTGGCGATGTAGCCAGCCGAGCTGCAGCGCCGGATGCATGGGGCACCTGCCGGGCTCTCAGCCGGCTGTGACATGCCCAGCAGGTGAGGGAGGGTCTCCAGGAAGACCTGGGGCATGGTAAGGATTGTCAGGTCCCTGAGCGACCATCCCAGAGCAATGAATGCCACCTTGTGCTTACCTTCTGTCCCCATCCTCACTGTGCAGCCCCTTGGAGCAGCGTAGACGGGACGTAGATGTAGATGTGAGCAGCATAGCTCCTGATGCGCTGCTGGGGCTGTGCTGTCCCACTCACCAGTTCACCCAGTCCGGCCCCCTGCTTACCTCTCTGACCCAATCAGACATGATGTGGGTGCTGGGAGTGCGGAAATGGAAGTTGAGGACCATGACAGTGATTATCACCACAGTGGTCACCAGCAGCATGATGAAAAGCAGGTACCTGTGGGGAGCACGGAACGGGAACTGGGGCTGGCATTGCCACAGAGTCTGGGCACAGACATAGCTGTCATCTAACACCACAGGGACCTACCCAGTGGTGTTCAGGACTCACTTGCCAATGAGGGGGATGGCATGGGAGGTGGCAGGCAGGCGCTGGGAGATGAGCAGGAGAAAGACAGACTGGGCCAGGAACACAGAGATCACCAGGGTCATCTTCTCACCACCTGGAGAGCAGATGAACTCAAGGCAAGCCCTGCCACAGGTCCCCCTTCTAGTGTCCCCAGGGCTACAATTGCTCTCCCAGTGTCCCACTGCACAGTATAGGGGCTTCTGTTATGGGGGTACCCCAGGGTCCTACGTGGGTTATCCTGTGCCCAAGTGTGTCCCTGCAAGGAGCCCGGCTAGGATGATGGTGTCCTACAGGGAGATGTCCCAGTACAAGGATGTCCTCATCATGGACATTGGGGTGTTTCTGTGTCCCAGGAAGCTGCACCCAGGGCCAGCAGAAGTGTTGTGGGGGCACTCACTGTCAGCAGGCAAGTAGAAGACAAGGATGGCCATGAAAGCAATGAGGATGCAGGGTATGACGACGTTGATGATGTAGAAGAGTGGCTTGCGCTTGATAATGAGGTAGAAGGTGATGTCCTGGTGCTCACTGCTCTCAGGGGGCTGGTCAGGGTGGATGTTCTTGCGGGCTGGGCGATGGATGATTTCCCATTCCCCATTTTCTGCCGGGGCACATGGGACAGGACGTGTGGGGGACTCCTGCCATACCCATCCGCACAGGCCCCACCACCACTGGTCTCACTCTCCTGGGTCTGAGCAGCTCCAAGTCTGGTGCCAAATCCACAGGGACCCAGGTGTCTCCATGGAAGGGCATCCCTAGGCCAGGTTGCCCTGAACCCCGTACAGGGTGTCTCACAGCAATAGGACAGGCAGAGAGCCTGTTACCTGTGAAGCCTTCGGGGTCAATGATGATCCATTCCACCGGGTAATCCCTGCCTGTGTCCGGGTCATTGTCTGTCTTCAGGTGCATACTGATCTCCAGGGCACTGTATGCCAGCGAGCTGGCCCACATCCAGGGGGACAGGCATTCACCCACCCTGACCTTGGACAAACTTCACCCTTGTTCATCCCAACAGCAAGGGAAGGTGCTGGCAGCAGCGAGTGGCACAAGGGGCCAGGATGCCCACCCTACTGCCCATCCTTGCCTTGCCTTACCCTGCCCTAGCCTTCCCTGCCCGGCTCTAGCCACCCTTAGCACCTGAATTTGAGAGTGCAGTTCTGCCAGTCAAAGGGGAAGAAGTCAACGTTGATGGGACAGGCGCTGCTGAAGATGGCAGGTGGCAGCCAGTAGACGTAGCCTGTGTTGTAGATGAGGACGTTGCAGTAGTAAGCCACTTCGAAGAGCCCATCGTTGCTGAGTCAAGAGAGAGCTGAGGTGAGCGTGGGACAAGGGCACAGCACCTTGGGCACACACCAGGCACAGCGCACAGGGGGTTGGGAGGGGAAACCAAGGCATGGCTCACTTGTTTTCGAGGACTATCTCAGGCAGCCACAGCTTGTCTGGCGGCAGGCGAAGCACCTCGATGTCCCCAAACTCAGACTTATTCCACTGCAGACGGTAATCGGTCCAGCCCTGCAAGGGGACATCCCCACCCAGGTCACCCCCTCGCCACTTTGGGCCACCCCATTGCCCATGCCTCGGGCACAGTCACACCTGTCCCTACTCACATGCTCAAGCCATACGTTGGTGGTGAGGGTCTCGTCCACCTCTTTCTGCAGTGACAGTGTGGGGCAGTGAGATGTCAGGGCCATGGCCCAGCCAGGGCCATTCCAGCCCAGGACCCCCAACCCTTACCAGACAGCATTTGGGGCAGCAACCTCAGAGATCCCCCCATTCAGCCAGCCCTGGAAGTGAGGCATGGCTAGGGGGTGCCTCATGGTGGGCACTGCCTGCTGGGACTCACCAGAGAGATGAGGTTGGAGAGGGTGAGAGCCAAGTAGACGTCCACAACCTCATCAGTGGAGACAACGGGGCGTATCTCCTTGTCATAGTCATTCTCCTCAAAGAGATAGTGGATGAGCCGCTCCTCCTGGTTCACGCAGAGCCCTCCTGAGGGTGTGGGGTCAGGCAAACCAGGAACAAACCGGGGGGGGACTACTGGGGCCCAGTGCCACCCCACAGGGTTTCTTGGTGAGGGTAGGGTAGTATAAGGGTAGAGGGGACAGGAGCAGGTTGTGACACGGCATGTCTGAGCTGCACAGGGACACAGACAGGATATTCAGACGTGGGGACATGTGAACAGATATCGGAACAAGGGCCTGCATAGAGACACACGGACTCACACAGATGCAAACCCAGGCACTCACAGGCATGAGACACTTTGGATGCAGATGCAGTGGCACTGTGCACGCAGGGAAGGAGGTGGAGGCACAGACTCAGTAAGGGCAGGGACATGGCTGTAAACACTGTCATTGTGCACAGGGACACACAGATGCAGTGACACTGTGCACAGACAGACGGACACACACATGGCCTGGGCAGGGATGTGGCACAGACAGGACAGAGCACACGGGATGTGCAGTGGTGGGGCTTTACCAGGCAAAACCCAAAAACGCACCCTCACAGACACTTGTGTCCCGGCTTGGACACTCGTGTCCCAGTACCACCCCCCACCAGCTCCCCAGGAACAGGACTAACACATGCTCAAGACCCCAGGATCCCGCTCACCCGACAGCACCAGTGCCCCGAGCAGGGCCAGCCACCCCAGCAGGTCCCCCATGAGATGCCCCCGTGCTGTGCCAGGCCCTGGCTGCCTCCCTGCCTGGCCCGGCTGAGCGGATGTCCGGCTGCCGGCTGGGGCAGGAGATGGATGGTGCCAGGTGCTGAGGGGGGAGGGTGTCGGCACCCGATACCGGCTCCCACCCCTCTCTTCCGGCACCCCTGGTGAAAGAGAGATGGGCAAGCACAGCTGGCCTCACCAGCCCCATGGGCGCCAGCCCATCACCCTGTGTCTGACATTCCAGTAAGGGGGTTGCTGTGCGCTGGGAACAGCGGTGCCTTCCACGCTGCCCATGAGCAGATAAGCACTGATGGCCAAACACTGGGCTGGCACCAGCCCAGCACCAACCACTAGCCCAGGGCATATTCAGCCTCTGCACTGGCTGATGCCAAGGGCAGAAACCCAGGCTGGGAGCATCACTTCAGAGTAGAGAGCAATTGGAAGGAGGATGCAATTGGAGACCACATCCCCCACGGTCAGTCTCCCCACTGTGCCCACCCCGATGGCAGCCGTGGCACAGCACTCGCTTCACACTCACTGGCTACTGGAAAATAGATCCCTTCTTTATTGAAAAATAGACCTTTATCTGTATAAATAAATAACAGCCCAGGTGCCTCTGTGGAAAATGAGGTGGGGGTGGACTTGCCAAAGTGGGTGTCGCAGGGGAGAGGAATGCCCTAATTCCCAGCTGAGATGCTCTAGGTGTCCCCTGACAAGTGCTGGTGTGAAGAGGGAAACTGAGGCACTATGGGGACAAAAGGATGGAAGAGCCTGAGCTGGGGAAGGGGTTGTGTTTGAAGGACAGAAGAGACCCATACCAGCACCCCATCCCCTGTGCTGACAGGGTGTTCCAGGGTACCATCAGGTTTTCAGTGCCTCAAGTGCCAGGGCGATGAGGCCAGGCATGCTGCGGGCCAGCGAATCACTCTCCAGCCCCACCAGGCCAGTGAAGGTGGTGGGGCGGCCACCCACCGTGGCCCGCACCTGTGCCCGGTATAGCCCCTTGGTGTTTTTGGAGCTCAAGTCCACCAGGATCTGTGAGGAGACAGCAGCACAGTGAGTGCCAGGGGAGCCAGGGCGCGATGGGACATGCTGGGTGGGTAGCACCACCTGACTGCCGAAGTGGGGGGCTTGGTGAAGCTGGATGGGTCACTAACCTCCTGAAATGTCATGGCCAGGTCTGTCTCGGGTACCTGCAGCACCCAGGCATAGAGGTCCTGCACAGCACCCACCTGCACTGCTGACGCATTGAGGCCAGGGCAGGCTGCAGCCCCAGGGACAGACAGGAGAAAGATGGAGGAGGGATGTCAGGGTTGAACTGTGGGGACATCACGCTACTGCCCACCCCAGGACAGGACACCCCCTTGCTCTGGGGATGCTGGGAAAGAAGGGGCGAGGGTCTCTGTTGAGGGGGATATGGCTGAAGGCTGTCCCAGTAGTGTGGGACAACCAGCCCTGGGACCAGGGCTTGCTTTGTCCTCATGGTGGTATGTGGCCCCCTGCAGTTTCGAGGGGCTGTGGGGTTCTTACCTGTGCCCATGCCTGCCTCCTCCTCCTCCATCCCTGGCAGCTCTGTAGGCACCAACTCACGTCTCTCCCTTACGAACCCTGACATCAAGAGTGGTGTGAAAACTCTGGAAGGATGTGACCAGTGGGCACTGCCCAGGCTTGGAGGTGGCCAGGGGATGGATAACCCACTGCTCCATCATACCCAGCCCACAGCTCTCATCACTCACAGCTCGATCCAGAGGTCCCCGATGGCCTTCTGGTTTCCCATTGTGGCTCTGCAACTTCAGATGGGGTGCTGAGGTCCATCTCTGCTCGCAGCTGGGCAAGGAAGGCTTGTCCCTGTCCCACCAGCTCCTCCACCGTGTTCTCACCTTGCTAAAAGGAAGGGGGAGCAGAGTGGATAGCGGGAAGCCGTGGGGTACCTATGGGCATAGCCAGGCACAGAGGGGCAGAGTGCAGGATGCATCTGGGGTGGTGCCGGACAGGGCACTGGGGACACACAGTGTCAGTATGGCTGTCTTGGGTCAGATCCTAAGATGTGTTTTGGTTGGACTGGGAGCACTGGTTTCAGCTGGGGATGGTAAGATGTTCACTCCGTGGCTGCACAGAGGATGAGAGGCTGAAGAAAGTCACAAAGGGACAGAGAGGGACCGCCGGGCGTTTGGCCGGGTGGCACCGTCACTAGAGGGGCAGGAGCTCCCCCTAGCCCGTCCCTCCCCAAATACCTGCAGGAAGAGCCACGTCTCCCCGGGAAGTTGCCCCCCGTCTGGGATGGGTGCTGGGGAGCTGCTCCCTGCCATGGCCCTCAGTGCCTCCACCCAGTCCTGCAGCCGGGGCCCCACGGCCCTGAAGAGCCCTGAGAAGGGGGGTGGCCACCCGGCTCTCCACCTGCAAGCACAGCACGGCAAGCTCAGGCAGGTGCCCGCTGGCACCATCCTCTGGGCAGTGCCACCTCCCTCAGGCACCCCTGCTGGAGCTCGGGTGGCCCCGAGCACCCCAAAGGCCAGTGTCCACCTCTCCCCAGGTGTGCCCTGGAAGAGCAGGGCTCCAATGACTTAGGCTGCACCCAAAAAGCCACGTCAGTGCCCACAGGCATCTTGTCTGTCAACCCCTTAACGCCCTGTACCTCCTGGCCCATCGTGCCCTACCCGCTGGGGGGTCTCCGGGGTCCCTCTGCTGTGGGGCTGGGCTGGCCCCCTGCCACAGCTGGGCCTGTAGGGACAGGAAGGACATGGAGTGAGGGGGCTCCATGGAGTTGCCAGCGCAAGCTGATGGCACCCTAGCTACTGGCACAGGGGGAAATGAGGGGACCCCAAACAGGCACAGCCTGGCCCAACTGAGAGGGTACCTGGGGTGTCCCTGCGGACACGGTGGGGGAAGAGGTGCCCATAGATCTTGCCCAGAAGCTGGGGCAGGGCACGAGTGAGAAAGGAGAAGTCAAACTGGTTACGGATGAAGTCCCCAGCCCGGCGCAGGAAATCCACCAAGGTCTGAGCGTAGGAGTGCAGCTCTGTGGGCACATCGGAAGAGCCATGGACCCACAGGGTCCCACACCACGAGAAGCAGGGCTCCTCCTTGTGCCCTCACGCTGGCACGAGACCCTGGCTCACCGCATCTTCTTGTTCTGGCACGGCAGGTCTCTTCGGCCAGACGGGCACAGGTAGCCCGACCCTGGGGGGCTCGGCAGGAGCCAGCATAGAAAGCACAGAGGCGGGTGCGCTCGGGGGGCTGCTGCTCAGGGGGTAGCTGAGCCAGAGCCAGCAGGTCGAAGCAGCTTGGTTCCTGACTGCCAGGGGCAGCTGCAAGGGCAAAGAGGCTGCCATGAGTCGCTGAGCTCCCCCACTGGGTGATCTGTCCCCATAGCACCCTGGGCATCTCTGTCCCTCATGGCACAGCTGGCAACACTCACAGTCCATCTGCAGGCTGAGCCAGTCCACGAAGGCAGCAACACGGGTGTAGACGCCTGGCTTGCCCCGCTCGCCACAGCCGTCGCCCCATGAAGTGATACCGTAGAGCACGAAGCGGTGTGAGGAGGGGTCCTGGCATGCCAGTGGGCCCCCGGAATCACCCTGGCAGGAGGTGCCTATGCATTAGTCACAAGCGGGACCTTGTCTGCTCTGCCAGGCTGTGCTGCAATGCCCACATGCCATCAGAGGTTCTTGAGGTTTGGGTCTGGCAGCCTCTCAGCCCCGAGCATTACCTGGCAGGAGTCGATGCCCCCAGACAAGTACCCAGCACAGAACATGGTGCTGGTCAGCAGGTCCTTGCCCAAGGCACCCCGGCACGTCTCCTGGCTGAGCAGGGGCACCTGTGCCTCCATCACCACGCCAGCTGCTGGCCCCTCTGCCAGGCAAGGCACCTGTTATGGGATCTCCAATGCCTGGGCAAGCCTCTCTCTTTTGCATCCCCCTTGCCCTGGCTTGGCACTTTGGCAATGTAGAGGGCACTGTGGGGTATGCTCCATAGACCCCGTGAGTGTTGGGGTGGCACTAACCTTCATAGAGAGACCCCCAGCCCGCAATGTAGCAGGTGGTACCCGGGCTGGGCTCCACAGGGCTGCTGGGCAGGCACACAGGGCTGACAGTGGGTGATGGGGCCAGTGGCACTGCCAGCTCCAGCAGTGCCAGGTCCCCATGAAAGGTCTTTGGGTTGAACTGTAAGGAGACAGGGAGATTCTGGGGTGGTATTGGAGCATGAACCAGGATGCTGTGGGGGTGTCCGTGTTCACTCACCTTGGGGTGAGGCAGGATGCGCCGGATGGCCACTGCCCGCTCACCTGCACCTGGCTTGCCCAGTTCATAGTCACCTACCACTACCGTCCAAGCCAACTCATTCCGGTTCCTAGTGGGATGAGGAGCAGCAAGTTAGAGGGGGACAAGGGTGCCACCCCATGCCCCCCTTTGCAGGACAGCATCCCTACATACCCAGCGAAGCAGTGGGCTGCAGTGAGGACCCAGGAGTGCCCCACCAACACCCCTCCACACATCAGCTCCCCATGGAGCCGCACTGACACCAGCCAGGGCCATGCACCCCGTGGGGCCACACTGCCACCCATGATCCGTCCTTGGGGGGCCATGAGGTTGGGTTGGGGGCCCCCACGATGCCCACAGCTCCCTGGGGGACAAAGCTGGAGTGAGAGGTGAATCTCACAGCCCCACTGCTGGGACACCCCTAATCCCAGGGGTGGTGTTGGGATGGCCATGGTAGGCAGAGGGGGTGGCGGGTGACCTCCATGGGGGTCAGGCTGTGCCGGGTGCGCTGTCAAGCCTCATTGTACTCACGGAGGCAAGCGGGCGGCGGGCGGGGGGCACCCCACAGTCCGGCAGCTGCCGACGCTAACCTCTGCCCCCAACCCAGCAGGCAGCCGAGGGGCCGGGGTCACCCGCCAGCATGTGGGGGGTTGGAGACGCTGCCTCAGCTCACCTGGCATCACCACCTCTGCTGGTGCATTGGGGTCCAGGGTTGCAGCTGTCGTACCTGTGGGGGACAGGCTGTCGTGGCCAGTGCGGACAGCTCTGTCCCTACATAATCACCGTGATGTCACCAGTCCCCCTGCCTCCAATCTGTGCCTCCTAGGTCCCCAACATCCTGAACAAAACCACCGATCCCATTGCAGGTGCCCTTGTCACCACCCATGCCTTGGTGACCCCAGTCTCTCTGTCACCCCCTCTTGCACCATTCCCCCATGGTCCACTCTCCCAACCCAGATTTTCCAGTACCCTTCAGTATCCTGTCCCCCCCGAGTCTGTTCCCTTATTCCCATTGTCACCATCCCCCAAATGTCCACAACTTATTCCAGAGCCTTCTGTCTCCCCATCCCACCAGAGACCACCCATGACCCTACTATACCTCTACCTCCATGGTCTCCCCACCCAGCACTCTCTGTCACCTCCAGTACCCCTCAACCTCTACAGACAGCCCCAGACCTCCCCTGGGGATGTCCTATTTGCTATCACAGGATTTCCCTTCTCTGGCAGGAGCCAGGGGCGATGCAGATGCCCACTCACGGCACTCCTGGAGGCGGTGATGGCAAAGTCGGGCGCTGAACAAGACACAGTCATGCTGGGCCCCCTTGGGTGGGCATAGGCGCTGGTAGGGGGCACAGGCCTGGCTCAGCTCCCAGTTGCGCTGGGTCAGCTCAGGCAGTGCCTGGGCATCCAGCAGTGCCTGGCAACTCGGGGGCACGACGAGGGGCATGGCTGGTGCTGCAAGGACAGGAGGGCTGTGGGCATCCTCACATCCTCCCTGCTCACCTCCACGCAGGCCACCCCAGAATCTGCTTTTGGTCAGGTGGGAAGAGGGCATGGTGGGGCTGCAGTGTTGATTCTGTAGGGTCTCCTGTGTGCTGGTACATGTTTTTGAGGGTATCTCTGGGAAGGAGCCAAGGGATTGGGCATGGTTTTGTGTAGGATTCCAGGTGATGTTTGGGTAGGATCTGGAAAGGATGGGAAACTGCTGAAGTAGGATCTCTGGGCAGGGTTTTTTGTAGGATCTCTGGCTGTTAGGGAGATGCTCTCAGAATCTGGGTGCTGTTTGATAAAGCCTATTGGGTAAAACCTCCAGGGGAAGGGGTGCTGTTCAGGTAGGATCCTGGGTTATCATCTTGGTAGTTTCTAGGTGATGGGATAGAGTTCTGTAGGGAATCCAAAGCAATATTTGGTAGGGCCTCCAGGGCAGGGGGTGGTATTTGGATAAAGACCTTGGTCCATAGCTGTCTGGGGACCCTGGGCAGTGCTTAGGTAGGATCATGGGGGCTGAGGGGGGGCAAGACTCACGTGGGCAGTGGCGGGTGAGGTTGGTACAGGGCGGGAAGAGACAGGGGGCACAAATCCCACAGGCACCCCGCTGCTGCTGCTGCTCAGCCAGTGCCTGCTCCAGTGCCAGCAGAGCACTCCTCAGCGCTGCCTCCAGCACCAGCGTCCCCCGGCTCGACAGCGCTGCTGGGCACATGTAAGGTTCACAGACCCCTGGTGCCACCATCACCACCTCCCACCACATCCACGGGGTGCCCCCAGCCCTCCCAGTGCCCATGCTCTGGGATCCCCATAGTCAGAGTCAGGCTGGGAACAGCCTGTCACCTGTTGGCATTGCCTAGGTTGACAGGCATGAATATCACCTCTCTGATGGGTTTGGCATGTGGGAACATGGTATGGGGAGGGGGTTTGCCCAGGACTGTTTGCTGCTGTGACAACTGTGGGGTTGTGGAGTGGGGCATGAGCCTGGGCAGGTGTGCCCACGTGTGCCCATGTACTTGCATCTCTGGGCACACCTTTGTGTCCCGGGTCTTAAGTGGTTGTGTCTGCATGTCCCTGTGTGTACCCACTCGTGCAGTCCTGAGTATGCACTATGTATGCATTCCCACTTGCACCCATACCTGTGCCCACCTGTACCAACCCACAGTCACCCTCCTTGTGACCATGGCTTGGCAGAAGGTCCCTTGGGGCTGACACAGGTACCCAGGGCTGGAGGGAAAGCTAGTGGTCACAGAGCATGAATCACATCACAACCTGCAGCTGTGGTGTCCCTAAGTGCCACAGGCACTGTTTACCACCCAACCCAGGCAGTGTGGATATGGGTAGCTTTGCCAGGGACCCAGGCATTCTGCTTGCACTTCCCTACTTTCCTGAGAGTGAACGCAGGAGACCCTACAGCCCCCACAGCCACCCCTCCACAGTCCAACCCTCCCACAAAGATGCCCCTGTCCCCGTGCCCCACTGACCTTGCAGGACGCCGACTGGCATGGGGTACAGCTCCTGGCGCAGGGGTGCCCCCCCCACCAACCGCAGCAGTGGCAGCAGCGGCAGCAGCATGGGGAGGACCAGGCGGACCCCAAGGAAAGAGCCCTGCATCCTCTTGTCTTCTCGCTCTGTCCCAGGGCAGACAAAGGGGGGCAGGAGGGGGGAACCCCCAAAATACCCGAGGAAGGCAAGGAGGGATAGATATATACGGTGCCCCCCGGGAGGTGGGAGGAGAGAGAGGCCTGGGGGGATGTGTAGCACAAACAGGCGAGTTCATTAATGTCGCGCCAAGATGCCAG
>VZRI01011145.1:190926-208320 GCA_013397515.1 Upupa epops | reverse complement strand
GTCGGGCCCGGGTCGGCGGGCGGGATCAGAGGGAACTGGGGCCAGGGCCGGGAGCGTTTCGGGGCTGGTGGGGGTCGAGCAGGGCTATGGCGAGCTCGGAGCGGAGTGCGCTGCTCACCTACCGCCTGTGCAGCGGCTCGGGCGAGGAGGAGCGGGGCCGGGAGAGCGGCCGAGCCGCCGCCCCCCGCAAGCTGCCCACCTTCCTGGGCGTTGTGGTGCCCACGCTGCTGTCCATGTTCAGCGTCGTCCTCTTCCTGCGCCTCGGTGAGTGGCCCCGACCCCTGTGGCGACCGTGCCTCCTCATCCCCTCTCACGATGCCCTGGCTGGTACCCCCCACGCCGGGCCTTGTTACCGCCCGGGGCTTCGTGTCCTCCTGAGGCTCCCCGTGCTCTCCCTGAGCCTCCCAGTCTGGGGCCCGTGTCCTTCCTTTGCCCCCCCGGTGCCCCCCTGCAGTTGCTTAGTCTGGCATCCCAGTGTTTTCCCAGTCCTCGTTATCCTCCCAGTGCCCTCTCCTAAGCCTCCTGCTCTGGAGTCCCAGTACTCCCTTCCAGTGCTCACCCTAGTGCCTCCAGTGGCCTCTCCCGAGCTCTTTCCAGTCTGGAGTTATCAGTGGTCCCTTGATACCCTCTCAGCTCTACCCCAAGCTGGTTTCCCAGTGCTGTGTGACCACTTCTGACCCCTCAGGTCTGGGGTCTGAGGCCTCAAGGCCTCCAGAGCATGGGAACCCAGTCAGAGACCTCAGTAGCCCCAGTAAGGGACTCCAGGGGCCCTAGGGCAGGACTTCTGTGCCTTCTGTAAATGGGATTCCAGTGGTGTTCTGCCCTTCCATCATCCAGTGCTCTATCCCCCAGTGTTGTGACCCCACTGCTCCCCAGGCATCTCCCAATCCTGGGCTCCAGCAACCCAGTACAGCACCCCAGTTGTCTCCCAGATCCCACACAGTGACCCAAGGCCAGCTCCCCGGTGACCCAGTGAGGCATCCAGCTGCTCCTACTTTGTGCTTTTCAAAGGGCGCAGGTTGTGTCCCAGTTTGTGTTGTGAATCTGTTACTGGGTAGTCTGGGAGAACTCAGGAAGCAGACTAGGCATGGGCTGGGGGCCATGGCAGCGCTTTGCAGGGCCTGAATAGTTTAGAGATGCCCCAGGCCAGGCAGAGGCCCTAGGCAGGCAGAAAGTGTCCTGCTGGGGCACTAGGGAAGCCTTTTCCTCTTTCACTTTCCGCTCACGGAAAGCCCGGGCGGGCTTTGGCTGCGCGCCGCGGGGCGGCGGCCCTGGGGGCTGGAGCGGGAGGGGGGTGCGTCCTTTTCCCTGCCCAGGGTAACTCCTGAGCCGTGGCTGTGGACACTGTTCCCTCCTCCATCACTTCCTCTCTTCCCACCCTCCCAGCTTGGGGGGGTCCTCGCATAGGCTTTGACCTCCCGACCCCCACCCCGCAGCCTGGCCCCTCTCCCCGGGGCGGTGCGTTCTGACGGGAGGCGCCGCTGGGCTGGAAGGGAAGTGCGAGACGGAGGAGGGGGGGAGCTGCCGGGAAGAGGAACCGGCCCACGGAGGTAGGGGCCGTGGCTCCCCTCGGCTTACCCAGCGCCTCGCATAGACAGAGGTCTCCAGGGGAGGCAGCCCCCTCCTCCGTAGCCCACACCGCTTTCGGGACACCTCCTTGATTTCGTCTCCCCACACCCTCGCCCGTGCTTCTGGTACTCGGGCATCTTCCCACCTTCTTGGAATTCCAGCCCGTGACCCTAAGCGCCCCGTGTCCCCTGGGCTCCCGGTAATGCTTGTGCCCTGCCTATGCCCCCGCACCCCCTCGCTCCCGCCCGCGGGCTCGGCTGCGGGAGAGATCGGGCAGCGATCGGGAAGCTCCTTCCTGTCTCTGCGTCGGAGTGACCGCAGTCACCCCGGGCAGCGACGGGGGGGGCGCCTCTGTGTGCCCAGTCTCGGGAGGGGAGGTGGTGTGTGTGAGGGAGGGCTGCTTTCGCTCAGTGCTCCAGCTGGAGTGTGAGACAACTCCTGTCATGGAGGGTGGTCCTAGCAGTGCTCCGGGTGGTGGGGCATCACCACGACAGGAAAGGGGGTGATGTGTCCGGAGGAGCTGTGGCTGTAGGAGCTGCCCAAGTGTCTTGGTGGAGCAAAGTCTAGGCTGTGGCTGTGTCCAAGGACCCTATCCTAGGAGTGGCCTGTGGCCAGCTAATGAGCAAGCTGACCTCTCTCTCCTGTCCTCAACAGGGTTTGTGGTGGGCCATGCTGGCTTGTACCAAGCCCTAGTCATGTTTGCGGTGTCATACTTCATCATTGGCATGACGGTGCTGTCTGTGTGTGCCATTGCCACTAATGGGGCACTGGATGCTGGGGGAGCCTACTGTATCCTTTGCTGTGGGTGATGCTGAGGCAGGGCATGTGAGCCAAAATCAGCTGGCCACCCTTGGGGTACCATACTGAGGCCCACTTGGCCCAGGAGGGAGGGATGGGGATACCTAATGTTGATCTGAGCTGCTGACATCTTCCCTTGACTCAAGCAAGATATGATCAGCCGAGCCCTGGGCCCTGAATTTGGGGGCAGCATTGGGATCATGTTTTTCCTGGCCAACGTGTGTGGCAGTGCCCTGTATGTGCTGGGGCTGGTGGAGGCAGTGGTGGACAGCTTTGGGATCCTTCCTGGTGAGTAACCCTGTGTGTGGTGGCAGATATTCCTTAATCTAAGCAACCCTAGCACCCTGCCAGGCATGCTGAGCACCATACTGGGCATAGGCAGCATGACTTGCCCAGCCCTCTGGCCACTGACTTGGTGCCTGTCATGCCTGATACAACAAGGGGCGCTCTCAGCTCCTGGTGGTTCCCCATCCTGAGTCCTTTTAATCCTGGCTTGTCTCTGCCCAGGGCAAAAAGTGGGCTCAGGTGTCCACGTCCTGCCCCAGAGCTACTGGTACGAGCTGCTCTATGGCACTGTGCTGCTGGCCCTCTGTCTTCTCGTGTGCCTCGTGGGTGCCTCCATCTATGCCAAGGCCACCTTCCTCATCTTCCTTATTGTCATGGTGGTTCTGGCCAGCATCCTCATCAGCTTCTTTGCCACGCGACCCATGCAACTGCCTTACTTCAATGGCTCTGAGACAGAGAACAACTTCACTGGCTTCTCCCTTGCCACCCTGCGAGAAAACCTGGGAGGTGAGGAGAAACTCCTTGTTCTGACCAGTATACCCACTGTGGCACTTGTACCACCACTTCAGCAGGGGCTTGCTGGAGGCTGGGGCAGAGCTAGTGCAACCTGCTCTAAGCAGGTCCTGAGGTTTGTGTATGGGGACGTTGAGGAGAGGGTATATGGTGAGGCTGTCCTGCCCCAGACAGCCCGTCACAGCCTGTGCCCCTGTGTCTTGCAGGTGGGTATGCAGTGGACTATACCACCGGGCAGATGATGAGCTTCAGCTCCGTCTTTGCAGTGATGTTCAATGGCTGCACAGGCATCATGGCAGGCTCCAACATGTCAGGTACAGGCAGTGGGTGCTGGGCTGGAAGGCACTTGAGAACAGGAGCTGAGGCTGGAGGAGAGCAGGAGTGCTACTCCCTTGGGCACTAATACCTCTGCCCACAGGGGACCTGAAGCACCCAAGCTACTCTATCCCACGGGGCACCATCTCTGCTGTGCTCTTCACCTACCTTGTCTATAACGTGCTGGCTTTCCTCATGTGTGCCACCTGCAGCAGGTAAAAGCTACCTTTTCCCTTGCTAAGGCCATGAATACCAGGGTGTAGCCAGTGCCAGAGCATGCTGGCCTGGTCTGAGGCACCTGCCAGTATGTCCATGTCTCTCTCCAGAAACCTTCTGCAGAAAGACTACGGCTTCTTGAGTGACATCAGTATCTTCCCACCCCTGGTTACTGTGGGCATCTATGCTGCTACCCTGTCTGCAGCCATGAGCAACCTCATTGGGGCATCCCGCATCCTCTATGCTTTGGCCCGGGATGATCTCTTTGGTAAGTGCCCAGAGTCCACGTGGCAGGCTGTCTGCTGGGGACCAGCCCTGGTATCAGAACACTCTTTCTGGTTTGTGGGTGGATGCTATTTGGGTCACCTGCATGCCCTAGTGTTTGCTCCCAGGGTGGGAACAGGACTGATGGCTGATGACCAAGCCTGTTGGTGCTCGCTGGGGTGCTCGATCCCAAATTCCTCCTCTGTCTGCAGGCCGGGCGCTGGCACTGGCCAAGAAGACATCTGCCAGTGGGAACCCAGTGATGGCAGTGATTCTCTCCTGGCTGGTGGTGCAGGTGAGTTTGCTGGTTATGTCCCTGTTCCAGCCTTGCTGGGTGAAAGGGGGTTTGCACTGGGGCTGGGCATCATGAAGCCCAGCATGTGTCCTTGCCCCTGGGGATCCCCTCCTCAGCCTCCTGTCCTGAGTGTTCTCTGCAGCTGTGCCTTTCCCTCTCTGAGCTCCAAAGTGCAGGGTAAATCACAGCAAGGTGCAGAGATTCCTGTCTGTTCCCTTTCCCATGCTTGGCAGCGATGGCTTTGGTATGTGCTGGGTATGTCATCACGAGGGAGAGTGTTCACCCTGTGCCTCCTCTCCTCTCCGCAGCTGGTGCTCTTCTCTGGGAAGCTCAACACTATCGCAGGGGTTGTGACCACCTTCTTCCTCCTGGTTTATGCCACTGTCAATCTGGCCTGCCTGGCACTTGAGTGGGCATCAGCTCCCAACTTCAGGTAATTATTGGCACAGCAGAGGGAGGCTGCACCAAGATGCTGGGCAGGCACCAGTCTCCATCTCTCTGTCTGCAGTTCTGTGCACATTCTTGTGCTCACTGTGGGGCAGAGATGCTGAGCACCCCTCTCCTGAGCATTAGTGAGGGCAGAGACACCCTCACTCCTGAGGAGGGAGAAGGGGATGGGTCTCAGCATGATATCAGTCCCTATACCCTGGCACACCTTTGCTGGGCGGGTACATTTGCATCCATCACCTCTGGGTACCCCCTGCTCCCTCCCTTTAGGCTTTCCAGAGGTAATTTATAGCCTGTGCCTGCCCGGCATCCCCCGGGCAGCTTGCCAAGTAGTGATGGAGCCCACTTTCCATTAGTGCTAATTAAACTAACAGAAAAGAGGGAGGGAGAAAAGGAAGGAGGGGGATTCTGGATGTGGGGGGGAAGAGCAAAGATCTTCAGGTAAGGAGGATTGTACACAGCAGGCAACCCCAGCCTGGGGCATGGGCTGTGGGGTACCCTAGCATGCAGAAGGACCTGCCCAGATCTGGGATTGGGGACATGTCAGGGTGTCTGAGGGAGAGCCTGTGATTCCCACGTGGGTGATGCCCACTGCCCACACAGGGTGCTGTGACTCCAAGGAGAGTCTCCCCCAGATAAGACAGGTAGTACCTGAGCAGGGCTGGGTGACGCTGCCTGGCAGTATCCCAGGGTGCCCCATTCCTTAGGGACAGCTCATATCTGTGCCAGGCTGGGCTTGCCCTGCCCTGCCCCCAGTTGCTTTCTTGCCTGGGTATGGATGGGGCAGGATTGGTGCCTGGGGGGAGACCTCCAAGATGGGTGGTGACAGTCCCCTCACCCATTGTGCTTCTGTTGCCCTCATGCTGAGGTCTCCATCAAACACAGCAGAAAAGGATTTTAATTACCTTTCAGGAAAAACAACAATTAGAGAAAATAACAGCTCCTCGCCTCCCCGCCTCCCTGCACCAGGCTGAGCAGGCACTGCGGCCGCTGGTGCTGCCATGTGCTGCCTGACACTGCCCAGCCCCTGAGGTACACTAGGGCAGAGCCAGTCCCATAATCATTGTTACCCCTGTTTTCCAGTGGCTGGCAGCAAGTCACTGCCTGGTGCCTCAGGAGGTACCATTTTTTCGTGTGGCCTGTCCCACAGACATTTGAGGAGCCCAACGTGCCCTGGGTTGGTACGGCAGGGTTCTTTGTTGTGGCACCTTGGCATGGTCCCCCTTGCGGTGCCCACCCTGCAGCTGGAATGGGAACCACGCAATAGTGAGCATCCCCTTATCCCTGCTCCAGGCCCACCTTCCGGTACTTCACCTGGCACACGTGCCTGCTGGGCATCGCAGGCTGCTGTGTCATGATGTTCCTCATCAGCCCTGTGTCAGCCTCAGCAAGCCTGGGCTTTCTCCTCGTCCTCCTCCTTGCCCTCCACTACCTCTCACCCAGCAGTACCTGGGGTTACATCAGTCAGGCCCTCATCTTCCACCAGGTAAGTCCTGTCCTCCTCAGCTGGTCCCTCATGTTGTGGGGAGCTAGTGTCTCGAAGAGCATGCCCTTGAGGCTGACATCCCCATGAGTGGTTCACTGGGAGAAGGAGGGTTCCTTACCTGCTGCCCTCTCTCCCTCCAGGTACGGAAGTACCTGCTGATGCTGGATGTGCGGAAGGACCATGTCAAGTTCTGGCGCCCACAGATGCTGCTGATGGTTCAGAATCCACGGGGCAGCGCTCGCCTCATTGACTTTGTCAATGACCTCAAGAAGAGCGGTCTCTACATTCTGGGCCATGTTGAACTGCAGGACTTGGGTAAGGATCTACCCTGTGCCTGGCACTGGTGGCCTCTGCTCCTTGTTGTGGTGCTGGGGGAGGGGTCCCACAGTGGGTACTGCAAGGTAACATCAGCATTTTGGGTGCATATCTGTCACCTAGGCTTGGTATGAGGGCACAGGTGGCTTGTGTCTGTCCCATGCTTTCTGTGCATTGTGTGTGCTCATCCCTATGAGCTCATGGGACTGCTGACCATGTCAGTGGTGGGGTGCTTACGTGATATGTGCCACCCAGGCTGCTCTGGGCCCGTGCACAGCTCTGTTGCACGTGTTGGTCCCCACACACACCCAGCACATGCAGCACAGCCTTGCACACGGTGTGCTTGTGTCCAGCCCCACCTCATGTCCAGCACTGTGTCCACACGCTGCAGGCAGGGCTGCACCCTGGTGCATGCTGGTTTGCACACGAGTGCCCATCCCAGTCCCCAATGGCTGCTGGGGCTCTGCTTCCCCCTCCACCGTTGCCGTGGTGACTAATGGCCTGAAATTGGGGAGGGGGGATGGGGCTGCCTGTGTATTTTTTATATGTTTATGTATAATTTCATATCTCTGGCTGGAAGAATCTGAATCTATGTTCCCCATCTCATGGGTGCTGGGTTGGGCACAGGGGTTGGCACTATCTTGCAGGGGGGTTGCTGTGGAGATATAAGGGTACAGGGTACCCAACCCCCTGATGCTGTTCTCACTTCCCGTGCAGACATGCTGCCCTCGGACCCACTGCAGCCCCAGCAGGACTCATGGCTGAACTTGGTAGACAAGCTGAACGTCAAGGCCTTTGTTAGCCTCACCCTTGCACCCTCAGTACGTTATGGTGTCCGGCAGCTGCTCTTCACCTCTGGCCTTGGTGAGTGATGCCCAGGCTGGGTGTGGGTGAGAATGCAACCTGCTGACCCTCTGATGTAAGAAGTGCCAGTGAGTTTGGAGGCATCTGGGTGGGTGATGCCAAAGGCAAGCTGAGGCTTGGAGTCATCTGGGGTGAGCAATGCTGAAGCCAGCTCTGGGCTTGAAGCATCTGGGGTGAGCAGTGCTGAAGCTGAGTTGGGGTTTGGAGGCCTCTGTGTTGACAGTGTTGAGGGGCTTAAAGACACCTGGACAAGTACTGCCAAGGAGGCTGGAAGCACCCAGTGTGGGCAGTGCTGAAGCCAAGTTGGGGCTTGAAGGCATCTGTGCGTTTGTTGCTGAGGGATCTGGATTCAACCAGAGTCAGCAGTGCCAGAGGGTTGGTGGGGCTCTTTGCCTCTTCTCATCCTGGCTCACATGTTCTCTCTGGCAGGCGGGATGCGCCCCAACACCCTGGTGCTGGGCTTCTATGATGATGAGGCACCGCAGGATGGTCTAGCTCAGCACCCTGCTTTCACCAGTGCCCGTGATGAGGTCCCCTTGGGCTTCCCCCCTGTGCGGACACCCACCACCCCTAAGCTGCTGTCACCCCGGGAATACGTGGGCATTGTGGCTGATGCCCTGAAGATGCTTCGCAATGTCCTGCTGGCCCGGCAGCTGGAAAGCCTGGACAAGGCCTGGGAGCTGCGACGGGCCGCCAGCCCCCCACCCACCATCCACGTCTGGCCCGTCAACCTGCTGCGGCCTGACAGTGCTCGCTACGCTGACACCTGCAGCCTCTTCCTGCTGCAGATGGCCTGTGTCCTCAGCATGGTGCGGGCCTGGCGCCGGGCTCGCTTGCGCCTCTTCCTCTGTGTGGAGGCAGGCACCACTCCCCATGCCCAGGAGGAGAAGCTGCGCCAGCTCCTCAAGGACCTGCGCATCCAGGCACAGATCCAGCTGGTGCCCTGGGACGCTGTCACCTGTCTGCACTGGCAAAATCACCGGGGACCCCCAGGGGGACCAGCGCTCGTTGAGGAAGATGAGGAAGGGGTGGCTGTGAACTTCCCAGCCAATACCACCCAAGTGTCAGATGAGTACATCCGTGCTGCAAACAAACTGGTCATGGAGCAGTGTCCAGCACCAGCTGTGCGATTCCTCTACCTGCCGCGGCCACCGGCTGATACCAGCCTCCACCTGCTCTACCTGCACCAGCTGGAGCTGCTCACCCGAGGGTTGGGCCCCACTGTGCTGGTGCACGGGGTGAGTGCTGTCACCAGCACCCAGCTCTAGGTCACTCCCGAGTCCTCACCCCACGTTGCCCTGGCTCCCTGAACCCTCCTTCGCCCAGTGCCTTTACCAGCCTGAGCCTAGGGCTATCCCCAGCGTCCCCACCCCAGCAGGCAGGCAGAGGTTGAGGGAAAGAGTGAGTTAGATTGATCTTTTTGGGGGGTTTCCCCTGCAGAGGGTCAAAGCTGCCTTGGTACGATCCAGGCACAGCCCTGGTACAGNGGGGGGGGTAGTGGGGTCTTGGGGTGCCAAATGGGAGCCCCAGTTGGCTTCTGGGAGCCCCAGGTCTCACCCTACACCCACTGTCCCTGTACTTCCCCTCTGCTCCAGCCCCCAGCCTCTCCTCTGCCAGCTCCTCCGGGCGCCCAGCCAGCAGCGGGGATTGATTAAAGGCAGCCTCGACCTTGGTGCCCCAGCTCCCCGCCATCTTCCCTGCCTTTCATTAGGAAAAATTAAATGGGAAGAGGTGGGGGAAGGGATCCTGGTCGCCTGGGTTCCCTGCCTGAGGCTGGGTTGGTGGGTGAGGGGAGAAGGCCCTAACGGTTGTGGAATACCGCACCCCAGATCTTGCTTAGCAGCTCTGGAGCTGCTTGGTGGGAGGCACCTCATGGGGTCTGAGCCCCTGGTTCTGTTGGAGTGGGGAAAGGATGTGATGGGGTGGGGGCTGCCCTTGCAGTGGGACTTTCTAGTGAGGCATCACCATCTCCCCACGCCCATCATAACCTGCACAGGGGGGTTGGCATTGCCCTGTCCCCCCCCCTATTGATTAGAGGAGGGCAGGCAATTGCCTGGGCTCTAGGTGATAAATCCATCAGGTGCCTGGCAAATGGGCAGTGTGCCCGGGTGTTGCTGATTGATTGTTTCCTATTAGCCCTGGCACGGGGGGGTGGGCTGCTCCAGGCCAACCTGGGCTCCAGTGAGGTGTGCCAGTGGCACTCCTGCCTGTGCCTACTTACTGCCAAGCCTGGCAGTGCCAGCTGCCAGTGTTGCTCAGCTGGAGGCTGACTGGGTGCTGCTGGGGGTAAAAACAAGAGGGAGGGTTCCCTTGTTCTTCACATTTTGCAGTATGTTGCACCTGAAGTTTTGCCTAGATCCCCTTCCCTGTAGGTGGGCTAGGGGCTGTGGCTGGCTGTGCTCCCCCTGTGGTGTGTGGGTCCCCTGGGGTGAGCACAGCGTGGCCTGTGGGGTTTATTTACAAACAGGCAGGAGCTGGCACAGGCCGGCCGGGCACCAGCGGGACCCAGCGGCCTATAATGTTAATTATTGCCACGTAATTAAAAGCCCATAAAAAGCCACACACTTCATTAAATTAAAGCTTCCCCACACCGTGCCTCTGGGCTCCAGCAGAGTTAACCTTGGCCGTGCCAGGCACCAGATTTGTTGCAGTGGGGGTGTACAGGATCCAAAACTGGGGGAGCAGAGACTCTCACAGCACAGGCATGGGCATCCCAGCCCTGTTCAGCAGCCGTGGGCACTGTGTGCCTGGGCACATGGGGGGAGCACTTGTGGACTTGTGGCAATGCTAAGTCAGAGGTGCCTGCGTGGCACTGCATGGGTGTGTGTGCCTGTGACACCCTGCAGACACACTATCAGGCACTGGGAGTGGGGTGGGGGGCTGGCATGGGCTCACATGTGCACACCCAGATGTACACATGCAGTGTGCATGGCTGTGGTGCAGACGGTTTCACACACTGGCACAGTTGCTCCAGCATGCAGTGCCCACCTACACACACAGTGCTGCATCTACCTCCTAACATGCAGACAGACACACACTCTTGTGCTTTCTCTGGGCTCCCACCCCTTGCTGTCAGGGCCTGGAGAGGTGGGGAGAGAGCACCCAACTGTGCCTTAGTTTCCCCAAGGGAAACTGGTGTTTCCCACCCTATGATCCAGGGAGGGGGCAAGGGTGCATGGGGGACACCCAGCCCCCAGGGGTGCTGTGCTGAGCTCTGGGGAGGTGCAGATTTGGAGGCACGAACCAGCATGCGTGGAGGGGAACATACATGTGTGTGTGGACATTAAGGGGGAATATAAGTGTGTGTGCAGAGAAGCGGGGTGCTGGGGATGATCTACATGAACAGATTCTATGTGTGCACAGGCAGTGGGGTGTGTGTACCCACCCCAAACATGCACACAGGGCTGAGGTGGGGAACAGGGCAGCACAGACGTGCCAAGACTGGAAGGTTTGTGTGCCCAACACACCCGAGCACTGCTAGCAAGTGGGACTGTGGGCAGGGGCTGTCTGGGGGGCTGTGGGCAGCAGGCACCGGTGGGTGCCTGTGCCCTGGCCCTGCGGGGGTGGGCAGCCAACGAGGACTCGGCTATTTCTTGGAAATTTTGCAGCATTCATTTCAGTGCAAATAAAAGCTGTCATTGCCGGAGAAATGATACTGATCGGGGTCTGAAAAGACAGCAAATTACCCGCCTGAAAATGCACCGCTGGAAAAAAATGCATATTAAACACACAAAAAGGCACTTTGCCATCAGCCGCGCTTCCCCCGTCGCTCCAGAATAACCACACTTTACATAATTCTCCCTCTCCACCTCCGAATTAATTTTGCAGACAGAGGCAGAAGCAACCCTCTGACAATAGTGGAGGGGAGATGAGGCAGCGGCAGGGGGGAGTGGGGCCAGGGGATGCTGGGGAGGTGCCTGGCTTTGGGCTGGTGGCAGAGCGGTGGTGGATGCTGGGGCTGGAGTTGAGGGGCACTGAGGGGTTTCGGGGGTCTAAGGGGATTGGGAGGGCTGGGTCCATGGACAAGGGTTGTGTATGCTGGGTGAATGTGCCCAGCTGTGTGGTGATGCGCTCTTGTTCTTCTCCTTTTGGGCGCTGGGGATGGGGTACCTTGTGGTAGAGTTTGTGGGGTGATGCTCATCCTAGTGGGCTCATCCTGGGACAAGTGTTTCCTATGAGGATAATCCCTCACTCCTTACCACTGGGGTAAACCTGTAATCTGCCCCCCACCTAGAACCTGGCACGATCCATGCAGGCAGGCAGGCTGGCCCCGGTGGGGTACACAGACCCAGTGTGATGGGGATCTCCATGCACCCCCAGGCTCCACTCCACTACTCACAGTGCCGGGTACCTGATTGCACCTAAAGGGTATTAAGAGGCCATGCTGCCCACCCAAGTTGACACCCCCAAACTAGCACCTCTCTAAGAAACCCTCTTGAAACCTGCTTCTAGGGCAGGGCATCACGCTCAGCATCCTGCACTGCCAAGGTGGCACAGTGGGTGCAGTGCTGGTGGTGGGGAGTCCAGCAGCAATGGTGGGGGATGTTCAGCTGTCCGAGTGCTTGTCCCTGAGGGGCTGGTGGAAGGAAGGGTGGGCGGTGGAGGTTGGCACTGCACTGCTTTGCATTTTCAATGACAGACCCATGCCGGGTGCTCGGGAGAGTGGAAAAATCTTATTTGTCACCTGCTGGCGATGCGCCGAGGCTCCCGCGCCGCGGCTAATCTTGGGGAAAATGAGGATGCCGGCAGGGTGGCCCGTGGGACTGACGGGGTTGGTGAGGCGGGTGCTGCCCTGGGCTCTGCTCAGGATTGGAGCCATGGGCCGTGGGATGGGCAGGACTCGGGGGGTCACACCAGCTCAGTGATGCCTGGGCATATGAGCACTGTGGTACATCTGCTGCCTGCTGGGGTCTGTGGGCTGGGCAATATGTGTGGGCACTCCAGAGCAAGTGCTCTATATCCCTATCCCTGTCTGCAAAGGCACAACCTCTTTCCCTTCCATCTCAGCTGCAGGAGCTGCCTCTTGCCTCCCAGTGACAGCTCCACAGGTTGGCACTGTTGGCACACTCTCTCAGGGTACTTGATAGGGATTTGGGGGGGGGAAGGTTTTCATTTGGAAGCAGGTGCAGGTACTGCCCAATGTCCCATGTCTACACACAGACGCCTGCCCTGTGACTGCTGTACCCTGGCTCTTTGATATGCCAACTCCTGCGGGATACCACAGCACTTTGTGGCCATCTCTGATTTATCCATTATTTTATATCCACACGCCTTTAATTTTTACAGCCCTGTTGGAGCAGTACCCAGGGCTGTTAATAATGCCAGCCCGCCCCTCCACCTCCTGTGTTCATCCATCATGCTCCCACTAAGGTGCCAGCCAAGTCTTAGGGCTGGGTAAGTACAGACAGGGGGAGGTCAGCATGTGGCACCCAGCTCCAAACCCTCCAGTTAGCCCTCAGCACTGGAGCATGGTCTTGGTGTGCACCCCATTGAGGTTGGTGGTGCTGGGCTGGTTGGAGTGCCCAAACAAGCGATGTCTCTGGTGGCATTCGTGGCACCCCTCTGCCTGGCATGTGCCCTCAGGAAAACTTTGCTGCAACACTCATGTGAGCATGCCAGGGCACGTGTGCCTGTAATGGTGGCTGGACCACTGTATGTGTTTGGATTGAGGCAGGGAATGTGTGGCTGTATTGGTGTGCATGGGTGCATTGGATGTAATCTGTCCCAGTGCTGCAAAAGGCACCTTGCTCAGACTATGTCTGGCACCTCAGCACAGCCAGGTGCAGCCTCAGCCAGCCCAGGCAGGGAGAGCTGTGCCCAGGACCAATCCCCAGTGCCCTTGGGACAGTATGTCCCATGCCAGCTGAGCCACCTGTGCTGTGCCAAACAGGGACCCCATCCCACAGCACCCAGTATGTGCTGCCCCAGGCTTCCACCTCAGGACCCAGGAAGACAAGGGGGGGCCCTCTGAGCACCCAGGGTTGTGCAAGTATGGGGAGGGAGTGGGCGGCCCAGGGTGTCAGGGCACCCCAGGGCGGCCAAGTGGGGCCGTGTGGGGGGGCTGCCATGGGCGATAGGAATTGCTGGGCTATAAATCTCCTTTCTGGGCCCCCCCGTGGCAGAGCAGCTCACGATATTTATGTTGGGGATTTATCTGCAATGCAGTTTAATATTCCCGGACCTTCGCGGGTGTGCATGTGTGTGTGAGTGCACGGCCCCCTCCCCATGCCACCCTGTGGCCACCCACTACCTGGAGCCTCCCGAGCTCCGTCTCCTGCCCACCCGCGGCTCTTTCTCTTTGCACCAACCCAAGCAGGACGGGACGGGACCCCGGGGTACCCGTGCAGGGCGCGGAGTGCCGAGACGCCGGGATGCTCCTGGTGCAGCCCCCCGGCCGTGTCCCTCGGGGGAGCCGAGGAGTGACAGAGGGGTTCCCGGACGGCAGATGCCGGGTGGAGTGGCACTGCCAGCCCTGTGCCAGCTCCCCGGGGTTGGGGCCTGGGGACCCCCCGTCCTGCCTCCCCGCCGGCGGGGATGAGGTAAGGCTAGCGGGAGGCACCGGGCTCCTGTATTTGCATAATAATCTCGTTAATGGATCCTGGCCTGCGGGAGAGCCGGGCTGGAGACACCACCCCCTCCCCGCCCAGCCGCCTCCCTCCGGCCCCGCCACTCCGCCAGCCGCGGCGCGGGGCGCGGAGAGGACCGCAGGGTTCGCAGCCGGACGGGGAGCACTGACCCGGCCCGACAACAGCCCTGGGCAGCCCGCTGAGAACCTCCGAGCAAGGAGGTGAGCAACCCCCCAGCATCCCGGGCAGCTTCCCCCGAGCATCCCGGCAGCGTCTCCCGAGCAGCTGGGGAGCATTCTCCAAGCGTGCCGGTGGGCTCGATCCTCGAGCACCCGCAGACACTCCGAGCAGCATCCCAGGAACAATCCCCGAGCATCTCCCGAGTGCACCGGTGAGCTCTCCTCGAGCAGCCCTGGCACTCTCCGAGCCCGCGGGGGAGCGCACGGCCAGCATCCCCTGCTCATCCCGGGCATCATCCCGGAGAGCACTTCCAGAGCATCCCCCGAGCACCTCCTGAGCACCAACAAGCATCATCCAGGAGAGCATCTCCCGCGCAGTCCGGTAAAGCATCTTCCGAGCACCCCGGGCAGCGTCCACCGGGCAGCATCCCGCGAGGTGTTCCCGAACATCCCGGGCATCCCCGGCTTCCCAGGCAGCCCTCCCCGTGATCCTCCGTGCCCCGCCCGCTGCCGGTCCTGCAAACTTTCCGTCGGTGGCAGCTCCCTGGCACCGCTGGGTTGTGGGGCAGGGCACAACTTTGCCCAAGTTGCGGAGGGAAGGGGGCTGCGGGGCGAGGGGTGGGGGGGTGTGTGTGAGGGGGCGCGGAGATACCGGCCACTTCCCAAGCAGTTCTTTGTCCCCAGCCTGTCCTCCTCCACCTGCGAATACTGATGCCGTTCTGCATCAAGCAAGCCTTGGGGGTCCCCTTTTGAAGCACCCCCACCACCCACCTATGCACCCCCCATCCTCTATTCCCCTTCAGCAGACCCTCTCCTCTCCAGCATGGCACCACTGCCAGACTCCCATGCCCACTGGGCACCAGTCAGCAGAAAAGGGTTGACTGGAGGGTGGTGGTGGTGAGGGAAAAGCTGTGAGATATCCATGATTGGGGGGGGCAGGTCTACCCCTTCCTCCCCCAGCCTGGAATTAACTTTGAGCACACATCATGCACCGCACGGCAGTTTGACACAACGCAATGCAACACGGCACTGCGACCCAGCCCCAGACAATGCAACACCATGGCAGGACGTGATGCAACCCAATGCACGGCCACACAACTCCACCTGAAACCTCTCAACCCAACGCCTTTCCCCACAAACCTCCCCACAGACTTTCTTCTGGAAGCTGCTCTTGTATCCCAGACAGACAGACTGGTTGCCCTGGGGTGGGAAGAGGCTGGGAAGGGCTCTCAAGTTGTCTGTGAGGATAGGCTCACTGGACCACTCTGAGCATCTAAACGGGGTGGGTGCTCTTGCTGGTGTGCTGGGTGGGTGTGGAGGGTGTGTGGGATGGAGCTGTGCCACTAAAACCTGCCTGGGATGGTGCAGGCAGGACCCTGCCCTGTTACCAAGGGGCTGATAGAGGGGACAGTCATGGGATAGAGCTGTCACTGAATGCTGGACACTGTGGCCACTGTCAGTGGAGCTCACAGGCAGGGATGGCGGTGCAGGAGGTGATGATGGCAAAAAACAACCCCCTCTTTCTTGCTCCTCCCAAACCCCTCCTCAGCCACCTCCTCTGCCTTTTCCAGGAGCTTCCTGACTCACCCGAGCACCCTTCACCACCTCCCCACGATGGGCACAGCTTCAGCATGAACCTTGGTGTGCCCGAGACTGCCTCAAGCCTGCTCTGAGCCCCCCCACATCCCCGCTTCTTGCAGGGAGCACCATCCCCAGCCATGGAGAAGACTTACTCCTTGACGGCCCACTATGATGAATTTCAGGAGGTGAAGTACGTGAGCAAGTACCAGAGTGGCACCTTGCCCAACGGCTTTACCCTCCAGCTCGGCACTGGGGCCAAGAAGCGCCGTGGGGGGCTGCCACGCTGGAGCCGCCGGGAGGTCTGTCTGCTCTCAGGGCTGGTGTTCGCTGCGGGGCTCTGCGTCATCTTGACATGCATGTTGGTCCTCAAGTACCTAGCGGCTGAAGGGGACAGCTACTGCCTGGAAGGATGCCAGGAGAAGAAGGCCTTCCTGCGGGCGTCCCGCTTCCTCAGCGCCAACATGGATGCCACCATCGACCCCTGCCAGGACTTCTACTCCTTCGCCTGTGGTGGCTGGCTCCGACGACATGGCATTCCCGAAGACAAGCTGGTGTACGGCACCATCGGGGCAATTGCCGAGCAGAATGAGGCCAAGCTGCGGGCGTTGCTGAGCCGCCCCGTGCAGCGCCGAGCCCGTTCCTCGGCTGAGAGGAAGGTCAAGGAGTTTTTCCGCTCATGCCTGGACCGGGCTGAGATCGACCGTCTGGGCCCACGGCCCATGCTGGAGGTCATTGGGGAGTGTGGCGGCTGGGATGCTGTCCCTGGTCGCGGGGACCTCAACGAGCTGCTCTACAAGACGCAAGGGGTCTACAGCGCAGCTGTGCTCTTCTCCCTCACCGTCAGCCTGGATGAGAGGAACACCTCCCGCTACATCATCCGGGTGAGGACATCCTGCCTTTGGGGCTGCCCCCAGACACCCACCTGTGCACTGTCCTCGTTGCGGTGGCACCGGGTGCCTGCCGGGTGCTGGGGTTTAGTACAGCAGGTGGCCAGGCTGGGAACCTCCCCATCTCCCCCTTGTGGGACTCGCGTTGAAGGTGACAGCTTAAGGATGTGGGGAGGATGTGGGTGTGGGACCACAGAGGGAGGTGATGCTGCCCAGCGGGGTGCTGGGGACAGCCCAGTGGACACTGGTCTTCAGAGTGTCAATGGCCAAGCCCCTTGCCTTGGCATCCTGTCTGCCATCTACACACAGGGACAAAACCCTGGCAGGTGACAGAGGGATGCCCACTAGCCAGGGTACTAGGGCAGTTACCACGGCTTTGTCAGCCTTGCCCACTCCTGCCAGTCAGTGTCCCTCACCTTGCGATGCCACTGGGGCATGGATGGGCTTTGTCTGAGTGGCCAAGCCTCAAGCACCCTTGGTGGCTGTAGGAGAGTGGTGGTGATCATGATGGTGGTGGTGGGCACGGTGAGGGCACAGCCACGGCACTGTGGGGATGCCATGGTGGCACAGCAATGGCACGGGGGGGTCATAGTAGGTGGGCACGGGGGGAATGTGAGGCTGGGCACTGCAGGGGCATGGTGGGTTCGGCAGAAGCGGTGAGCGGGGGTAGCAGTGGGGTCTAGGGGTGGATGTGAGGCGGGTGCGAGCGGGGCGGGCAGCGCTGCCCGAGTGTCACTAGAGGGAGCGAGAGGAGCAGCGACGGGGCGGCTGGCGGCGGGGCTGGAGGGGGAACGGCATGGATGTGACAGGGACA
>VZRI01011145.1:0-190799 GCA_013397515.1 Upupa epops | reverse complement strand
GGGAGGTATGAGATGGGGAAGGGGGGGTGTGTGTGCGCTATCTGTATGGCAGCGCTTTTGGGGGACCCCAAACGGGAAAGAAGGTGGAGAAAGTCTGGGGGTGCCTGTGGGGGTCCAAGGGGTGGGAAGGGCTGGTGGAGTGGGACACGGGGGGGTGAGACAGAGAAAAATGTGTGTGTGTGTGTGCCGGAGGGGTAAACTAGACGGCTCAAGGTGGAGCTGCGGCGGGGGTCCATGGTGGGCTGCGCCGAGGGTCTGTGTGTGCACAGCCCTGCCCTCTCAGGGTTCTGCGTACCTGTTGTTGGCAGTGCCTGTGGCAGCAGGGCAGGAGGGTGGGGGAGGGGTGAAGGTTGGGGGAGCGTCCATGTAGGGGTGTTTGTCCCCAGAGCCACTCATGGGCATGTTGCAGCACAGGAGTGAGGGCAGGACAGGGCATGGATGGGGCGGAGGGTAATGCCAGCATGGGGCAGGCTGTGGGGCAGCCTGTGTGACAGGTACACTTCAGGCCATAGAGCAGGGGCCAGTTCTCCCAGACTGTTGTGTGCAGCTCCAGCACACTCTTACAGGAGGGAAACTGAGGCACAAGACCTGCCCATGACCACACTGCCATCCCACAGCTCCTGAGGCACCAAGGGCACCCTGTTATATATGGGAATGTGAGGGGTGCTCTGCCCATCAAAGCCACCCATCCCTCTGCTCACCCACTGCCCCTGTCTCTCCCCACAGATTGACCAGGATGGGCTGACCCTGCCCGAAAGGACTCTCTACTTGGGTCAGGATGAGGAGAGTGAGAAGGTGAGGGGGAGCAGACCAAAGCCATGGGGACAGGAGAGGGACCAGCACCCAGTAACCCAGCAACTGCACTACCAGCAGTGCCAGGGGCTGGGTTGCCCTGCAGGACACTGTGAGGTGGCACTCAGCATCCCTTCCCTTGTCACAGATCCTGGCTGCATACCGAGTGTTCATGGAACGGCTGCTCACACTGCTGGGGGCTGAGCAAGTGGAGCAGAAGGCCCAGGAGATCCTGCAGCTGGAACAGCACCTCGCTAATGTGAGGGGATTGCCCACCCCTGGGCTTTGGAGTGCCCTTGCCCAGCTCTTGGGCACCCCAGTTGCAGGTCTTTAGGGTTCTCCATGCCTGGTCCTAAGAGATCCTAGCCCAATTCCTTCAGGGATCTCCACTTCCAGCCCTTGGGGACCTTCTTGCCTGGTCATTAGGGATCCTGGCCACTTGGGATCCCAGCCCCTTTAGGATTTTGTGGCAAACTCTCAGCAACCCCAGAGCCAGAACCCACAGTCCCAGACCTTGGGACAACTTTTCCAGCCCTTGGGAACTACTATGTCTAGGCCCTGTGAACCCACTCCAGGCCCCTGAGGACTCCCTGCCAGATGTTTGGAACCCGGTCTGAGCCCTGGGAGACCCCTGTTCCCATCTTCCTGGTAACCCATTCCTCAGGGACCTCTTGACCAGCCCTCAGGAGCCTCCTGGATGTTCCCAGGGCAGAGGATTTCCAGGGCAAGGAGCTAAGAGGGGTGTGAGCCAGTGGCTGGTCTTGTCCCAGAGCTGTGCCTGTCCCTGTGCCCTGTCTGTTTGCCAGCCCAAAGGTGAGCAGGGGGTGTGACAGCCATGCCCACCCGGTGCAGATCACGGTGTCCGAGTACGATGATGTGCGGAGAGACGTGAGCAGCATGTACCACAAAGTGACGCTGGGCGAACTGCAGCGCATCACCCCCACAGTGAGTGCCCCCGCTGCCCAGCCTGTCACCCACATCTTGTCTGCCCTGGGCCCTACCCTTGTCCCTGTCCCCCTGCTCAATGCCCTCACTGCCCCCATCCCCACCCCAGACAAATCCACTGGAGGGTGATGGATCCACCTTGAACTTTTATGAGTGGGAAGGGGTGGAGGGAGGCTGGAAAGCCTGGAGGAGGTTTCCTCTGGTGTGGCATGTAGGGGCATCCTGTGTGCCCCTGACTGTGCCCACCCTGGCAGCTCCAGTGGAAGCGCTTGCTGGACCGCATCTTCCATGACAACTTCTCAGAGGAGGAGGAGGTGGTACTGCTGGCCACTGACTACATGCACAAAGTGTCCGACCTCATCCGTGTGACACCCAGCAGGTGAGGACATCTGGCAGTCCCACACCCCTAGCACCTCACCCGGCCTAGAAGGGCAATAAGGATGGGCACAGCGTGGTTGTGGATGGTGTTGCTTCCACCCCATCACCTCACCTGGAGAGGCCAGGCTGAGCTTTGGGGCCCTGGAAAACTCCTGGGAGAGCCCCACGGCGCCCTTGTCGTGGCCAAGTCCCTCATGCTAGAGGTCACCAGGCTCACCACACAGCAGAGAAGGACACGGTGTCAGCCCATCTCTTTGGCCCCCCAGAACAGGACCACCCTGTGTCCTGCCTGTTCCCATGCAGCAGAGTCTGCACTCTCCCCATGTGCCTGAGGACATGCCCAGTGTCAGGGGGCTGATCTTGCCCCCTCGTCACCAGGATCCTTCACAACTACATGCTGTGGCGCATTGTGGTGGTGCTGAGCGAGCACCTCTCCACCCCCTTCCGTGATGCCATCCACGAGCTCTCCAAGGAGATGGAGGGCAACGAAAAGCAGCTTGAGCCAAGCAAGATCTGCCTGAGCCAGGCCAACAAGCACTTTGGCATGGCCCTCGGTGCCCTCTTCGTCGAGGAGCACTTCTCCTCCACCAGTAAAGCCAAGGTAGGTGGCCTTTGAGCACCAAGCTACCACATCCCTCCTGCCACCTTTCCAAGGTGCCTACTGCCAGCCAGCACCACAGTGAGGGCTGGCTGGTGGGCTGATTGGCTTGAGGACACCATGCCAGCCCTTCCTGTGACTCACCATAGGTGCAGCAACTGGTGGAGGACATCAAATACATCCTGGACCAGCGCCTGGATGAGCTGGACTGGATGGATGAGGAGACACGGAGAGCAGCCAGGGCCAAGGTAGTGGCCTCCAGAGTGGATTCCTGCTCTTGCCCCCAGCATGGCCTGTGGACTTGCAGGATGGGGGCCTGAGCCCACCACTTGCTTTGCCCACAGCTCCAGTACATGATGGTGATGATTGGGTACCCTGACTTCCTGCTGAAGCCAGAAGCCATTGACAAGGAGTATGAGGCAAGGGGTGGCGCAGGGCCACATGAGGGCACGGGCACGTGTACTGGGGAGAGGGTCCCCCAGTACGTCTCAGGGTCTGTGGAGACCAGGATGGGGCTATGTCACTCCAAAACAGGTCACCTCTTGGTAGCTCATTCTGCCCACCACTTGCACAACCACTGCCACATGGGCACTGTCATAGTGTCCCTGGGCTCTAGGATGATGTCTCCTTCCTCATATCAATCCCCCTAGAGCTCAGCTCCATCCTCAGCAAGGACTGAGGGTGCCAGCATGGCCCAGAGGCCCCAAGGAGGTGAGGGAGATGCAGCTGTCCAGACAAGCAGACAGCACAGGACATGAGGACAAGCTCATACCACACCCAGACCATGGCCACAACCCCCATCCTCTGTCCCCAAGGCTCTCAGGGGTGGAAGAACACACCAGCCCTGCTCCTCACACTCTTGGGGCTGGAATTTGGGGCTGGCATCCCCTCTGACATGGCTGTGCCCTCCAGTTCGAGGTGGATGAGAAGACCTACTTCAAGAACATCCTCAATAGCATCGCCTTCAGCATCAGGCTCTCGGTGAAGAAGATCCGCCAGGAGGTGGACAAGTCCACGTGGGTATCCCCTTGTCCTGGGGGCAGGCATGGGGAGCTCAGCATGGCCCCACTCATCTCCCTGTCCCCATGGTGGGTTTCACCCATAACGTGTAGGCAGGAGGGCACAGGGCAAGCCAGGAATGCTTCCTCCCCCCTCCAACCATGCAAGAGGGTGACAACTCCGTGTGCCCCACAGCCTGGCACTGCTGTCTCTTCACAGGTGGCTGCTACCCCCCCAGGCGCTGAATGCCTACTACCTGCCCAATAAGAACCAGATGGGTGAGGAGTTGCCCAACCCCTGGGCTCAGCCCTCCAGGCTGAGGGTTGTGGGGAGGGCCCAGGGTGGGGGGCACAGTGCAGAGTCCACTGGCATGAGGTGGTCTTGTGAATGGGTAGGGGGCTCCTCACAATTCCAATGCTCTCCTGTGTCCCCAGTGTTCCCTGCTGGCATCCTACAGCCCACACTCTACGACCCTGAGTTCCCACAGTGAGTGTGGGGCTGCTGCATGGCTGGGATGGGGTGCCAGAGCAGGTGGGGCCATCGCCACCCCTACCCTCTTACCTGCTCCTCACCCAACAGGTCACTCAACTATGGTGGGATTGGCACCATCATCGGGCATGAGCTGACCCACGGCTACGATGACTGGGGTGAGCCCCCCGCCTTGTGGCAGGGTGGGAGGTGGGTGGTCTGGGGGCAGCCAGGCAGGACACCAGGGTCACTTGGGACTACAGGTGGTGGTGGTGGCTACCTTGGCAGGGGGTCAGTACGACCGGCACGGGAACCTGGTGCACTGGTGGACAGAGAGGTCGTACAGCAAGTTCCTGAAGAAGGCGCAGTGCATCGTCAACCTCTACGACAACTTCACTGTCTACAACCAGCGGGTGAGACCACCCCCCCATCACCCACCAGGCGATGCCCTTTTTGAGGGGGGGGGGGATCCCCACCACTCTATCACCAGGGCCGGGTGCTGCCGTGTACTGCAGTCCTGCCCTGCCCAGCCATGAGGTCCCACAACAAACACATCATGCCTCAGCGTGGGGGTTTTCCGTGGCACTGGGTGGGGGCAACAGGGGCACAGGCTTGGTGCCAGAGTGGGGATGGAGGGATACCTGGATGGGAGGGGGTTATATCTCTGGTTGCCCTGTCATCTCTCCTCTCTTGGCAGGTGAACGGCAAACACACGCTGGGGGAGAACATCGCTGACATGGGGGGGCTCAAACTCGCCTACTACGTAAGTGTCCCCCAGCCTGGGGTGGCACAGCCCTGGCAGGGCCATGGTGGGGGGCAGCTACCGGTGAAGGTGGCCTCTATCAGGCGGGCAGAAGAGACCCCCTCCATGCCCCACTTTGCTGCTTGCAGCAGGGAGTGGGCAGGATCCTGTTTGCTGGGGTGTTTGAGGGGGGGTCGGGGCAGGTTTGGGGGTCACTCAGGCCATGCTGAGGGCTTCGCTTGTTCTCCAGGCCTACCAGAAGTGGGTGCGGGAACATGGCCCCGAGCATCCTCTGCACCACCTCAAATACACACATGACCAGCTCTTCTTCATCGCCTTTGCCCAGGTGAGCCCCTCTTCCCCCCCCACATGTTGGAGAGGTCACCTTGTGTGGGATTGGTGGCCTTGAGGACAGGATGAGAGCCGTGGGAGACTCATCAGCCATGGCCAGGAGCCAGGCTCAGCTGCACTCTGTCTTAGGGTACAGGGCTCAGCCCTGCAAGGAGCACTCCACACGGCCCTGCTGCTCCTGGGGACCCCACAATACCATGTGTCCCCTTGTCACCTCCAAAAACCCCACAGCAACAAATGCATGAGCCCACACTTCTGGGAGGCACTGAGGGCACTGCTGCCCTGGTTTCCTAGCAGCCAGAAGGACAGTTACACTCCAGTGGGTGCCAGGACCTGGGCTGCCCCATCCAGCACACCCATGGGCATCTTTCTTCTCTGCAGAACTGGTGCATCAAGCGGCGATCCCAGTCCATCTACCTGCAGGTGCTGACAGACAAGCATGCTCCAGAGCACTACAGGTACCTGCTGACCCCAACATGAGGAAGGAGAGGCACTGCAGGGGTCAGCTTTCCCCATGGCTAGTAGTGCTGTGCAAAGTGGGGAGCGTACCCTTTGGGTTGCTGGCACCAGCAGCTTTTGATTGGCATCACTGGGGCAGTGGATGGGGTGCTGCTGGGGTGAGCAGGTGCCCCAGGAGGGTGCACAGTAGCTCTGGGAGAGGCAGGGAGTGCCCAGCCCTGATTTGCCTCCTCTCCTGGCAGGGTCCTGGGCAGTGTCTCACAGTTCGAAGAGTTTGGACGGGTTTTCCACTGCCCCAAGAACTCACCCATGAACCCAGTGCACAAGTGCTCGGTGTGGTGAGGATGATCCCCCTGCCCCAGCAGGCTGGCACCCCCATCCCCAACCCTGCCTGGTGTTACCCTGTGCCTGCTCCCACCTTCACCCTTCTCTGACTCTCCTGGCAAAGGGGGCACACCTGGGTGGCACAGGGGGTCAGTCTCATCCAAGACTGACACTTAGTGGAGGGGAGGAGGCATTGGGGAAACACAGNGGGGGGGGTGGGGGGGTGGGCTGAATCCCCATGAGGGAAAGAGGGCACACCCAGGCACCAGCGTACCCTCTGTCCACCCATCCCAAAACCTTCACCCATCCCCACTGCATCCAGCCCAGCATCAGTCGAGGCAGGGACAGTGAACCAGAGACACTGTGGGGTTGCCCCCCACCAAAAGCCCCCTTTGCCCAGTGTCCTCCCTGGCAACCCCATGCTGTCCTGGCACCAGATCTGTGGGTGGGTGGGCAGAAGTGGTGTGGGCGATGCCAGAGGGGCTGGGTGTGGGGGCACGGGTGCTGCTGTATGTTCCGCTACTGTCTGGGTCAATAAAATGCTGGATATGCTGGGAGGCTGTGAGGGGCTGTGGCTGTGGGACAGGTAGCGGTGAGCAGCACCCACAGCTCTACCTGCACAGGCACCCACCACCCACAGCCACACTTGCTGCACTCTGTGTTTATTATGCCCTGAGCACACCGAGTGGTGGGTGGCATCAGGCCCTGCTGTGTCTGGGATCCAGAGTCCCACGGCTGCCACCTGCAGCCCAGGGATGCTCCAAGAAGCCACCACCCACCCATGGATGCCACAGGTATGGGGAAGGGTAGTGGTAGGTCCAGCAAAGCCATGGGGCACCCTGGGTTCAGTGGAAGAGAGGCAGGAGCAGGGTGGGCAAGAGCAGGGCCAGGGTGCTGGCACGGGAGCTGGGGGCTGCATTCCGCTGGCGGCAGTTGGTGTAGGGCTTGATGCAGGCAGCATAGGCCATGACATGGGCCACATAGGTCTGCTCCTGCACCCCATGGAAGAGATGGGCCATGGGGCCTTTGGCCAGGATGGCCACATCCTCGCCACCGTGGGTCTCCGAGTCGAGGGGCACGGCTGCCTGCGGCTTGTAGCTGTAATTGTCTGGGGAGGGGTGAAGATGAAGGTGAGCAGAACAGCCCAGCCCTGTCCCAACACCCAGCCACAGTCCCAGTGTCCTTACTGGCCATGACTTCGTCCACATCAGTCCGGTTGGCACCTGGGTAGCCTGGCCCATTCCCATACAGGATGGACGTGTAGTTCTTCTTGTCAGCAGCTTTGCTGGGGGCCAGACCTGGGGAGGAGGTGATGGAAAGGTGAGATCAGTCAAGAAACCCTTGTACCACCCTTCTGGCTGCAGCCAGGGGGCTTCAGAACCCGCCGCCCCCAGAACAGGGCTGTGCCCCACTCTCAGTGTCCAGGCAGAGCCCTACCGAAGATGGAGGAGCCGCGCAGAGTATAGCCACCAAAGGAGAAGACATGCGAGTGGTCAGCAGTGACAACAGTGAGGGTGTCTAACTCGTTTGTCAGCTGGCCTGCCCGTGCGATGGCCCTGTCAAACTCCACCGCCTCCGTCAGTGCCTTATGGGGTTCGCCATCGTGGTGGCCGTGGTCGATCCTACCACCTGCAGACAGACAGCCATGGTGGGCTGGGGACCGACAGCAGCACTCTTACCCCCATGCTGGGATGCGGGGCCCCCCTCTCACCCGCCCCAGGGGCACCAGCCCCAACTTATCTTCCACAAAGAGATAGAAGCCTTTAGGGTTCCTGCTCAGAATGGCGATGGCCACCTCCACCATCTCAGTGAGCGATGGATCCAGGGTCTTATTGCGCACCCGGTCGTACTTCATGTCTCCAGGTTCGAAGAGACCTGGGACATGTTGGGGACAGATTCAGTGCCTGCAGGTGTCCTGGGGCCTGCGGGGTCCTGGCACATGGGGCATTTGTTACCCATCAAATATTTCACGCTGCTGTCTTTGGCAGCAGCCAGCATCTCTGTCCTGTTCCAGACATAGCGGGCATCCTGCAGGCAAATCCCACAGGGGCTTAGTGGGTTTCTGATCCTTTGTGCCTTGGGGTACCAGGCAGAGGACCCTCCCCACTGCAGTACCCACCGGATGGTTCTTCAGCCACACGTCAATGAGGTTTATCCCATCATTACGAATCCCATTGGCTGACGGGTAGGTGGGGTACTCAGGGTCTGGCGTCCTCACGGGAGTCATGTATTTGCGACCACCCCCTAGGATCACCTGGAGGGAACAAGACAGGTGCGGTGTCACTGTGAGTGCCAGGCGGGTGTCTGCCCCGTCCCCGTCCTCCCATGCACGCGTGCTCACATTGATGTCAACGTTGTGGACCAGCTGCCAGGCGATGTCCTTGCAGCCCTGTTTGAGGGCATCTTCAGGCATGCTGGCATCCGCGTACCAGTTGCGGTTCACCACGTGGGCATAGTTCCCCGAGGGAGACGCATGCTGCACCCGCGTCGTCGTCACAATGCCCACTGCCTTCCCTGTCACCGGGACCCATCACACCTTACACAGGCTCCTCCAACATCGAGCCCTGGAATGCTCATGGGGTGCATCCCCTGGTGTTCCCACAGGGTCTTCCCCCAGCACTGTTCTCCCCCAGTTACCATCCTCTTGTGCTCGCCTCAGCACTGAGTAGACCTCGTTGCCCTCCGTGGTGTTGCACTGCGAGTGGCGGGCAGCGGCGCTCAGCCCCACGGTCTGGTAGTTGCCCTTCACCCCGCAGAGGTAGGCTGTGGCTGTCCCCGCANTCGGGGCCCTGCCGGTCGACGTTGTACGTCTGTGGAAGGACACATGGCAGGTGCAGGGCGGGGGTGCTGGCAGAGGCACCCAGAAGGTGCCTCCTGCAGAAGGATGCTCCCCTCAACGCTCCTTGTCAGAGTCATTCACTCACCCAAGGAAAAGGGTGGGCTGGGCAAGGACCCTGTACACCACCAGTCCCCCACATCCAGGGGAGGGCCTTCTGGGCCGTTAGCCTCAAAGTTATCACTCTGCCCCCATGGCCAGCACTATCTTGGCCCCTTGCCCAGTGTGGTGGGGATTTACCTTGGAGAGAGCCACGTAGGGGAAAGCATCCAGGGCAAGGGGTGTCTCAGGGCCCAGCTGACCCTCCTCCTGCCCCTTTAGGATGCGGGTAGCTGTGATTGTGGGAATCCCAAATCCTGGGCAAGGAGAGAGGGTACGGGGTCACCCTCTGGATCAGGTGCCCTCCCTGCGTCTCACTCCCCAGTACACTACTGGCTGTGCCAGCCTGCCCCCAGGGCATGCCAGTGGGACTCACCATCCCCAAGGAAAAGGATGAGGTTTTGGGCTTCGCTTATCCTGGGCTGGATATTGAAGGAGGCTTCGATGGCTGCAGCTGCCTGCTTCTCCCAGAAATCTGGTTTCTCCTCCTGCGCTGTGACAGGGCAGCAGCCATATGATCCAGCTCACCAGCAACTGCATCCCTGGGGCACCTACCCACATCCCTGGGGCACCCACTTCTGAGGCACACCCTCCTCTAACAGGGACCAAGTGGGTTAGGGTGGCATCTGGAGTAGGGGGGACACCAGGTGGGTTTGCATCCACTGCCCATCCCAGGGGTCCCAGCTCAGGGAAGGTGCAAGAGAGCAAAAAAGGACACGATGGAGTTATCTGGTAGGTGGGATGGGGCCAAATCCACGGCGAGAAGGTGGAGGCCACAGACACTTCTCCCAGACACCCACAGCCCAGAAACAAGCAGGAACCTGATCCCATGGCAGAAAACAGGCTCAAGGATCCCAGAAAAGCAGTGGTAAACCCACTAACCCTTACAGAGCTGGGAAGCCCCTGCCCATGTCCCCAAACCCTCCCTGTGGCCAGCCAGGCTGGTGCCCTACTGGTTGCCCCAGTTCCCTGGGCACCAGCTGCAGGCAGCTGGGCACCAGTCCCAATCCTTGTCCCCACCTGGGATGACAGCGGTGCTGAACCCTACCCAGACGCCCAGGCAGAGGGTGAAGGATGCCAGATGCTGCATGGTGAAATCCAGTAGCCCAGCAGTGCTGGCAGAGTCTGCAGCTCCGGCAGGTGTGGAGAGAGACTTTGGACCAGGATCCCTTGCAGGGATTTGTCCGTCTAAGCAGCTGGCACAAAGGCCATAGGGCTGGGCTGCTAGCACCTGCTTGGCACACCCCCTCCTTGTGCTCCTGGGGGTGGAAACAGATGTGGGGACAAGAGGATGAGCAGTGTCTGGTGGGCAACACTGCCTACCCCAACTACAGCGCAACAGCGCCAGCTGGGAGAATCCCTAGGGCACCCTGGGGTGCCACAGGCAGTGCTGAGCACATGTGCACTGAGCATCCCTCTGCCCACTGCCCAGGCCTTTCATGAACAACAAAATCACAGAGGTGGATGAAATGCTGCTCCTTGCTCAGCCCTTGCCAGGAAGGCACCAACTGTCACGTAACGTGTCCCAGCCTGACAAACCCGGGGGCACAGAGCCTCCCCACACACTCATTTCATCATCTTCTGCACCACAGTGCTGCAGTTGTGTCTCTGGGAGAGAACCAGAAGTCACAACCACCTGGGGAATCTGAGGCATGGGGCTGTGTCTTAGGAGGCAACGGCACCTGCGAGCCCTTGTGTGACGGAAGGAGACAAACAACCCATCATTTATTTCCTCCCTTGGTCCAGGCTGCAGAGGCAGCTCGAAGGGGCAGCCTGGGCCTGAGTGGGGCTCAACTAGGGGCTCTCAGCCCCCCATCATATTGGCAGCTACGGAGAGGGCCAGGAGGGCAAGCACGGGCTGTGGGGAGCACTGGGTGCTGTGGGAAGCCCTGCGGGCTGCCCTGCAGCCAGGCTCTGCAGCGTAGGGCTCAAGGCAGGCAGCATAGGCCATGGCGTGGGCAATGTAGTGCTGCTCCTGCACCCCGTGGAAAAGGTGGGCCATGGGGCCCTGGGCCAGCACAACCACGTCCTCCCCACTGTGGGTCTCCGTCTCCAGGGGCACAGCTGCCTGCTGCCTGTAGTCCTTGTCCTCTGCAGGGGCACAGGAGAAATGGTGTTGGGGGCAGGAGACCGCTCTGCCCAGCAGTGGCTTCCATCACCCCAGCGTCAGGGTGACTCCTGCCCAAGTGACTCCTCAGCTATGCCCACACAGCACCGCTGGCCATGGCCCCAGTCCCCCCTGCACTCACACTCCCATCCCATCCCCAGCAGAACCCCACCTGCTGCGGGGAGGCTGGCAGAGGGACGGCCCCCATCGAGGATGCTGTAACCAGGCCCGTTGCCATAGAGGATGCTGGTGTAGGATCGCTTGTCCTTGGCTTTCTTGGGAGCCAGCCCTGACACAGAGGCAGATGTTGTCACACCCTGACCCGGCCGGGTTCCTCTCCCCAGCTCGTCACCTTGACCTGCTCGGCATCAGGTGGGAGCTGAAGGGGAAGGTGGGAACAGAGGTGCTCGCTGTCCTTCCCTGAGACCCACCAAAGATGGAGGTGCCACGCAGCGTGTTGCCCCCGAAGGTGAAGACATGGGAGTGGTCGGCCGTCACCACAGTCAGGGTGTCAGAGGGGGAGGTGAGCTCGCCTGCCCGAGCCACTGCCCGGTCCAGCATGACAGCCTCCATCAGCGCCTGCTTGGCCCGACCACTGTGATGACCGTGGTCAATCCTGCCACCTACACGGGGAACACGGCTGTCACCCTCTCCCTGGTGCTCTGGGATGCTCGCAGGACCTGCATCCCACTCCATTTCACACCGCCCTCGTGGGGCTACTCATCTTCCACAAAGAGGAAGAAGCCGTTGTGGTTCCTGCGCAGGATGCGAATGGCCTTTTCTGTCATCTCCACAATGGAGGGGTCAGTGGAGGTGTTGCGGTTCAGCTCGTACTTCATGTCCTTGGGCTCGAAGAGGCCTGGGGAAAAGGGGCCAGAGCGGGGTGTCTGTGCCAGGGCTGCTTTGTGCCCCTGCCAGCACCACCAGAGCAAAAAAGAAGGAGGCACTGCTGATGGCACAGGCAGGGATGCTCTTACCCATCAGGTAGCTCACAGAG
Source organism: Upupa epops (assembly GCA_013397515.1). Classification (NCBI taxonomy): domain Eukaryota; kingdom Metazoa; phylum Chordata; class Aves; order Bucerotiformes; family Upupidae; genus Upupa; species Upupa epops. Next base: position 178,704 of record VZRI01011145.1, on the reverse strand, counting down.
TCATCTTTGACTGCATCCAGGCCCTTCTTATCCCAGACGTAGCGGGCATCCTGCCACCAAGAACAGAAGAGGTACCGAGTGCAGGTGTGCCATGCCCAGCACCACATCCCTTCCACCCCGATGCGGTACCTGCTTGGTGCTCAGCCATTCAGCAATCAAGTTGAGTCCATCCTTCCTGGTGCCATTCTGAGCGGAGTCCTCCGGATACTCAGGGTCTGGGGTTCGCTTGGGGGTCATGTACATCCTCCCACCGCCCAGGATCACCTGCTGGCAAGCTCAGCAGACCCTGACAATGTTTCCAGTGTCCCCTCCTTCCCTCCCACACCTGCTCCCAGCTCACGTTGATGTCGGTGTTGTGCACCAGCTGGTAGGCAATGTCCTTGCAGCCATCCTGCAGCGCCTCCTTGGGCATGTTGGCATCTGCGTACCAGCTGCGGCTGGCTGAGTGGGCATAGGCTGCCCCAGGGGACGCATGCTGCACCCGCGTGGTTGTCACAATGCCCACCGCCTTGCCTGCAGCATGGCCAAGGCTTTAGAGGGAGCCTGTCCAGCCCTGCACAGCATGAGCTGGCTGTGCCATGTCATGCCAGGCTCTCTGGGGTTGCCCACTGCTCCTTACCCGCCAGCCTGGCACGGTGCAGGATAGAGTCCACCTCGTTGCCAAAACTGGAACGGCATTTGCCATAGCTGGCTGCCCCACTCAGCCCCAGCGTCTTGGCATTGGTCTTTACCCCACACAGGTAGGCTGTGCCCGTGCCAGCACTGTCAGGCACCTGCCGGTCGATGGTGTAGGTCTGGAAATGAGTGGAGATCAGTGGGGCTTTGGGTAGGGGCAGCAGGGCCACCCCCCAGCACTGTCCTGCTCACCTTGGACAGGGCCACATGGGGAAAGGTCTCCATGGCCAAGACAGTCTCCTCACCCGAGCCACCAGCCAGCTGCCCCTTGTAGATTCGAGCCGCAGACATCGTGGACAGCCCCATGCCTGCAAGCATGGAGAGTTACTGAGCGGCTGGGACAGGGACGGTCCTGCTCTCCCCACGCATTGCCTGGGTCCAGCTGAGGAGCTGGGGACTTGCCCCAAGCTCATCTTCTCACCAGCCATGTTCCCTGGCTGCTGTGCAGCTGTTGCCTGGCTGGGACGTGGGGAACTCACCATCACCCATGAAGAAGATGATGTTTTTGGCAGGCTGTGCCACTGGCTGCAATGCCAGAGCCAACTCCAGCTTTCTTCTGGCCCCTTCATTCCAGTACCCTGGAGTCTTCTCAGCATCTGGAAGTGACAGCAGAGCTGTCAACTTGCAGGGGTACTGGGCCCACGGTGGACATCTCCACCCAAGGCAAATTTAGGTGCTCTGAGCCCCCTCCAAGAGGAATTTGAAGGTGGCAGGAGCTCCTCTGGGGGATCTGCCTGGTCTTCGGCAACACAGCACTGCCCAGAGCCCATGTGCAGAGGAGAAACTGAGGCACAGTTTGGCAGGGAAATTCCTCAGGTGGGATGGCAGAAGCCAGGAGGTCCCCAGATCTCTGTTCCCCATCCGGGTGTGCCAAGTCCACGCAACCACAGGCAGCCGTGGCCCTGTAGCACCTTGATCCAAGGCCAAAGGGGCAGTGGGGCGGAGGGGGCTGGAATGGCACCTGATTTGGTGGGGGCTGAGATAAATCCATTCCAGGGTTGGGCTCTCAAATCTCTCTCAGGTGGTCCTGAGGGTTTGTGTTTACTGCTATCCCACGGAGAGGTGACAGGGTCCCCTGAGACCCCCAGGGAAGTGGCACCAACCCCAGCACCCCCCATCCAGGGCTACTGCTCGCCCAGTCCCCCATTCACCTGAGGTTGCAGCAGCAAGCTGGGTCAGAAGGCAGAGGAACAAACAGATTCCAGGGGAGAGCAGCTGCTCCATGCTGCCCACTCCAGCTCCCTCTCTCAATGTTGCCTGCATCCAGGAGTGGGGATAACTGCCCTTTATGGCCCTTCCCCGTCTCACAGAAGGTAAGAAGATGAGCTGATAACATTCAGGGACTATCTCCCAGCCCTGCCCAGAGCCCTCCCAGTGCCTCCAGCCTCTCCTGGGGCCATCCCTGCCCCCACCTCAAGGGAGGACTTACAGCCACTCCAGGGGACCTCATGGCCCCCAGCTCCCATGGGAGCAGCTACTGCAGGATCCTGGGGAAGGCACAGGGCAAAGGGTGGGTTTTGCAGACAAGCTGAGCCGGGTCGGGCTGGATCGGTCTTGTTTTGTCTGAGCGAGTCCCAGGAGGTTTCAGTGTCCCAGCGGACTCAGACCGCGCTGCCTGTCAGTTCCGAGGACAGCTGGTGCCCAATATGCTGGGCACACTAGGATAGCTGTTGAGGAACAGGAAGGCCAGGGAGAAACAGGCTGCTCCCACCTACTCCCATGTCTGAAGCTGAGGTTAAGGCGTCGTTGCACGGGGTCATCTGAAAGGATGCTGCCAGCAGCATCACTGGGGATAGCAGATGACCCCAATGGCTCTCATGGCTCAGTAGCTACTGAAGACCCTGTTGTACCCAGCCCCACCCCATCTCAGAGCCTGATCCCCCATCCCAAGCAAGACAGCCAAGGCTCGATCAACTCCTGGCTCTTGCAAGGGGCAGATGTGTCCATGACAAGGCCGCATCTGTCACCGCCGATGAGGCAGAGTAAAGCAGGGCCTCTTCCCCGCCTGGCATGACGGATCCGTTCTTTCTCTCCAGCTGTCAATCCCTCCATAAGCCACTGCTTGTTGCGGTCTGTCCCCACAGGAGTGACGGAGTAGGGGCTGCTCCAGCATCATGTCCCTGGAGACATTCTGCACAGTACAGGCATGGGACACAGGGATGAGGAACAGGCAGAGGTGCCTGGAGACGGGCTGGATACTCTCTTGAATAGCAGGGAAAAGTTGCAGGGACCTCAGGTGGAGTTAGGCTGGAGGCCAGGGTGTGAGGGGCTGGAGAAGGCACCTGGAGACTCCTGGCAAAAGCTCAGTCTGAGGTGTCAGCTGCTGGAGTGGAAGATGAGAGCATGCATCCACCTGGTCTCCCCAAATCCCTCAGATCAACCCCCACCTCAAGCACATCCTGGGGCTGGGGGAGGCTGTATGGATATCACCGTGGCCAGGAAGCAACAGGCAGGGAAGGGTATGGGGCTGTCCAGGAGACAAGTTATTGCTGGGATTCCTGGCCAAGGGAACGCAAAGAACACAAAATAAAACCTCTGTGACCCCACATGACCCTGCTTTTATTACATGACACAACCCCCCTGCATGGCCCCACGGCTGCATCCCACTGCATCCCACCACATCCCCCTTAGGATGGTGCAGCCAGCCCCACTCCACTGCTGGGGACACACGTCCCCACTCAGGCCTCACACAAGCACCCAGTGTGGCTGGGGATGGACACTGCTGCCTCAGACAAGAAAAAGCATCAAGGAAAAAAAGAAGCGAGCGTAGAAATCTCTGCCTGGGCCAGGCTCAAGCCCCGAGTCCTGTTCCCAGACAGGGTTAAAATTCAAACCAGAAACAAAACAGCGTTGGTTTGGAAAGTCAATACCCCAAACTCCTTGGGGTCCCCTGTCCCCAGCAGGTGCCAGTGTGGGCCCTGGGAGATGGGAAACATCAGCAGTGGGGAGCAGGTGCAGCCCGTGGGGCTCACTTCTCCGAGCCTGGCCTCTTGAGCAGGGCGCTGTACTTGAGCGGGACACCATCCGACGTCAGCACCACCTCCACCAGCGTGAAAATGGAGATCACCTTCAACGGGGGAAAGAAAGAGAGAAGAGGGTAGAGAACACACATCACCCCTTAATGAAGCAACCAGGCCAGGAGCCAGTGGTGAGCTGCCACAAGGTTTATCCACATGACACTGAGTGTTTCCTCAGCAGCCCACGAGGAGGAGGAGGCAACTATCCCACCCCTGCCACCACAGCGAGAGGAAACCTGGGAAAAGAATACGATGGACGGGAAAGACACGAGGGCACAGAGATACCAGAAATCAATCAGTGCCTCCTGCTCAGGAATGTGCTACTCCCTGATGCCTTCTCCCTGGTTGTCTGGTCCCACCTCCGTGAGTAACTGTGCAGATCAGAAGCATAAAGCACTGAGCAGCTCTATCCACAAGGTGTGATTATGGGACACTGGGGCCACGGCCTGGCATTTGGGGACTCTGCTTGCCAGAGCCTGTCCCCAAGCCCTGCACTGCAGCAGAGCTAAACAGGGCCATCTGCTCAGAGCTGGCCTGCAGGAGGAGAGGGCACAGAGCCACCAGTGTAACCTTGTCAAACCTTCCCCAGCTCATCCAGCACCAGGCCACTCCAGATTAGTGAGAGCAGAAAAACCTCACCAAGCCTTAAACACATCAAAGGGACCAGCGAGGAGCAAACCACAGGGAAATCCCTTTGCAGACAACTGCCCGCAGAGCTGTTCACTACCTCACACCAGCCACCTGCCTGCCTGGCTGGCAGGAGCACAGGGGGTGGCCATGGGGCAGCTCCCCCCAGCTGGGCGAGCCAAATGGGGATTCATCAGGGCTCTCCCTTGCAATCCTGCCTCATTCCTTTGCTGAACCCCTTGGAAACAGCATGACTGCACATCCAATCCCCTGAGTCTTATACCCACCTCATACTCAAGCCCTAAGTAATGGCCACTGAGACCTGACCATCTCCTGGAGCTTGGGGAGAGACGGGACAACACCTCCCCCTCCATGGCAGGGCCAGCCTGCCCAGACTCCCACCCAGCTTGCTGCAAACAGCCTTCCCTGCCATTTTCTCTGCCTGGTGAGGCTGAGCCAAAACGGGAAGCAAAGACCAAATGCCAGAGCCAGCAAGGAGCTGAGGTTGCTCAGGAATGTGGGCTGTCCAGGTGACATCTCTCACAGTTCAGCATGGCTCCAGGGGATCCACCTCACACTGGGGCTGGAGATTTATCGACTGGGGGATCTGCTGGTTCAGCTGACAGCTCTGGGGCTGCTCCCAGGGGAGGGCTCCAGTGTTTTCTTAAGAGGTGCAGAGGGTTCATGGAGGAGTTTCCTCTCTCACTGAGCACTTGGTTAACCAAAACAGGTTCTACTCATGCTGGGGCATCATTTTTCAAGTGGGTCCCTGCTAGGGTGTAAGTGATACCCACTACTGTATGAAAGGAAGAACTGAGGCCACTTCAGGAAGCATCCAGGGAGCTTCCTGAGCCAAGCTGAGAATGGAAATCTCAGCTTCCAAGGGAGAGAGCCCTGCAGAAATGCCGGCAGCAGCTGGGAAGCTCAGCCAGCTCTGACCACAACATGGTCCTTGGGAAGGAAAGGACTCCCCAGGACACGCATCGCAGCAGCTAGGAAGGTCACCCAGCCCTGTACTGTGAGTCTGTTCCACTCAGATCTAGGCGGATGAAAGGATGGGCTGTGCTGAGCTTGGATGAAAATGGGGTTCAAGCGCAAAGCGGTGGGGCAGAGGCTGGGATCCCTTCAGGGCAGCAGGCAAGGATCAGAGCAGTCAGCAGGGCTGAGACTGCGTAGCAATGCCAGACAGAAGTTGGCAAAGCAGCAGCACTTAATCAAGCCAGACAAATGCGATTGCGGCCTTTGATTGAGTTACCAGGTTAATGGATGACAGAAACAGAGGTTTCTAGATGTTATTAAACTATTTGACACTGTATCTCAGGAAGTCTGACTTAAAAAAAACCCTCCTAAGCGGGTCTCAACCTTGTCACAGGGGTGGAAACCAAAAGGAGGGGGCAAGGAACGCTGGGGCGTGGGGGAAGGGTCTAGATAGGAGCTGCTTTAGGCCTGATCTTACTTAACATCTTAATTGATGATCTGGAAGAAGGAAGTAAACAGCACGTTAATTCAATTCCTGGAGGAAACTGAATTGGGAGGCAGGCACACAGCATGCAGTGCAGAGTCTGAAGGTCATGGAGGGGTGAGATACGAGGGAGGCAGCGCTAGATGACCCAGGAGGTTGCACTGAGGTGGGGCTCTCTGGGCAGGGGACAGAGAGAGAGAGCAGGACCAGAGAGCCTATGGGGTAGTTCTGCCTCCCAGACCTGTCCCTGCAGAGCTCATGGGATCCATACATTGCACACAGCCTCCACACCAGCCCTGTGGTGTTGTGAACCAGTCCCGTCCTGGGGTCTTACCTGGGTCACAGATTCCTGTTCCAGTTCCTCTGGCTCCCATATGAGTGTCAGTTCGGGCTTCCTACCCACCTTCCGGAAGTGGAATCCCAGCAAAGGCAGCGCCTGCAGACCCAGAGAGTGTTGGGAACAGCCCACAGCCCTGACAACAACCCCCCTCCTCAGCTGTTCCCCTCCACTTTGCCTGCAGACAATGCTGCTTTCACCCATCACACTGCCTCTGCAGCTCTTTAACAACCAGCATGCAGCAGCCCATGAGCCCTAGCCTCGCATGTAAATCAGGGGCTGCTGTGATGCACAAACAGCCCATACATCACACTGTATGTCCTGTTTAAAGATGTCATTACCACCCATATAACTAGGTTATTAAGGGAAGATGCTGCCCTACAGAGGTGCTGTCACAGCCCCACATACACTGCCTGATTAAATTAAATGAAAACCAGCTCTGCTTCCTCACTTCAGCTCCATGTTGAATCCGTCTTTATTCCCTTCTGCCTAGACTAGATCACTCCCACCATATAGCAGGGAGAAGCTGGTTCTCAGAGACTAGCCTTTCTCAGCCAAGGAGCAGAGGGGAAATCCTAAGAAGGCTCCCTCCCCTCCAGCTCTGCCAGCTGCCATGCTGGCACAGAAGCTCACCAGGACAGCCAGTGATGCTCCAGTGACACCAGGTTGCTGCAGCCTTCTCTGGTGAGGCAGCACTGGCACTATCTCACACTGGTGAGGTACTTACATTGCAGTAGATGCGCTTTTGGACTCCAAACTTCAGCACCAGTACATCAAATGCCTCATTGAGGACACCCATCACCATGGCTTCTGACTCCAGAGGACCACTCTCCTGCCAAGAGACAGAGCCGTTATTGCACCAGCAATCCCCAAAGAGTGCAGTCTCTCCAGGTCCTGGAGCTCTGGTGGTGGTGGTTGCTCAGTGCATCCCATCACTGCCAACCACAAGCCAGCTGGACAGCCACACAGCCCAGCTTTCAAGGGGAAATCCAGAGATGCCTCGGTGGGGAGGGTGGAAGATAGTCTTGGCTCTTACCCTGACAAAGATGGAGAAGAAAAGGTCAGCGCTGAGCTCCTGCACCCTCTTGGAAGCCATCTTCCGGTCGTTGCAGTGATCTGCCTGTCTCTGGATGGCCTCTTTCTCCATCTTCATGGGGGAGCTGGCACCTGGAAAGAGGACAAGTGAGAACAATGTGCCCATGCTCTCTCCTCCTCCAAAGCCATTCCATGGCACCCTACACCCAGACATCCAGCTCACTTCTGTCCCTGTTATTTGAAAGCACCCACGTGCCTGGGAGCTGCCCTGTGGTAGGCAGACCCTAAGTGCCCAGCACTTGTGGCAAGCAAGGCAGGAACCTGGGAGTCCTGCCAGTGCTGGGCACAGCTACCCCCTCCCCTCACAGCACCTAGAGCTGCTCCACAAGCAGCCCAGCAGCACCTACCAAGTGAGGCAGAGAGGAGACGGTGCACAATGATGTCTGCATAGCGGCGGATGGGAGAAGTGAAGTGTGTGTAGAATGGCACGTTGAGGGCATAGTGGCGAAAGAGGGTCTCATCTTTCAGGACACCAGTGCAGAAGTAGATTGCCATCTGAAAGGGGGGAGAAGAGACAGAAGAGCATGAGAAAGGATGGTGGCAGGACCCTGTATGAGCCTTGAAGGGATGTGTGTCTGCAAGACAGAGCACCAGATCAGATCAGACCGCACATGGATAAGGCAGGCGTTGCAGTATCAGAGCACAAAGCTAAAGGGGCAAAGCCACTGCAGGAGCTGCTGGCTGCCAACTGTTCCTGCCTGCCCTCAAGGACTGCATTAACTTTCACACCACACATGGGTTTTAAGCAATGTCCTGCTTCTGCTCAGGCCTTGGGGATCATTTTTCATCCCCTCATTTTCCAGAGCAGAGCCCAGTCTGCCCCATGCCCATCACAGATGCCCTTCCAACAAGGGGTCTTGCAGAGTGTTTCCCATGCCAGGCTCTTGGGTTCGAGGTCCAGCTGCAGGCTCCACACACCCATAGCTCCTGTCTGAAAAGCACGGGGGGCTGGGATGAGAGGATCCCTGCTGATCTATCCCATGACAACAGCTGGGAAGTTGAGCGGCTGGACTGCCCATCTAAACCATCGCTGGGGCCACAGGGGCTCTGTGCTGCCCCACAGCCTCTTCAGCAGGAACCTCTCCTGGCTTCAGTGTCCCTGTTATCCCACAGATTACAGCTTTTATTTTTACATCTGTGAAACGAGGACTACAAAAACAATGGGGGCTGAGACCAGGCAGGGAGGGGAGGCTGTGTAGGTCAGGGGGGTTGCAGCAGGGTCACGACACAGTGGCGATTGAATGAACCCATTTAAAAATAAGAGCAAGTGATTTTAAAAAAACAGGAGTAACCAGCTCTGATTACAGAGCCATCCTGGGATCCATGGTTTGGGCAGCTGTATCCTCCACTCTTCAACCCAGCGGCACAGCCAGCTCCTGCTGAGCAGCAACACACTGATCCGGGCAAGTAAATAGAGCAGGTTAAAAAAAGCAGCATCAATCCTGGCCTTATTATGAGACCGAAGAGCTGGGATAGGAGTTGTGGTGGCTGCCAATTTCCACAACCCAGAATTAAATTGTTTCTGATGGACTCCACAAAGTATGGTCTCCACTCAATTAGCTCGGCTCCCACCGAACAAGGCGCTGTGCGGTCGGGTGGGGAGATGCGCCGAGTGCTGCAGGCTGCTGCAAGAGAAAACGAGTGGCCTTTTGCAAGACAGATGGCATGAAGTGACAGGTGGTTACAGGCACGTATGCCAGGCTGCTGGGCTGCAATGGCAGGTAGGCACAGAGAGCAGCAGAGGTCAAAATCCCTGCTGTGAGGAAGCCACTGGGAAAAGCTCATCCCTTCCCTGCCCCAGCAGTGCATGATAAGCCCTGCCTTCTTTCAAGCTAGAAAAGTTGCTGAAGGTCCTGCGCTGCTTGCTGTTGTCTAGGGTATTTCTTTCTGATGGATGTACTGGCCAAATTCAGCTGCTGCTGGGTCCAGCACCATTTCTAACACCCTTTTGGCAGCTCATGACCCTTGCTGAGTCAGCATCAGCTTGGGGATCAGAGCAAAAACACTCCTCTGGACTGTGAAAAGAAGGCTGCAGGGAGCCCAGTCCAACACATATCTGATACTCATCCTCACAACCACAACAGCATTACCCAGTGACATCAACCTGGCACAAAGCGTATGTTTTCTCATTTACAGATTTGACTCACAAGTGGCCTCAAATCCTCAGGGTTTGCCACAATCCTCAGAGAACCATCAGGAGCCTGGAAATAAATCAATCCCATCCAACCAGGGGTGGCTTTACCCTCACGGACAGATTGAATCCCCAAGTGACTGAGCCCCTGAAAAATGTTATGTTGCTGCTCTTTCATCTGTTACAGGGCTCCTAGCATGGAATCCAGGCATTCACCCATACACAGGCAGTACCAATTGCTTCCCATCTCTCTCCTCCTCCAAGAGGCTGATGTCTGGAGCACTAGCATGGACTGAAAATGAAAGATGTAGGCTTGGCCCAACTATGGATTAAACCAGCTTGTTTTGGCTGATTGCACTGCAGCCTTGTTCCGCAAACACCAACTTTATCACTGGAAGCTGAGATGTGTGAAGGGTTACAGGTGACTCCTCAGCACCCTGATCAGACAGTCTCGCCACACCATCTGTCAGAGCAGTGGTCCAGCACCTGACAAGGCAAGTGCTCCCTCATAAGGGGCGGTGACGTCCAGGGACATAGACAAGATGGGCCCTATTCTTCCATCTGCTCTTATTACTCGTGGCAGACAGCAAAAACCTTTCCTTCTAGGGAAAGCTCCTTCCACCTGGCAGCTGTCTGCCCTGCCTGAAGGGCATCAACATGGCTTTAACAAGCTTGTCCTCTGCATTTAGCAGATGAACAACAGTGAACTGCTCAGAATTTTGGGGAGCTGTGAGTTCACAGCAAGTGTGGGCACGGAGAGTGGCAATGATGTCTCTCATCCTTGCAGCATCATGGTCTTTCCTTATGGGCTGGAGGTCATATGGAGGCACTGTTGCACGTATCCCCTGAGTCAGACTGGAAAGTGGCCCTCAAGACAGAAGGTGAGCGTCTGGCCCATGGCTTTGGGCAAATTTGAAACTCCATTTACAAACCAAACAACACTTCAGCAATTGGCCAACTGCTGCAGATGTGATTTGCCATCTCCTTGCTCATCGCTCCTGGCCAACAGCTGGATTTGCTCCATGTACTGTCGCTGCTGACAAAGCCCAGGCTTGTGTCACAGTCAGCAGGACCAGAGATGTATTCCAAGGAATTCCTAACACCAGTGTACCTTCCACCAGAAAAGGAAGATGTGGCAGAAGGGATGAACCAAAGCAGTACCTGGGGTCTGGGACACAACCATCTCCAGAGGACACTCCATGCACTTTACAAAGCAGCACTCTTGAGCTGGACACACACGAGGGGGTGATTTACTAAATAGCTTCGGTGCCCAATCCCACTTGCAAGCAAGCATTAATTCTCTGAAATACAGCAGGACTTTAGGCAACTGCTAATGAGTAAATGAAGCTAATAAACTAATCAGAAGAGCGACAGTCAAATGAGTGATTTTGGGAAGATGATTCATTCCTGCAACACTAAGCAGGACAGAGCAGAGAGACCATTTTGGGAGCATATCCTTTTCCCCTGTGGGTAAGACTTCCCTCAGCAGAGGCTGTGCTATGCCTAGCTGCAAACACAGGAATGCAGATGCTTCACAAAACCTTTTTTGATGGTGGTTATCTCCTGAGTGTCTTCAATTTCAGACACACCAACACAACAATCGGAGTGAGCAGCACAAGCCTCCATGACATAGACATTCATAGAACATTCACAGAACCTTCACAGAAGGTCTCTTGGTCTAGAGGAAGACCAGTGGGTTTCCAGAGCTTCTAAGAGTATGTGTCTGAGTACTTACAGAGCTTATGGCCGGTCCCAGACCCCTACATCATCCTCACTCTTGACTCTTTCTTTAGAGCAACTGAGATACAATGTTGTGAAGAAATGGCACAAACATGGACCATGGAGTCCACCACCAACTCTTCACAGAGCAAGCTGGGTCCCTGTAAGTCTGACAGCATCCTGCATGCAAATTCAAGGGTAAAACATCCCAACCAGCAATAACAGAGACACCAGGGATAAGGAAAGACTCAGCCTGATCACCCTTTCAGTGAAGCACTCTTGCCCTGGAAATACCCCTGCTGCCAGCTGCATGGGGCTGGAAGCACTGGGGGAAGCTGGTAGCAGCACCACAGAACCATATTCCATGTCCACTCTCCTTCTGTGTAACAACCAGCTACAGTAGTGCAAGAGGAGTGAGGGTTGAAGACAGAACCACAGCCAACAGCTGTAACCAGACGTACGTGAAAACACAGTGCTGCTCTCACCTGCATGGGCCTGGAGAACATGTTGGTCAGCACTTCTTTCCTGGCTTCAGAGTATTTGTCAGCACCAAATGTTTCATTTAGGCTTTTCTAGAGGAGAAAAGAGACAGCCTTCAGTGCTGGCAAACTATGGTGGAAGGGGGACCCAGCCAGAACATAGCGGGGCAAGCAGCTGCTCAAAAAACCCCAAATTCCTACTTTCACTGCAAATCTCCTTCTAAGCCAAAAAGTGCAAGTGAAATCGGGCTTCATTCTAGCCCCAGCAGCCCTGACAAGACTGCACACACAGCCCTCTGGAGTACTGGCCACATCCTGAGGTTAATGGTAGGGAGCACTCAGGGCAGGGGGACCACTGGCTCCATCCCTGCACGTTCAGTGTGCAAGAGCACCCGCAGCCCTGCTCCTGACCCATGTGTGGCTCCCACCCAGCTCCAGAGAGCTTCAGCGCACAGACTAATGAGACTCTGAGGAGATGTGGATGTAGGAGGTCAGTGCCTGGGGCTAGTGGTGAGGAAGGGTGGGAGGGTTCAAAGTACAAGAAGGGAGCTGAGTGCTCAGCCTTGGGTCTGCTGACAGAGCCTCAGCCCAGCCAGCAAACAGGAAAAGCAGCTCCAGCTGATGGAGGGGCATGCAGGAGGCCAGCGGGGATGGGATTAACAGAGGATTATCCACAGTTCAGTTGCAGTGAGCAAAGAAAATCCTGGAACCTGTGCTGTGCTGTTCATCTGGAGTTCAGCCTCGGGAGATTTGATCAGATACCTGCTGCACTGGCTGTTATCTGACCTTTCTCAGCACCACTCTCCAGTCCTTCCCAGTCTCCCCACTCCCCTTCAGCAGCTTAGACAGAAACACCCCCTTGCAGAGCTACTTTTACCATGGCTCAGAGAATCACTGGCTTAGGTTCAAAGGGATCTCATAGATCATCTGGTTCAAATTCCCCTGCCATAGGCAGAGACACCTCTTAATAGACTAGAGCAAATGTCCTGCCCAGGTCCTGTCATGAGAAGGCAGGAAAAGGAAATTGGGGGGCCCTACTGAGTCCCTCTGAGGGGGGATGCACTCAGACATCCTTCCCACTGCAAAGATAGCGGCACTGGAGTCACTTGCCGGGCCCTCCCTGTTCTAAGCTCTATGCCCAGCATGGCTGCCTGGGACAGGCTGGATCACTCTTGCCTGGTGCTGGTGGGATCAAGAATGAAGAGGGAAGTGTTTTGTTTTGCCATTTGGGCAGCTGTCAGCTCTGCTCAGGCAGAGTGGGACAGGGGACAATCCAAAGGCTACTGCAGACACGCCATCACATATGGGCCACACTTCACCCCCAGGACCTTGCTCTCCAGCAGTTCAGAGCACTCACGTGCAGGGTCCCTGCACTGCTGAAGTCGATGTCAAGGCCGACTTGATTGCAGAACTCCATGAGGTCTTTCAGCAGCTTGTTGTGGGGTGGGGGGTGGCGGCGAAGCAGGGCTTGCTCGGGGAAGGAGTGGTAGATCTGATGGGCCACAGCCATGTTTGCGAGCAGCATGAACTCTTCCACCAGCCTGCAGCATGAGAAAAAAGCCGCGGTCAGAGAGGGGAGTCCCCTGAGAAGCCAAGCTAGTCCATAGTGATGGGAACTGGTATGACACGGGGGGACAGGGGACCAGCCTGCAGCTGCTGTTAGAAGCACAGATTAGATGTGAGACTGCAGCAAATCCCCCCCCAAATTCTCACTTTCTTGCTGAGGTTTCCTTGGGGAGTCAGAGCAAACTGTCCTGTTGGCATAGACAAGCAGAAGTCAGGAATAAATTGACAGCTTAAATTAGGATAAAACAGTCTCCCTTTAGGTCATTTTATCTTCTGAAATGCCCGACAAGCAAAACAAACACTGTGCAAGAGATAGCATGAAAAACAAACATGCGTCTCTGTCTTCTCATGCCAGAGAAAACAGCGACTCGCTTCCTCCCTCATCCCAAGCTCCACATGTGTGGTCAAGCCCAGACACCGAGCCCCACTCATACAGGGCTTCCACCCAGAGCCAGAAGCTGAGTGGCCCCTGGGCAGGGCAAGCTCACTGCTGGGGTGCCTCCAGAGGCTGGGTGATGCAAGGACTTTAGGGACTCCTCCACGCAACCTGCAGACTGCTGTGGGGATCTCAGGCTGGGTTGAGTTCCCACCTTCCACCTCTGAATGTACACACATCAAATGGGGCTCTGAGGCTACATGCTGCAAAAAAACCCAAATCCCAGCACCAGAGATCATCTTTGGAGCATCTTATGGTTGTGCTACCAGCTGTAAGCTGTGCCACAGACTTGTTTAACTGGTCTTAGATAGCCAGAGATGTGCTTAACTGGGCTGCCTGCTATTTGCTGCCTCTATTCCCAGGGCTCTTAATGGGTGTTAATTGCCCAAAAGCATAGTAGATTTGTAGAAGTAACCTTGCTGTCCCAGCAACATCGGAGCGAGCCAAGCTGTCCTTGAATACACTGGCTAAGCCATGCTGCTCCTGCAGGGAAAGCAACTGTTCTGCTGGGCTGGCTGTGAGACAAGGACTGGAGCCAGTCATCCTGCAGCCCCCAGCTGTGACCATCACTGGGGGACTGGTCAGATGGGATGTGCAGGGAGGGTGCTGTGCTCCCAAGGTAAGTGCTACAGCAGCAACACATTCCCAGCCTGGGACTTGTCAAGAACTCAAAAGGAGTTCTTGAGGAGAAGTCCAGAGGAGAAAAAAGCACCTGACACTGATAAACAGCACTGGGAATGTTGACATTTTATGGGAAGGAGCTCATTTAATATGAACCCAGTGGGAGAATTCTCCCAGAGCATGCTGTGCCAGAGGCCAGTTCTTCAGCCCCTGCAGCAGAGGCAGGAGAGACACCCCCAGAGGGACCCATCCTGTCCCTCAGACACCTGCTGATGGGGAGAAGTTGCCAGAAGGCTAAGGGCTGGGTAAAGGGGTGGGCAAAGTGCCCACGGCTCTTGGTGGGAGCTGGGTCAGCACGGCAGTAGGGTCAGCACACACAGGTGATGGGTGACAGGGTTGAGCCAAGCCCTTGTTGCTCCTGTGCAGCTAAGCCAGCAGATGGCAACATCGGTCCCTCTATGGCCACCGGCAGTGGGGGGCTGTGGGGCAGCACGGCCCAAGGGTGCAGAGCACTCCGGCTGTGTGGAAGGCTGATGGCCATCCCCATCTCCCGGGTGTGGGTGGCCCCAGCAGCTCTCACCCAGCCAACGTGGTTCCAGACATGGGGAACAGTGGCCTGAGGACATGTGTGAGGTTGTGCCAGCCCATGCTCATACCTGGGAAGCCCTTTCTGCCCCAGCCAGCTCATAGCAAAGCCCAGCAAACTGTGCTAGCTGCAAAAAGCAGCACCTCTCCTTCCTGTGAGCTGTAGTGCAAAAGAATGTTAGACACTTCCAGTGTAGCCCCAGCTACAGAGAAGCACATGTGGGCAAAGGTTGGTCATGGAGCCCCTGTGCCTCCCTCTGAGGAACAAGTTGCAAACCCATGTTTAAATAGAAGGCAATAAACACCCATAAACCGCATCTCTGCTTTATCAGAGGCACAATGTTCTTGTCCCTCTTCCTGGAGAGCACTGTGAGCACTCAAGCTCCTGTTGAGCCCCAGAGTGTGAAGCCTTTACTTCTTATCTCCTGCGACACTTTGGGCTGGATGCAGTTTTCATCTAATTATTAAGTTCTGCGTTTTCTTTTACCATTTTGGGGCGGTGGCTTTCACATTTTCCTGGAGGTACCTTTGCTCTGATGTTCTAAGTAACACTGCAATGAAGCTGTACCCAAGCACCCTCCTGCCAGGAATGCTTTTACACCCAAAGGAAAACCAACAGCACATTCTTTCCGCTTTGCTCTGTGGAATCCCATTCTCTCTCCCTTCAACACATCCACACATGGAGCACAAGCCTCCAGAGAGCACTGAAGACAGCCACTATTAAGAAGTAGAACCTGGCATATGGGTGGACTGACCACATGAGCAGGAAAATCTTATCAGGAACCACCTAGGAGCTTTGCTCCCGTGACAGGGTGTGCAGGATGTGACTGTAGATACTCTGAACTGGAAAGCTGCACATCTTGCTTGCTCACCCAAAGTACTTGGAAGCTGTGGCTGCAGTTCAGGCTTGCTAGGAGCAGATAATATGGACAAGATCAACCACTTCTCTGTATCTGAAAGAGAAGCCCCAAGACCCAATGGGTTGGTTTGCGTCAGTTCAGGTTAATGAACTGCAGTGCCCTGGGAAGGCTGCAATGCCTCATGCATTGGTGTCAAAACAGCCTGCAAGGATGGAGGGTCCTTCCCAGCCCTGAATCGTCTGGAGGTCATACAACTGATCCTCACATACACCCCACCAGAGCAACCATGAAACCATGAAATGACTGAACAGTGTGGAGCTGCTCCCTGCTAACTCCTAGACAGATTTGTTTTAAATATCAGGATTTAGTGCCTAGGGAGAAGAAAGCAGCTTCCAGAAGGGGTAGGTCACAGCTAGGCTAATCCAGAGCATGTGAGAGCTTGCCAGGGTCTGAGGGGACAGGCTGGGGCCAGCAAAGGAACTGGCACCTTTGCCCAGGATTAATCCAGACCACCTCTTCCAGCAGAGCAATAGGGTGTGAGGCTCATTATATGAGAGGAGAGCCAGGATCTGCACCAAACAACTTAATGTGGTGGTCTCACTGCACCCAAAAGGACAACCATATTCCCAAGCTCGTGCTGTATGGGATGCTGGAGACTCAGGAGGGCTCGAGCAGTCCATGAAGCCAGTGAGGCTTCATGTGCTGAGGAGCACAAGGGCATAACAAAGCTGCTGCTTTCCTTTTAGCAGCACTTCTTGTCCTCCCCAGGGCTTCGGCTCTGCAAATGCTACACATAGCTTGGGAAAAAGCCACGGATGCTGAGGTAGGCTGCTGGCAGTGGCCGGGAGCCAGTCTGGTGCCTGGCACTGGTGTTACTGGGAGCTGTGCTGAAACCCTGTTAACTCATCGGCAGGTCAAACGACAGAAGGGATTTTTACATTTTATTTATTTTTTTTTTAATTTCTTAAAACAGCCGAGCTCGGCGTTTGGCTCAGAGTGGCTGTCAGCCAGGAGTGCAAAGAAAAATATTTCATGGCTAAAAAAATGGAGACAGAAAGCCTGGTCCATGTGAACGGGCGCTGAATGAATCCAATGTGAAATGCATTCTAACGCCATCGCTACAGTTTCCTCTGGATTAGCTGAGCTATCCTTGGCTCTGGCTCCATAAAATCCCATAAACAATCTGATCTGAACTTTTGCCCTTTCTGTGCTGATGTGAGGTTTCCTCTGCTGTCGCACAGAGAGGGCTGGGGCTTAGCAGGTGGCTGTCCCTGATGTAGGTGCCTCCAGATCCCATTGTCCTGCTGACCAGACTTGCAGCAGGGAGTGTTTCCAAACCTGTTCAACGCCTCATTGAACACACACACACGCGAGATGCAGGGGTGGGATGGCTTGTGAGCTCTGTAACTCAGCAAGCATCTTCTGCCGGCTCTTTCAATACCCAGATTTTGCTTTTGAGTTATGGGCTTGGTGTAGGAGTTGGTGGGTGAAACTCTATAGCCTGCCTTATGCAAGAGGTCAGCAGGAGTGTCTGCTTCTCAAAAGCACTTTCCTCTGAGTTTCAAACACAATTAAGGCATGTTGGTTCCTGAAACCCATAGACTGCCAAGGAGATTTCAGGCTCCTGAGATCATAGAATCATCAAGGTTGGAAAAGACCTTCAAGGTCATCAAGTTCAACTGCCCACCCTACAACTCCTGACCATTAAACCATCTCCTGAAACACCATGTCTACCAGTTTTTTAACACCTCCAGGGAGGGTACATGACTCCTTTCCTGGGCAGCCTGTTCCAATGCCTCACCACTTTTTCTGTGAAGAAACTTTTCCTAATATCCAATCTGAGCCCCCCATTTCCTGTTGTCCTATTACTGGTCACTATGGAGAAGAGTCAAACACCCACCTCACTACAACCTCCCTTCAGGTAGTTGTAGAGATCAATGATCTCTGCCCTCAGCCTCCTCTTTTCTTGGCTGAACAGCCCAAGTTCCCTGGGGAAGATTAAGAGCTGCTCTTAAACACAGAACTTGGTGCTTTCTAAGTATCTTAAATGGCAGTCACAGTTCCTGGAGGCAAATAGTCACCTATGAAACCACCCAGGTGAAGAAGATTGAAGACATCCTAGAGGCAGCCCTGAATGCAAGCTATGGGGTTGTAACTCCTGTCACACAGCTCCTACCAGAGCCAGACATCTGTGGGACACACAAAGAAAAGCTGCACATTCAGACACTGGAATTGCTTTGGTAGTAGCATTACTATTTGCTCCATAAAAGGTTGAAACTTCCCAATCTCTTGATAGAACCTTGAAAAACTACTCACATCTGCAGCAAGTTTGTTGGTCGATAGAAAATAAAATACTGGTTTCTCATGCCAAACCTCTGCAGAGTGAAGCAGGGCAACTAAAATGGCTGTTTGGCTGCTGTCTCCATGGCAATGTGGCCAGGATACAGAGCGGCCATTGAAGAGCCCACTCTCCCTGATTAACTTGACAAATGACATTAGCTAAGCGAGGTTCACTGCAAGAGCGAGACAAGGAGAGCTTTGTTTGCAATCTAGTAAGTGCAGGAAGGAGGCAGACAGCTCAGTTAAAGTGAAGTGACACTAACACATGCGCTGTTCCTCCACAGGCTTCAGAGCAAACCGCAGGGAACTAGGGCTCAGCAGATAAGCACAACTGAAGAAGGGAAGCCCTACGCTGTTTTATCCATCTCCATACCCTCCTGCAAGATTTGTGCTGGGTGTGTCCAGGAGCTGGAAGTGCCTTAATAGCTGGGGTGTGGACTCAGAGATAAAGACAAACCACCAAGCAGCTCTCCCAAGACAGTTGTGGTTTTTTGCTTTGTACAGGCTAGAAAGGTTGGTCCTTCCTTCACGTGTAGCTTACTGCACAAACCTGTTCCCAGAAGGACAGAACTGAACAACCTGCCTTGGAGACACATGATCACAGAATCATTTAGGTTGGGAAAGACCCTTGAGACCATCGAGTCCAACCAATAAATAACCCAATTCCACATAAAGTTCACCACTAAACCAGATCTCTGAGCACCACATCTAAGTCCGAACCCCTGAATCCCCCTTCCACAGTGGCGCTCTGATTAGATGAGTGAGCTACCATGACACAAATCCCACTATCTTTCCAGCATCTCAGACTTGAGCCAAGTAATTCCTTCAGCGGTCACCAAACTTCCTTCCCCTGTATCAGTACAAGATCTCATTGGTCCTTGTCTCCCCATCACAGCACATGCTCTCTCCTGCACTGGGGACAGGCTTTTGCTGCTCAAACTCCTTGCTCTCTCCAGATGTTTACTATCCTGGCTCAGCATGGGTTTGTGCTTCAATCAGCAGTAAAGCTTTCTGGTTTCTTAACCCACAGCTACGTGTCTCCCTCAGGTGTCCAGCTTCATGCTGGGTCCAAACAGGGATAAGATAGCACAGCTTTTAAACATCACACCGTGTTTGTGTTTGAACCAAACGGTGCCATGGGAGGTTAGTGCTGAAAAGGAACCCCTGATCTGTGTGTATGTGTCTGAGAGGGCTCCAAAGACACTGATGGATATACATCCCCTTGCTAAGGGCACTCACCACATTGCTGAGAGCCCTCACTCTCTCCTGATTTGAAGGGGATTATTGCTGCAATGCAATCTCATAACAAACAAGAGATCTACAGCCACCTCCTGGGAATTGGACTCTAAATCCTGCTGCATTCACCAAGAGAAAGTCACCTTCCACAAAAGGCTGCAAACAGTTCTGTGTACATCTAACAGCTGTGGCAGCTGAAGGAAAATACCAAAGAAACAGAACCACAGTTCACCAACAAACTGCCTCCAACATGTTGAGTCCAAAGACGCTGGATGTGGTACAATTTTCTCCTTTTCTTTAAATCATGTACGTTTATTTTTGATTACAGGTCTTCCATGAAGCAAAGGAACTTGAGCGGTTTCTATAAAAGCTCTTCTAAAAGCAACATTAGCTAATCCCACGTCTCCTGAGAGCATAGCCACTGACAGAATCATGCTCTTTGGCGAGTAGCTGGACCAGCACTTGCAGTGGCTTTTTTCCATGCTGAATCCTGCAAGAATGCTGTTCGGTCTTTCTGGTGACACTCTGCCTACCTAACAAACAGGAGTATCTTCAGCCATCCACTCTGGAACAGCATCACTGATTGAAGGGTTATGAAAATCGAATTCCCCGTTCTCCAAAAATTGGGTTTGCAGGGTTATATGTGAGCCTTGCAGTGCTGGTGTGGAGCTCTCCATGCCAATGGCAGCTGCCAAAAGCCCCAAAACTTACTTTTTTTGAAAGAAAAAGTAGTAAAAGGCAAGAATGCCGGTGGTTCCTGGCCTGATGAAAGTCATTTGTGCTCCTTTCGCAGCCAGCAGCAGCCTCGAACAAAGCATAGCTGAATAATGGAATTACTCCACTTTCTGAGATTGCTCAATTAGCTCTTGGTTAAAACTGTTAACATTGAAACTTGATGAGGATAGCAGCTCCAAGGCAGTTTTAGATTCATTTCTTACTAAGCTAGAATGTCTTTTCCCTCTAATGAACTCGGTTTCCGGGGTATAATGAATGCCCTTTTTATTAGCTATGGTGCCTTCCCAGTAATAGATGCCTACAACGCAAATGCATGGGAGGGTTTTCTGAATACAAATGTCACTCGCTGGCCATACTCACACCTTGAGGCTGGAAACACCACGAGGCCACTCTCTTCACTCACTTTATCCAAATTAACTCTGGAAAGGTGGAAAATGGTTTAAACCTCTTTAATATTAAGCTGGGCTACAGAAAGGCATTTGGCATAATTAGGTATTAATTGCTTAAAGCCTGATGTACTGGGTTTGCACTCAGGGATTTTGGACTGTTAGAAAAACCTCAACCATTTGCCTAAGTTCCTTTGAAATTATGGATGCCACTTTGTAGCCCTGTGACACAGAGGAGGTGATTTAATCTGACAGCACAATGTTAGGCCAGACAATAGGGCACTGAAGGTGGTGCATGTGGCTACTGAACCGCTGGTGCCTCTTGGTGGTTGGCTATGGCTGTCCTGCAGCTCTGCAACTTCACCCTGGTCCAAGCAGCAAAGGAAACATCAATAAACAGAATGAAGAGCAAGTGTTGCAGAGGACATGGTCTCTGCGGGCTGCTCCTCTTCTTTAAATGTTAACGTGACTGCAGTCTGCTCCTTTTCATGCAACTTGGCAACAACTTTCAGGCTCTTGGCATGAAGCTGAAGTGCCCCTCTGTGCCAACACAGAGGGGCCAGAGCTGAAAGCTTAGACCTGCAGCTACATACACATACTGGGCCACACAGGACATGGAGGCACAACTTCATCAAACTCCTTCAGTCACAGCTCCAGCGTTCTCCACAACTCTCTCAGGACTATCACAAAGAGTGCTTGACCTTCAGCATCACTGACAGAGGAAGATTTCCCTCCAGCAATGGCCATCCTGGGTCAAGTAATCTACTTTTCCATAGGCCCCAAAAAAGTCCCTAGAGTGCCCTCTTGCTTGGGATGGACACACAACTCCACAAATACCCCCTTCCAGGGCTACCTGGTGCTGCTGAACAGACTTTCCCACTCATGCTAGGTGTCAGGACCGAAGTAAGAGTGCTGTTGGAAAACTCTCCTTTAAAACACAAGCCCTTCACTCCGCCTAAGCATTTATCTGCAGAGAAGACAAGAGCAGCACTGGGAAGGATTTGCAGTCCCTGTGTTTGGCTCTAAGAGCCATGCGGCTGGGAATCCCTGCCTGGCTTCATATGGGTCATTGGATTTGGTTTGTCTTTTCAGGGAGCCACTGGCTCACTGAGATCTCTTCTCTGAGTGAGGTATGATGGCCAGGGCTCTGCTCTCTCTCTACAGAACCTCTGGGGAGGGCTCAGCAGTGACCACGCAACTCAATGCTGTGTTCAATTAATGGGTCTCACAGGGAATCGCTGCCTAGACTGGCAAAGCCTTACTGTCAGGAATGTGTTAGGAAGCTCTCAGGCAGAGGTGCTGTCCAACTGCCTAGGACCAGAGCTAGGACCTGCAACAAGTTTCTCCAGTCCATGGGAATTCTCTATGGGCTACAGAACCCAAGGCCAAGCTGGGTCTGGGACAATGCAGAGGAGAGATCTCACAACTAGTGCCGAAAGCTGGACTGGCAGTCCACATTCCTGAGACATGCAGCCTGATATGCCCCTGGCTCCAACAGCAGAGCTTAGGACAAGACACGGAATTATTAGTGTCATCCAGAGTCTGGCTAAGAAGAGAACGGAAAGAATTCCTGAAGAAACGCAGACAGCCCCTCTCTGACGGGAAAGTCTCCAGCCCCAAACATAAGGCCAGCAGTGCCTGTTATCAGGCTGTGTTTCGCACTGAAAGGAGGAAGCAGGAATGAAAGGCACTTTTCCTGGCTGTTAAAAGTTTCTGCAAGTGATTTATGGGTCAGAAAAATTAACAAGTCTGTCCCTGAGTGCTCCATACAGCAGCATGTGTTATGTGGCTGCTGACCAGAAATGTCAAGACCCATTAGATGGAAGCAAAAGGCAGCACGATGGAAAGTTAAAGATGCTTTTTGCCCATTTAATTAATTAGCCAGGTCTTTTTCCCATCCCCTGCAGCCTTCATTAATGTAGCAGTGAAGTGAAAGAATATTAACAATTCACACAACACATTAATATTAACACAACACCTGCAAAATGCAAATGTAAGTCCATTAGGTAAACAGATGATCTTAGGCCATTGAGGCAGAAATAACATTCTGACATTTCCTAACATGAGTATCCTGCAGAGATACTGTCCATCACTTACACTCCATTATAAAGCCATAGCCCTTTGTACGTAGGAGGTTCCTCATCTGTTACTAGCCCCTGAAAGGACGAGAAAAACTTCCATTTCCATAAAGACATTTGCCAGTTTCATATGGTAAGTGTCTTACTGCAGCCATGCCATGAACCAGAAAGATCAAAAGGGGTTTTTAAAAGGATGTTATCTCTGTGTTAGCAAGGGATGGAGATAAAACTTGAGGCTGATAGCTTGTAAATATTAAGCTACACTTGGGATCGCTCCAAAACCTGAGCTTTCTATTACAGTGGTTTAATGTGAGACAAGTTTTCAGTAAGGGAGAAACAAACAGTTAATCACCAGAGAACTGATAGGGCCCTAGGGAGTGGCTGCTAGAACCAGCCTCCCAGTACCACATTCCCAGCTAAATGCTCTCCCAGACATTCCAGCTGGGGAGACATTCACACTCTGTGTTTATCCCTTCAGTCTTTGGCTTTGTTTTTTAGTGGCTTACCTGGTATTGTGGAGTTGGTTACTTCCAAAGAAGGAGACAAACTGATGGATAAGGGGGAAATAAAGAAGAAGGATGCACATTCCAGACTAGAAGCGTACTCTTAGCAACAGCTGGGTTAAAAATCCACCTATGACCACAATGACCCAGGGACAAGAAGAAGCCTGCAGAAGCTCATAAAGAGATAAACAACAAAAGCCACTCGAGAAAGTTTAAATTACCAAAAACATGGTAAGTAACCTAAATAACTCAGCAGCCAAAGGCAGTGGGAGCATGACAACTCTGTGTCCCCTGACATGCATGAAATGAAAGGCAGACAGTGACTTGCTAAGTAATGCCCTCTTCTCCTGCAGGTCTCTCTCTGGTCCACCCTCCTGCTCAGTGCAGGCTAACTTCAAAGTCGGACCAAGCTGGCCTTCCCAACTGAGTTGTAGCAATACTCAAGATCAGCTATCTCACAGCCCCTCCAGTCCCTTTTCCAGTTCTTAACCTCAATCATAAGTGTTGTTTGGGCTCAAAGGAAAAGACTTCCAGGAGAAGAAGTCATCCAGCCTTCAGGAAGGGCTTTGCCAGAGGAGGACTGCTCAGAAGAAACTGGCTGCAGATCAAGGAAATTAGAGCAAACACTGGGACCACTGGTTCTAAGAATCATGTCAGGAAAACAGAGTCAACTTAGCAAGATCCCCAATGGACAAAACCCAAACATAGCTGCTCCCTGGCTGTGGGATGCTCTGCTGGGGGTGCTGCTTTCCAGGCAGAGCTGTGGATCAGGGCTCACAGCACTGTCCATCACTGCTCCAGTTCAACCTCAGATTTGCAGTTGTAGCACTGAGTGTGGGCAGGTTAAGGGGAATAGTTGTATCAATACAGAGTAAGGGATCCAGCTGGCTCTAGCTGTATTATTCTTGGTCCGAAACAATTGCAAAGCACAACACACGAACCTTCTAGTTACCAGGACTTTCAGAGACATGGAAACCCCAGAGGGAGGGGAGCAAGGTATAGGGGATGCCAACAGCAGATCGAGGTTAAAACAATCAATAACAATTGTCCAGGAGATGAAAAGGAAATGGGTAACACAGGATTTTGGGGTGATGCTTTCTAAACAGGGACTATCAAAATACTCTGGATAACTTCTGTTTTCTAGCAGCCTCTTGGCAGATTAAAACATCCCAGAAGGTTTTATATCCAGACCCTCAATCTTAAACTGAGTATTAGGTGAGAAAAACATGCTTCTAAAGAAAAGTCAGGCATATGCCCGAGTGAAAAACAGAGAGTAGGAGAATGAACATATTTGGTTTGTTCAATATACAATCAACAACAGTTTTCTTTCCCAAAAATAAAGCCAAGGGAATGAACTGCAGAGATGAGCAGCGTGGAAAAGCTGCAGGAAACTTACGCAGACTCCCCTCACCCCGCATCTCCCCCAGGCACAACTCTCACCCTGCCTGGCCTCAGCAGGCAGGCTTGGAGCTATGCAGTAAATTCCTGAGAGGCCTTACCCCCTCTGCAGTGGGATGGACTCAAGGTCCAATAGGTCTTTTACATCTGTAACTTCTCCCCCTTTACTTTTATGTGCATTGATTCAAGAGCTATTTGATTTACCAGGGTAAGGGTTGTGAAGAGACTGGTTTGGTCTTAAGGACAGCCTGAGGTTAAAGGCAGCAATGCAATCTCATCACCCTATCCATTACAAGAAAATGTTCATGTCTGGATTTACAGTCATGTTCCAGCAAGCCCACACATCACAGCAGGCTGAAATTAGCCTCATTTACGCAACGGGATCGAGAAGAAATGGCTAAACATCCTACTGGACTTTGGCACACAACAAAGAGAGACAAGTGGCATGGAAACGGGTGTTGAACGGCACGTGCCTGCTGTCAGACAGAAGGCTGCATGGTTGTGGTGACAGAGAGCTGTTTATCTCCAGCTGGAACTACTTAAGAGCCAGACACTAGATGAGAATAGATAAAGTAGTTTCAATGAGACCATAACAGGTAAGGATGGCTGGCACGGGACCTATTGCTGTAAGCTGAGAAGAATCGTATCCGTAAAGTCCAAAGAGGGATATGGCTCTCCAGAGCTGGATTAGTGAAAAAGGACTTTTTTTCAAATCACAGTCCTTCTACTAAGATTGTATAAAAGAGAAAACAAGCTCTGTATACATCGAGGTCTGCAAAGTCTCCCATGCTGCTGGGTGAAAGTAGCACATGTCTCAATCCCTAGCTGTCACAGCCAACAAGCTAATCTAGTTACTCCTGCTAGTTCTTCTATTGATTTATAGGTCCCTCAACTGCATCTAAAAGCAGAGAAACCACAGCTAAATGCACCATGATACTCAGGAAACTGTTCCTTTGGGCCACAGTTTTACTAGATCAGGGAATGTTTGGCTAAAATGATGGAGAAGAACCCTTGCAATGTTGCTTCTCAGGCTCTGAACTGGGAGCAATGACCAGAGCTCAGCAGCACAGACCAACTTCCTGCAAAAACCTACCCTCACAGAAATCAGACACACAGATCTGCCAGCACATTTGTGCTGCTGAAACCAACTGATCTCAGTACTGGATCATGATAAGATTTGCAACACTGTCATCTCAGAGCCTTGGCAATGCCTTTTACACCCTGGAAAAGAAGCACTTCAAGCACCAGTTCTTGCCTTCGCATATGAGTGTTGCAAAGCCAAACCAATAACCTCTCTTGGAGCACAGGGCATATCCTAAGATGCCCTGGAGCTTTCTTGTCCTACAGACATTGAGCAGTAATCTCCAAATGACATAACAGAAATAAAACCATATATCCTAATGTTCTGGTAAGCCTCCAGTCCAGGCCTGACAGATACCTGGCTTTGGGTGCTGCATGTCTCAGACTATTTAACCCTTCAACAAAAAGGGTAGCTCTGTAAATTTAGAATAAAGGAGCACAAGGTTAAATCTGCCTTTTGTTTCTAAACTACCATCCTGGATTGGATGGTAATGGCCCCATTCACTTTCCCAGTGCCCAAACCTGTCAGCCCACGCTGGGAATCACCAGTGTAAGACACCACCTTGAAGAACCCTGCTTTTGGAAGTGTAACAGTAGTTCCACCCCTGGCACAGAAGAATCTCTCATGGTGGCTGGACCCCAAACAGCCATATTCCTTCCGGGCAACCCAGCCTGTCTGCCTTCAGACTCGGCAGTCAAATGTGAGTAACTGGAGTCCTAGACCTGTATTTGGCCACTAAATTTACACACTGGGTCAACTATTTGCAAGTCTCAGAGTGATGGCCTTAAACAACCAGTGTGACTGGGCTGCACTGCAACCTCCAAACTCAGAATGAGCAGAGAAGTCTCAAGTTCTGAAAATACAGGAGATGAGCAAGTGATCATGATGAATGCTGCCTCCCAGAAGGTCCTCAATGTTCTAGCCACACAGGTGGGGAGCACACTGAAGTTATGTGAGGAAAGAAATACAGTGCCATGACTTTCCTGAAGTCTCACACCAGAATAGCTGCCTGGTTCTCTATCGGGATTATTCAGTGACACCAGAGTAAAAGCTTTCGGAGCTTCCTCCAATTCATCAACCTGCTCAACCCAGACAGCCAGTGAAGCTTCATCAGATGCCCTTCACTGACCAGTTTCAGCAGGAGCCAAAACCACTCTGAACCACTGCCTGCAGCAGCAATGCAATTATGCCAAGAGGTATTAAGAGAAAGGGAACTTACACATTAGTTAAAAAGGCAATCCCAATACCTGGGAAAGGGCAGAGGTTACATTAAGCTGGTAACTCACCACAGGGGATGCAGCAGCTTCTGGTTTTTGCCTACATTTCACATGCTCACTGACTGCTGTCTGGACAAGATAGACACCAGCAACTTCTGTGAAAGCCTGTGGGAGCCCTCTACACCGGAAACATCAGCCCCATTTCAGCGCCAGCTTGCACCATAACACATTGAGATAGATCCCATACTGAAAGGCAGCTCAGGAACACTGCATGGATGGTCTGAATGTCAGAGAATGGGAATACAGCTTATGGTATGTGCAACCCAGGCACATTATACCCTCTCTGAAAGCCACTCTCCCATTGTTACTTAACATCCTGCAAATTTCAGCCAGAGACGCAGCCTCCCATCCGCGCCCCAAACTGGCCTGGGAATGCCTGTGAAGAAGAAAAGGAGCTTGAAATGAACTGTGGAAAGATTTAAGTGCTCTAACTGCTGCTTTCCAATACAATTTTCCACTTGGGGCAGGAGAAGGGAGGGAGGAAAGCCTGACAGCAGTTTAGAGCCAGTCACAATTGTGACAGGTTCTTCTTTTCCATTTCCAACCAGCTCACAGGCAGAAGGAGTTGTTTTGACCTCCATTAATTATCACAGCCTCATTCCAGCCTGGGGTTTTAGAGAAGAAGTGGCAAACTCTTAGGACCAGTTGGGAGCAGGTCTTGCCTCAAATTCTGCTCTTCAGTTCAGTGCAGCAAAACTCTGTCCTTCATGGAAGTAAAGAGCTACTGCAAATCTTACAATCCCACAGTTTGCAGCTAAGGGCATCTGCCCCAGGCAGAAGCACTACTCAAAACCATGAATTACAGAATCACAGAATAGTAGGGGTTGGAAGGGGCCTCTGGAGATCATCTAGTCCAACCCCCATGCTTAAGAAGATTCACCTAAAGCACTGTTCAGGAATGCGTCCAGAAAGGTTTTGAATGTCTCCAGAGAAAGAGACTCCACTATCTCTCTGGGCAGCTGGTTCCAGGGCCCTGCTGCCCTCAAAGTAAAGACGCTTTTCCTCATGTTCAGATAGAATATCTCGTGTTCCAGTTTGTGTCTGTTGTCCCTTGTCCTGTCACCAGGCGCCACTATGTCTCAACTCTCTTGACACACACCCCCTTTAGATATTTGTAAGTGCTTATCAAGATCCCCTCTCTGTCTTCTGACTCCTCCCTGGAAGGGTTCAAGGGCCAGGTTGGATGGATGTCTGCACAACCTGGTCTAGTGAGAGATTGGAACTACATGATATCTGAGGTTCTTCCAATCTATCCCATTCTGTGATTCTTCTCTCCAGGCTAAAAAGACACCCAGCCTTTCCTTGCCAGACAGATGCTCCAGTCCCCTCACCATTTTCAGGGCCTTTCCAGTAGTTCCCTGGGGGGCCCATAACTGGATACAGTACTCCAGTATTGTCTCACCAGGGCAGAGTAGAGAGGGAGAAGCTCCCTCAACCTGCTGGTCACACTCTTCTTAATGCATCCCAAAGTACCACTGTCCTTCTTGACCACAAAAGCACATTGCTGGCTGATGGTTAACCTGTCCACTGGCATTGTTAGATGCTTCTCTGCAAAGCTGCTCTACAACAAGTCCTCCTCCAACCTGAAATGGTGTATAGATTTATTCTTCCCCATGTACAGGACCCTACACTTGCCCCTACTGAAATTCACTATGATCCTCTCCACCCAGCTCTCACTGAATGACAGCACAACCTTTTGATGTATCAGCCACTCCTCCAGTTTAGTATCACCAGCAAACTTGTTGTGGGTACACAGTCCCTTCTTCTAGGTCACTAGTGTCAAACTGCCAAGAGGATCACATAAATGACTTCTTGCATTTCAGGCTCTGAGACAGGTTGACAGCCATTCAAGAGATAAATCTGTTGTACAGCCAAGCTGCGTACACACAGAAAAAGGAGCTGAACAGAATACATTGCTTCTGCTACCTCTGTGGCTATCAGACTCCTGCTGTAACTCTACCACCTCATGAAGTTTATTGCATTAATCAGTACTGACCATAGGGTATGCAGCGTGGTGCATGTGGTGTTTAGGGAGACACAGACAGCTTTAAGACACACAGTGTTCATATAGTTTGGGCCAAATTATTATGAAATACTGCTATTTTGTTTCTCCCAATACCTGGCTTAATTACAAACTACTAAGGATCGTTATAAAATAAAATAGCTGGAACTGAGAGGTGCCTGTGCAAGAACTATGATTGCCCTACTGTAGCACTTCAGTCCACACTGTCCCGTGTCCCTTCCTGCTCCTTCAGCTGGTCTCCCTTGCCTAGACCTGGCTCTTGTTCCCACCCATTCCCAGCATCTGGCTGCAGGTGCCATCACTTTGTGCTCAATGACTTCAAGATGTGTCATTTTCCCCTTCCTGGTGACACTGAACTTTTGCAGAGCTGTTCCCTCCGACGCTTGTGAACTGCAAACAACTCACAGGTATTTTTAGGATTACACTTTGTTACTGAACAATAAAAGGAAGGAGGTGGTGCTGCTGGATGCAGCTAGAGATCTTCCCCAGCTGCCCCACAGGCATAGCAGGCAATGCTGGTGAAGAGCTGTCTTGAGGTTCTGTGGCTTCGACCTGAAAGCAAGCTCTGCCACAGACAAGGCAGCTATTGGTCCAACTTCATTGTCTGGAACAGCTGGCTCCAGGCACCATGGCAAATTCACCAGCGTGCAGCAGGTGAGGAAGGAGGTGGTGCATCTGGAGATGTTTAAAAGCCACCTGGACATGTTCCTGTGGGACTGGATCTAAGGGATCTTGTTCTGGCAGAGGGACTGGACTCAATGATCTTTCGAGGTTCCTTCCAATCTCTAACATTCTGTGATCTGTGTGTGCACAGAGACGTCATGAAGGACGACTGACTGCACAACTGAAATACAAAGTGATTGGGACATGTTGTGTCGAGACACTGAGGCTCACACAGCAGCAGCCATCAGCAGCTCCGCATTCAGCTCTGAGTCACAGAGGAACTAGCCTGGGGAGCAATTACTGGTGTACAAATGCTCTAGAGCTGCAAGAAAAGGACGGCAAGGAGTTTCCCATCAAAAACCCTTGAAGTCTTTATCTCCCCCACTTAGACTCGGGAGGATAGTTCCTCCTGCTTAGACAAGCGAAGCCTCCAGTGACATGAATCAGGAGTGAGCAGCAGCCACAATGGCACAGCAGGTTCACCCTGCTGGCATCCCCCACCCCCGCTCCCCTGCCAGCGTTTGTGACTGCAGGAAGTACGCTCCATTAGGAACAAGCTGTTTCTCTAATTCAGCCCTCCTGACTCCTCTGTTCAAGATTTTCCTGAAAATGTTTGGGGTTTTGACTAACCAGATACACTTTTACATCTGACCTAAGCCATCCCACTGACCCTGCCTGCCCTGATCTCTGCAAGCCCAGCCTGTGCAACCGAGAGCAATGGGCCAGAAGAAAATCCCTGAACCACATCCCACTCCAAAAACCACATCTGTGGCACTAAGAAGGAAGCTCCCCACACCTCGATCTCCTCTCCGCATCCTCATGCACATATGAGCTCTTTATTGCAGCAATCCCATAGACTACCTACCCTAGGACTGAATGGGAAAAACAGAGCAGCAAGTGCACGTCTTGATTATAATTTTGTATGTGCTGACAGTCTCAC
Organism: Upupa epops; assembly: GCA_013397515.1. NCBI lineage: Eukaryota > Metazoa > Chordata > Aves > Bucerotiformes > Upupidae > Upupa > Upupa epops. The sequence continues at coordinate 148,434 of VZRI01011145.1, read as the reverse complement.
TTTAATCCTACTTTCCACATTTAAGGTGTTAATGGGTACCTTGATGCATTTCAGAGGGAACGCACATGGATAGTAGATAGATGTGTTGAGTCTAAAACCCTGCTCCTGGATTTCATCTCAAGTGCTGGATTTGTTTATATCCATACGATACAATCTCCATAAAAGCAATCAACCACCTCGGAAAGAAGATGTTTCAATATCTGCACAGCCTTCACACAGACTAGGCATTAGGTTTGCTTTTATGATGCAGAATAATATAATAGATTCCTTCCACAAGTTCCCAAATGTTGTTATTAAGCACTGCTTCCCTAATAAAATACTCTGCGACATACAGTGGTACATGATGTGGCATTTACACAAGTCCTTTCTCTGTACAGGACTTGCCGGCTTTTAAACAAATCTGTCGCTTCTATACACTACAGAAGCACAAGATGAGTAATTATGTTCTCTGTTTAATAATGTTTTTGCACTGGCCAATTTAACAGCTAATCTCCACAAACCTCTGAGATAGTCCCCCAGCAGCTACATTTGCATGTTGTAATCAAGTCTTGCTATTAAATCATACTTTGCAACAATAGCTGAGCTGTCAACTACAAGCAGCAGCTCTTGTGCTGGCACTGTGCAGGCAAAAGCCCTGGATAAACATGTACAAAGCCTCCCTGCTCTGCCAGCTAAGAGAGCATCTCTTCGCACTCTTGGGAGCTCGGAGGTGGCTGAACACACTACAGATCTCAGAACAAGCATCTTTTGTCTCTCTCTGCTTTCTGGAGCAGCCAGTCAGCTTGCAGGTTGTTTTCTCCATGGCTGCAATGGTGCAAAGCCAAAATAGTTTGGCTGTCCTGCTCTTACTCCTCAGGCTGCTTTCTACATTGTCCTTGAAAACATGAGCACTCTGGATGCTCCTGAGATACCCTTTGGTTGTAAAGGTCCCCACTTTAGCTGCATGGCCAGAACAGCTTATGGAGCCTCACCATGGATCAGAGCACTGCAGACCTCAGGGCTAACTCCCTCTGTGAAAATACCCTGCCCAATTTTCCTGTTTCTCTGCTGACCTTGTTGATCCCAGTATTGCATGGACAAGTGGCTCAGAGGGCAGGTCACCAATCCTTCAGCTAAGTGTTCCTGTTAGTGCCATTATATTTTGGCTGCGAAGCCTGGGAATGGATGGTGCAACTCAGAACACGAAGCAGATGTTCGATCCTTCTCTAGTGTCTTATACCAGGGACTGATCTCCTGAGCCTCACTGCCCCATTCACCCTTCAAATTATCAATCTCCAAAGAGACCCATAAGCCCCAGCTTAGCTTGGCACCAGCCTCCCATTCCTGTACATTCATTGAAGCAACAAGTCCCTTCCCCTCTGCTCTCCCACAATCTCACTTTTCTGTTGACAGGAATAGGGACTGTGAAGACCTGAGAGCCCCGAGTGCATCCATCTAATAACTGCACCAAGTCAACTCCTGTGAAATCCCTGCATCAGACACCACTGCACTGGTCTGAGCTGTTATCACTCTTGCTCTGAACCCCTCTGCACTCCCCTGCAGCAAGCCACAACCATGCAATAAATAGCAGAGCCTTTGCTGAATTCTGTCTTCTGCAGTAACCATTTGATGAGACGGTTTCAATACAGCAATGCAGATCAGCTGCAGCCTGACCACATCAGTGGTGCCGTTCTGTCCTAATCATTCTTCCTACGCATTAGCAAAATACTTATTTCTACCTTCCCATTTATCCAGAAATCTGACAAGGTCTCCTTCCTTTTAACATGGTGACAGAGGGAAAGGAGAATTTCTTGCTGGAATTGGCTCACTCTGTGAAAGTAAGACAGATCAATCTAGATTCAATCTGTCTCACTAATTGTTGGGGGCTGGAACTGACCCCAGGCTGGCCTGGTTGTGAGTGAATGTGTGAGCACAGGCAGTTGGCTTCCAGCCTCTCTGCTTTATGCCACAAGCTAGTCACAGCAGATCCCTTTCAAGATGTCTGACTCTACCTGCTCCCCTGTAACGTGGACACTTGTGCCCAGCCCTACATCAGCAACCAAGTGGCACCACACCAGATGGTGCCTGTCTGGCAGCAGGACTGCAAATGAGCACTGAGTGTAAATAAAGCATGAAAACCCCATTAATAATGACCTCTCCAACAGGTGCCCTGTTTCATTGCCATGAAACTGCCCTCCCACCTCTCTAGGTCCTTTTTAAGCACCAAGTCCTTCCCAGAGTACTTCCAATGGGACTAAGCCAAGGTGGTCTTTCTTGACTGCCAGGACAACTGCATGTGTAGCTGCTCACTAACCTGATTATGTCAAGATGAGTAGGGTTTGCATCAACTTTACTGCATCAAACTGTTTAACCTGGACTGTCTGAGCAAATGAGATTATGCCTGAGATGCAATGTGAACAAGAGCTCTTCCAGAGACACATTTTCTTAGGGGGTAGGGGATGTGATGAGCAATCAGGGTATCAGTCTCTACTCAGTTCAGTCAGAGGTTGAAAGAAAATCCACTGGCAACCCAGAAAGAGGCAAGAGCTCTGCTGAACAAGCTGGAGCAAGCAGCGACCCAACCAGGGAGACATGTTCTGTGACAGTTAATCACTGCTGGGTCCAAGCAAAGTTAACAGGAGTGGGAGGACAGAGAGTAAGCAGAGAGAGAGGGGAGGCAGGGGATACAGGCTTGCTCTGTTCTAAGGCCAGTGCCAAGAGCAGCATGGTCCCACAGAAGGACTAAAGCCAGACAACACTTTACCCACAGTCCAGGCTGGGCTCTGCACTACCTACACCAGCCAGATGAAGTGTGGAAGCTGATTGTGCCCAAGGCAGTAGAGCTTTACAGTAAGTGAGACTTGAGTGGCAAGGATAAAAGTTCACTTTCCTCTATTCCCTCCTGTTTGATGTTAGCAAAGTGCTTTATAAAAAAAGTCCCAGATAAGATAAAAAAGTCCCAGAGGACTTCTGCTGTTTTCTGCTTTACAGACAGTGGCAGAGCAGAGATAAACAACATGACTAGTCACAAACCATGCAAGAGGCAGCCCCTGAATTAGGAGCTGACTCTAGACCTGTTGCCCTGCACGTGGTGAGCTAGTGAAGGGATCTAGTGGGGTCAACTGAGGACAGAACACCTTCAGAGACACCTACAGAGGCAGAAAACCTACAAGACATGTTGGTCAATAAATATGCTGCTCATTTAATGATGCTTCTGCTCATCAGTCCCATTTTAGATGAGACAGGTGAAGGACAAAAAATGGAAGATGTTCAAAGCTGATCTGAGGAATTCAAAACCATCTCCCATTAAAATTAATGGAAACATTAATGCAAAGCACACTCAGATCCTCCTGCAGGTTCTTTCCAAGCAAGATCTTTCCATTAACTTGAAAGGAAGTTGTGCCCAAATCCTCTTACATTGCTGGGAATGTCTCAAATGATACAGCCAAAGTCAGGTTACAAATCCATTAGGCTCCAGATTGACTAATGCATAGTAAATTGGAAGAGGTGAAAGTGCTAAGCTGTATCAGGATGCTCCCCCTTAGGATGACCTTGACATAGCAAGGAGCTGAGCACACAAAACATGTTTGTGATCTGAAGCACCTTTTTCTGATGAAGAAGAAGTAAGAATGTGTGGAAGGCACAGACTCCACTGCCAGATGGATTTAACCGTAGAAAAGAAGACCAGAGAATGTAGCAGGACCAACAGCAAAGCACTGCAGTAGCTGGGAAAGTTAGAACTGCTCACTCTTGCTGCTTGGGAGGATGTAAGGAAAGATCCTTCCAATCTCACCTTCTAATTTCTGAGGACATAATGACAAACAATAAGGTACATTAAATGCCCAGCTTGGCAGAGTACTTGGAAAGGGAGCAGGGCTCAAAGCTAATGCCCCGTTCTTCCAGGCCCAGCAGCTGGCAAAGCCCAACACTGCAAAGACGCAAGCGGCGTGTGTGCAAAACTGATCCTGCACATTAATAGTAAGCAGCATGCCAGGAATTTAAGACTGAGAGGATTATTCCAGCAGCTGACCTTCTGTGACTGGAAGCCTTCAGGTAGCTACTGTTCCATTAAATCCATTAGCTTGTAGGGTCTAAAACAGCCTCTAGAAGTGTACTTGTCCTTGAGAGATGGAAAATCCCCTGGTCTTCTCTTGGGACATTTTGTCAGTGGTTAATCTCTCTCGCCTTTCAAATACATGCTTTCCTCTAGTTTGACTGCCCCAGCTCTCAGCCAGTAGTCCTTTTACAAGAGCAATCCCAGCTGGATGACAATCCACCTGATTACTCCCTGCTTACACTGCTGATGCCCTGGGGAATTACAGTACTCAGTGCTGAACAGACTGTAGAGTTCTGGCTCACAGTAAACAGAAAGCCCTCCGCTCTCTCCAGACAGAAAGTGCAGATCAAACAGCAGGATGGCAAGCAGGACTGGAAGGTCCATCTCCAAGCAGAGCATCCTTTAGCACTGCCAGCATAACATATGCTCCAGGCACTCAACATCCCCTTCTTTGGTCTTACTCCACTCTGCTACTCCACACAACCTTCCACCATGAGTTTGTATCCGAAGCACATCCTGACCAAGCAGAAGCTGGTACATGGACTCACCCAGTACTCATATTACTGCTTGGATAGTAAAGCCTATTCCTGGTAGAGAAGCCATTTTGCACTGTAACCACACACTCAGAAAGACTCTTTTCCCCAAATTATGTAGAAAATTATGCCTAAAAATCCTGCAGGAAGAGGGATGGCGAAGGTATACAGTGATTTTCTAGCCAGATCTCAGTATAAAGGAGGGCCTTTCTCCTCTGGTACAGCCCAGGGAGAGGAGTGACTGCACTCACTCAGGTTTAAGAGCAGTGATCTTCCTCCACTTTTAGGATGGGAGCACACACTGACTACTCTGGTACTTGATTGAGAATTCAGAGAGATAGTTACTGGCAGGTATCATGTAAGCCACCAAAGAAAGCTTCAAATGCTCATCTGGAAGGGATCATGTTATCTCCAAACTCCACCTGATTGCTCAGGTGAAAAGCAGGTTTCCTTGATGGCCTTTTCTGTTTGCAGATCCCACATGGCTCTGACACTCCATGGGGTTGGCAGTTAATAGTTCTACACTAATGGAACTGAAACTTGTTATTAAGCAGCAGGCTGTCAGGAAGAGGCAGTTCCATGTCAAGGGAAGGAGCTACAGAGTACCTGGGCACACCCTTTTGCAAGAGCCCTTCTTCTTCACCTAGAAATGGACACAGGGTCCATTCTGCAAGAAAAGAATAGTGCTCTGCTCCTTAAGGCCTTAAGTGACAACTGCTATTTTGCAGCACATGTCCCAGCAGCATTTGGTTATAGCTTACTGAACACCAAGCACATACCTCAGACAGGAAGGATAACATATCTTTCAAAGTTTCAAAGGTCAACCTTCAGACTTAGTCTCCTGGATGATTTACCCTACACTGAACCAATGCCAAAACCAAGAGGGCTGGTTTATCTCCACACACAGCAAAAGAATAATTCACCAACCTTGCCTGGTCAGTGCCAACGACAACGCTTACCCTTTGGCAGAGGAATGATATACATCACCTGCTGACTCAGGTAAAGTTATGTGCCAGGAAGTAAAAACCAAGACATGGTTATCAAAAAAGGAAACAGAAACCTGCTTAGTCTTCTCTTTTATAGGGTATGGCTTCTTGGCAGTGCTAACACATGCCCTGGCTTTCAATTTGCTTCCAAATCAATTCTCATCCACAGTCACCTCTTACAGCAGTGTTCAATAGTGTTTTAAGCCCAGGCAGGGACTGGATTAGTCTAAAATCCAGGAGGTATCTACAGTCAAAGTGGTGGTATACCTTCTCAGCAATGAAGAGGGAGGTTTACTTACTGCAAACATCTCTGATACTTTTCTGCAGCCTTTAAAAACAGCTATACCCTTCCCTGGATCACCAGGCTACCTGCAATCCAACACTAGCAGAAAGACAGCGACGAGTAGAGGTGTGCCCACAGAACTGTGGTGCAGTGGGACATGCCTCATCCCACCTAAGCTACCTTGTCCAAAGGGGCACTCTCAAATGAAAACCCAACCCTGGAGAATTTTACTTTGGCTGGTAGATCCATTTATGGCAACTGAACTGATTTTATTTTTATCTGAAACCTAAACAAGGCATTTCATAAGCTTCAGATGAATAACTGCTGCTAGACAGCACCTACCCAAGCCTGTGATGCCAAGGGATTACATGTATATGAGGATCTCCCTCATGAAATCCCAATCTGCCAGACAAGATAACAGCAGAGGCCACTTTCAGAGACTTCCCTGGCCATACAGGTCAGAGTAGGGCAGAGCATGTATTTGCGGATCACTAACCAGAAAATCAGATGCCATCAGGGGAGACACTGCTACTGCTTCCTTTATACCAACACAAGCAGTGCAGCTTCACTGAGATGTGCACCATGGAACAACCATGTAATGAGGCAAGTCAGGCACGCAAAGACTGTACGAGCTGTGTAGCTTCTTGTGCAAACAAACCGCCCTGCAAGCCTCAATTCCTCATGAGGAACAAAGACATACTATGGGAAACCTTCCAGCTCATTGCAAAGCAACCAGGTTCATGTTAAAGTCCAACACATGAACTGCACACCTGGAAAGTACAGCTGAAAACAAATCAGTTACGCTGTGTCAGCTGATTTTGCTCCTAGTACTCCCAGTCAACAGCTCTTCTAGCAAGAGAGAATAAATTCCAAACAATTCTGCTTTGCTCTAGTCAGAAAAATATGCCCCCCAAACCTCCGCCCAAGCTATGTTTACGCCAAACCTACTGCAGCCCTGAATGGTAGCAATAAATGGAGTGAGCTAATGTGTTAGTGACAAATAACCCGTTCAAACAATTCAAGCATAATTATAGGTTGGCTATCCTGATGTAACGCTGGGTACATCACTGCAGATACTACATTCACCTTATGAAAAGATTGCACAGTGAAGCTCAGCTGGTAACCCAAACAGCATTATATATCACAAGCCTGTCAGCGTCAGGAGTGCATGCACCCTGGCATTTGAAGTCCTGGTGTTTTAAGTGATAATCCAATGTACCAGGCATCATTGATCTCTATATAAAAAAGGGCACCACTTTTCCTTTCATTTGGAGCTATTTTTCACTTCTCATCCTGAAGAGTTGTGTGGTGCTGCCCGCAAGTGGCTGCACTTCACAGCAGCTCTATCTGTAGCTCTCCAGGTCCCTGGAGAGCAAAAATGATCAATACTCCCAACGCTGCTTTTGTAAGAAGTCTGTAAGTGCTTCCACGTGAGATGCTGTTCCTCTGGGTTTAGAAATTACTCTGAAGAGGACATGAAAACCCCCACTGCAAATTCATAATCCTGACACAAAGCCCAGCTGCAGCAAGGAATTAAAATGAAATTCATTGGTGAGCTGCAAGCTGGTCTATCAGCAAAGTGCTGTCTGTTATGTGAGAAAGGGACCTTGAAAAGGAGCCAATACCTGAAGACTAAGGGAGAAGGAGAAACTCTCTCCTCACTAGAGGAGAACCAGCTGGAGACAAGGAAGTATCACAACACCTTGCAAATATGGCCCTTATAACAGGACGAAATCTTGACAGGGATTTATTGCTCCGTGGCAGGACTGGGGTGGCAGGGCCCCTGAGCTGTGCATCATGTGAGAAAGGTGGCAGTAATCAGAGAGTCTTGGGAGGGAAAACAAAGACATTTGAAGAATCAGACTTGCTGTGTGTAGCTGAGCAGAGCCTAAGAGGTCCAGAGAAGTGTCTGGATAGCAACAGTGAATACAGAAAAGAGACTGAATCTTCTTTTGCTTGGATAAACCCAAAAAGTTGCTAAACTTTTGCAACTAATTTCTTCCAGGGGGATCTCAAGCTGGCTTTGGGTCTTCCTGCACAGGGACTGAAGAAGTTTTTTGTGATCTGCTGTAACCTTTATTTATCTCGTCCTTCCCACTGCCTGGCACACGACAAGAGCAAGACCAGGCACATGTGGCAAGCAGGATTCAAGGATTCAGAGTAGACAAGCAGTGATTCCTTGACTGGTCCCTAGATCAGAGACCAGTCAGGGCATGAGCCATCGTGGATGTGAACGGCCTTAACGGTCTTTTACTGCCTGGATGGATTTTGCAATTGGAACCTGTGCTGGGCCAGTGAAACCCAATCTGTGCAGAGGTAGTGGCACAAGGCCAGTCCCACCCTTAATGCCTGACTGGTGCTGCAGTCACACCATAGGACGGCCACCCCTGTGCCATGGCACAGTGCTCCTGTCGCAAGATGGCCATTCCGCAGCAGCATGGCACACTGTCCATTACACTGACTGATCCCCATAGGCAGAATTTAAGTAGCATGGCTTACAAATGAGAAAGCAAACTGTTTTTTTCTGCGTGAGGTTGTCATTTCAGGAAGGACTGAAGGGCTGGGATCACTACTGGGACTATCGAGTGCCACTGGATACTGATCTGTTATAGCAGCGAGTGGAGGGCAAGCAGCTTGCTGTTCAGGACCTCTTCTACTCTCAGTCCAAAGCTCCCAAGACTAAGCTGACTCTGGTCTCCCCAAAGCACTCAGCACCCAGGGTGCAATAGCAGAGGCAGACAGGCAACCAGAACCTGCCAGGAGCAGGCGAAAATTCCTCAGAAGGGTTTTATCATTTTAAAGGGAACAAATTCCAATTGATTGCCCTTATAAGAGCCACATGGCACTTGCAATTCTAGCCTAAGCAATAGAAATTTTAATTGCTTTGGTAATTACACTTTCAGCAACACTGTGGTCCTTTGTTCTGCAAGTGCGAGGCCACTATCTGCTGTTCTACGGTGGCCCCGTCTGGCTGCAGCTTGGAACAGCATTTGCCACTTGGAGGAGAAGGGACAGTCCTCTAGTGACCACAGTGACACTGTGTATTGTCAGGCACAGATCCGCTCACACACATCTTCAAGGCACCAGACACACTCCTCAGGCCACAAGGGGTTCCCATTAACCTGGATCACCTTGGCTTCCTCCTGTTAAAGCTGCTGCTTGAGAACTTCACACAACCTCAGTCCTGCCTTGAGTCTGTTCCCAGTGTGGGTCCCAGCCTCAACACTGTGCCATGGACGCTGGGTTCCAGGGTGCACATTTCCACTCTTTCCCATGTGTGACCTTGACACTGGATGGCCAACAATTCTTCTCTGGGCAATAAGTGGCTCCAACACATGGTAAAGACACAAACGTTCTGTTGCTTGAACTTCATCTTTAGGAGGTCACAGAAGAGCTGTTATCTTGTTGAGTCCTGTCAAAGCCTGACTAGGCTTAGGAGAACACAAGACCTACGATTTACCCTGGGAAATTGCTAAGGAAAACGTGTCACAGCTGCCATGTTACTGTATGGATAACAAATTAACTCTAGGATAAGCTTGAGAAGCGTGGTCTCCGCTTGACTGCTCAGAAGCCATGTTTGGTGCTTCGGTACCAAAACGCAATGCTCTGTTGCCAGTAATGCTGCAGTGCACATGAACTCCTCCAACATCACTCCAGATACAACCAGAACCGAGCACACATTTGGCTCAAGGGCAATTTACCTGCCGTAAATCTACCAGCTGTAGCTCAGATCTTCACGCTTCAGTTCACCAAGGATTATCTGAAGCGCTGGGCTGCAAGCACAAGGCTTTAGGAGGATAAGTGTGTGCACAAACTTAGCAAGTTTCTCCCTGGGAAATGGGATCCTGCTCCCCTGGGTTGGTCAAGTAAGCTCTAAAATACAAAGCACGATGCCCTGCAGCAAGGTATGACTGCAGTTGGATGTGTCAGATACACACGAAGTCTGGGTTTATTTGCAATCCTACTCATCCTGCCTGCAACCCATGATCCTGGCTGGCGTGGCTCAGTTCAGTGATTGCCAGAAACACCGATCACAGCCATACATCTCTAAATCAATAGCTGCCAACAGGCCACAACCACTTTGTAACATGTTGGACCACTCTCAGCTAAAAGCAATGTTTCCAAGCAGAACTACTATTGGCCTTAATGCTTAAACAAAACAGTTCCACACTCCTGGCCTGGAGTTTCCTCAAAAAATGACACAAAACACCCACCAGAGCTTGTGGAGTGGAGGGTCAGTGGCAGAAAAACATGTGGCTGTTGATTTTTGAGATATACAACACAAAATGAGAAACACTGGATCTATAAACATCCTTAACAAACCCCAATAGGTCTGGGGTTTTCCTTTGCTTTACTGTCCATTGTGTGCTGCTGCTCCTGCTCTTAAAAACAACCGCTCTTCCCTTGCTGATTTTCTGCTTTGGGCTGAACTGCATGGTTCCCTCTTAGCTTGGTGGTGGTGATGCTGGAGGTACCAACTCTGCTCATCTATGCCACTGGGACCCGGAGAGTTGCGATGGGACTGTGCTATGTGCTAATCACCCATTCATAGGTGAGAAACATTCTCCCAGAAATGGTCTCTTTCCTTGTTTAAACACTGAGATTCTCAGCTTAGAGAGGCGTAGGTGCTCTTTGCCAATGTCCTTTTGGGACTGTTCTTGTTGGCATTTCAGAGCAGATCCAATTACAGGCTGTTCTGTTCATTGACAATTTTATATACCCTCCTTTTTAGGTTAATCTTCAATAACTGGCAAAAACCAGAACTGTATGGGTGGAGGTAACAGGCTATGGATTTATGACATGCTGGTATTCAGGCAACGTAACCCTGTATGAACACAGAAATATCTGAACTGTGCTGCTGCTGTCGATTCGATAATGTGATTCGAAACAAAAACATCTCGAGTGCCAATTCACTACAGCAGCTAGTAAAAATAGGCAGAATACCTAGAAATTGAGGACTCTGTTCTCCAAACACATCCAAAGCTTCAGTATCATATGGTACCTTACAAAAACAGAGCGCGTGGCTGTGCTGGGGCTACAGTACCACCAGTGAAAGGACACATGAGCTTCAGTAGAGCATATGGGGTATTGTGTGTCTATAGCTGGGCAGAGGCAAGAGCTCTGCCCTCTTTGGTGCTCTGGAACCCTTGGGTTACCCTCAACCCTTGATTCCAAGGGCACCTCAGCATAAAAGACTACAGGGTCTGAGTTGTAACCAATTCTGAGCAAAGCCTGGGTGAGTTCTGTCAGAGCCTGTGTTACCCAAGAGTCTTCTTTTAGCCAAATAAAAGCAGCTTTTAAATGCTGCAATAAAAGGGGGCTGCAGGGCCTTGTGCATTTTAAAGGACCTGACCTTTACAGGACCTTTTCCTAGTTTCATGTCAAGCCTGAAACCCACTTAATCTACTTGTAAGTGGCACAAGCAGTTGTGATCCTTCTGTCAGAAGGCAGGGCAGTCTCCCTTCAATGCACCTTCCCCTACCTGCTGCATGCAATTTTCCATGGGACTTACTTGTTGCTGTCCCGGTACTGATAGATATAACAGCCTTGAGGCATCCCACTCTCCTGGTCCAAGGTAAACGAGAGCTTCAGCTGTAGAGAGGAGAGGGGGTAGGGGAAAAAAAGAGAGAGAAAAAAAAAAGCAACGTTTTAGGCTCTGGGTCATCACAGCAACTTCAAGCGAGGTTTGTGGGAGAAAGCTTAACTCACCGAGACTGACACGCAAACACCGTGGCCTGGAACATACCATGGGGTTCCAAACCTCAGGGAAAAGTCACATGCGTTGCAGAAACCTCTCGCTTTTTCCACCCTTTGTTACTATAAAGTGTTTGTGGTTCTTCTGAAATGCATGGGTCATAGCAGTTCACCCCTCCAAACCCACCCACACACACCACCCTTCACCAAAGCGATTGCGGTTCCCCTCAGACACTAAAGAAATGAGTCTTCTCCATCGGCAGCTGCAGTTCCCACGAGTCTTTCTCTGAAAACTTTCCCGGCTCCATCTCATTTCTCCAGTGCGTTAAAACAGAGGGGAAACCACAGAGGGAAAGGTGACAGATTTTTCCTTCTGTGCAGAGTTACTAAAGAGCTGTTAGAAGGGTTTGCAGTTTGGATCCGTGTCCGGCAGGAGGCTATGATGTGACCTGGAAGCTGCTTTCTTTGCAGCTCCAACAAGGCATTAGGCAAGGGCTTTCAGATTTCAAACACGGCTCATTTTATTTAAGGGGGAAAAATTAATCCTCTTTCAACAAGCAACAGAACAGTTCTGTGGAGAGACCTCTTTCTTTTTTGTGCTGAAAATGCCTTCAGTAATTTTATACACTAAACTGCCTAGAAAACAGCACAGGGCTAAGCCCTGCAACAGCCCTGCATAGCCAAGCAGCCCCTCATACCCAGGACTCCTGGCTTCCAAGTCAGTGTCCCACCAACTCCTGCAGCTCTGCAAAAAGGCTACAAACCCTGACTGGGAGCCAGTGGGATAAGAGGGGCAGCATCCCTCAGAGGAGGTAGCTGCAGCTTTTAAACCCTAAGTGCTTTGGGACTTTTAGGGTCACAGAGATTAGTAAGAGCAGGGCTGGATCATGCAGGACTCTTGAAATAGTCCGTGAAGACCACCGCAAGGGCTAAAACTCAAAGGATGTTTGTTATGATGAGCCTGACCTTTTTAAACACAGAAAAGAGAGAGCAGTGTCGAGCCATTCCATTTGATCACAGTCTCCTCTGGGCTCCAAGGAAACTCAAATTTGGTAACTCAAATTAGCTGCTTATCCAGTAATGAACACAGAATTAAACCATCTTTTTCCCACAGGCTCTTAAGAAACCCTGTGTGCTGAATCATTAGATGATGCATTGATTTTCCCTTCCCTAAAGGGTAGCAAAGTCGTATGCTGTGCTCTCACTGACCCAAATAAAACTGCACACCATGAAATCATAGAAAAATACACCATCTTCGATACCAGGGTAAGAGGCTGACTACCAGGCTGAGGCCAAATCCATCTGATCTCCCTTGACTTCTACACTCCTAACTGTAAGCCGTTCTGAAACACACACTCCTGCAGCAGCATTGAACAAAGATCATGTATCAGGATTCACAGTGCTCTACAGAAAGCAACCTCCTACACTCTCCACAATATCCCCTGGTCTTACTACAGCTTAGCAGATTGCTCAGATCCGTTTTGGAGACTGATGTCTAAGGCAGGACTAGCAGGGCCAGCTGAGGTGGCTTCTGGCTGAGATGCACAAAGCCAGGCAGTGCCTGAGCCTCTGCAAAACCATGATGGCACCCAGCAGCTACTATCTAGGAGCAAAAGGTCAGCAAGAAACAGCAGACTCCCAAGGGAAACAAACAATCACCTTGCTAGCCCCATATGGTCCATAACCAGCCTCCTGCCAAGAGAGCTGCCCTCCTTTGGGGAACTGAAGGAGGAACTCAGAACCACCCAAAGCCATTTTTCTTGGCCCGTTTTCCCAAAGTTTTCCTGCTAAACTATCAGGAAGCACCTCTGAGGTGAAATGGATAGCAGTTATCATGAGCACAGCTCCACCTACTCCTGTGCTTTGAGGAAAGGGTCCTGCACTGCAAAACTGCTAAAGAAGAAACATGAAAGTAACTGCAAAATGGGGCAAAACTGTGGCTTCAGCCACTTCCAGCATCGATTCACTGGGACAGAGGAGAGCTCTTGTCTCAGCTTAGCCGGCTTTGGGCTTGCAGTGACCGAGCATCTCTAGTTACAGATCACCTGGGCTCTGGGCCCCCAGCATCACTTGGGGTTGGAGCCAGTTCTGTGCAAGGGGAAAATCCAGGGGAAGGAAAGGAAGGAAAAGGGCTGGGAAGGAAAACAGACTTGTTTGGACAGGCTGTAGGGCAATCAGGTATGGGAGGGTGATCTTTCCACTGTCTGGGGGAACAGGATCCCATGGAACCTGCTTACCCGAAAAGGAAAGATCACAGTTCCCAGAGGCAATGGGGTTTCAAATTTGTTATTTTAACCCTTCTTTGTCTGCTAACAGTATTCCAGACAAATAAAACACACCCTGCTTGGCAGGTTCAGCTATCTGTTGAGGTGCTGGAACGAGTCTAGAGAAGAGCAACTAGAATGGTAAAGGGCCTGGAAGGTCAGTCCTACGAGGAGAGGCTGATGGAGCTGGGTCTGTTTCGCCTGGAAAAGAGGAGGCTCAGGGGTGACCTTATCACTGTCTATAACTACCTAAAAGGTGGTTGTGGTCAGGCAGGGGTCAATCTTTTCTCCCTGGAGACTGGAGACAGGACAAGGGGTCACAGTCTTAAGCTCCATCGGGGGAGGTTTAGACTTGACATAAGAAAAGGTTTTTCACTGAAAGAGTGATCTGATTTTGGAATGGGCTGCCCATGGAGGTGGTTGGGTCGCCGTCTCTGGAGGTGTTCAAGGCTGGATGAAGTGCTGAGTGGCATGATCTAGACGTCAGATGTTAGGTTTACTTGGGTGGTTTTAGGTTGGACTGGATGATCTTTAAGGTCTTTTCCAGCCTCATCATTACTGTGATACTGTGATCTCTGCTACCCACCAGTGCCAGCAAGGCCTGCATAACGGGGACCATGAACAGCTTGACCACCGGGGGCAATATGGTCAGGCAAGAGGAGGTTGCTCTCCCCCACAGTGCCAAGTGAACTCCATTCAGAAAAAAACCCAGAGTCATGCTGCTACATGGAGAGACATGTGGCTAAAGGCCTTTCCCAAAACCCATAGCTCAAGGCAGCCGTGCTGTTGCTGATGCAAAAACTCCTGCTCTTCTGCAGATCCATTCTGATGAATGTCCTGTCATGCTAGCCAGGAGGGGAAAGAGGGGACCTGTGGCTGTCACGCAGGCCAGGAGTCCTTACAGATCCTGCATGAGCAGCCAAGCAATGGCTGTGTGGCCACCAGCGATGCTCCTGCTGCCTTTGCTCATTAGGTGGCATTCAGTCTCTGCAGGGAGAACAGAGAGCGTACAGCTCAAGTAGAGAACAACTAGCTGAGCACTGCCAGGAGCACTCTGCACACTGGGGTCAGCTGCTTGCTAAATTTGAAATGGTTGTCCACACCCACTCAGTATCACGCAGTTTGGTCCTCTCTTCTGCTGGAGGCACAGGAGCTCTCCACTGATGACTGGCAGACATGCAGTCCCCCCTGCACAGCCACGCTCAGCTGCAAAGACTCTTACACTCGCCAGCATCTCAGTGCTTCATAAAGTCTGCACCACAGAATTTTCCTGTCATGCTAAAGCCAACCTAAGAGCCTTCTCCTGTCACAGATCTCAAAGAATAAAACTCAAGTGCCCTTTCCCAGCTCTCCGTACAGTCTACATTGTTGTTTCTCTCTGGTCCTGCCTACTCCAACAGCTGTCCTTTCTTTTTGCCTTTGTTCACTGAGCACAGAACCTTTGGATACTTCTGAATTCAAGATGATTGCAGGACAAGGCTGGGGGCAGGAGAGATATCCGGAACTGCCAACCACTTCAGCGTTCTTCCTATCTGATCTTCTGCTACAGCAATGTCATGAGACATCCCAAAGCCCCCCAGACACATGAAGCCCTACAAAACTAATTAGTTTTTGCAATCACCCCTGTGGCATAGCTTTAACCCTTAACCAACTGGAAAACATTGCACCAACACCATATGCTGCTTCGAAGCTCTTTTTTCTGCATCCCAGTGCTCCTTGTCAGAATGCAAAGGTTTGCTGCTGTAAAGCCAGCAACCACACTAAGACCAAGACAAAGAAAGGGCACTGCCCTTCAAAACAGTGCATTTTATACTGGCAGGGACAACAAGGGAAACAAAGTTCCTTACAGAAATGCAGGGTGACTCCGTCACAACGAAGGCTCATCAGATCAAAGGATCTTCACCATCAAACATATGAGACCATTTCAATTTACAAGACACTGCTGGGATTCACTGGATGAGGAGGGGGAGAGGAAATTTCCCATCGCAGGACTGCAGAGCGATTTGGTTTGCACTGCCCCCTTTGGTGGTGCAGCCCCGGAGCTCACATGCTCATAAAGATCCCTTTCCACTTCAATAGCCCGCACATAAAAGAAACGCTTGGCATGGTGTGTGCGTGAACATAATGGGAAAGGGAGCTGGAACGTAGCCACGCTGAGAACAGAGCGCTGCCTACCAGGCAAGCCCCATCAATAATTGAGATGTCAGAGGCACAGGAAGGTGTGTGAATAAGAGCTGTCAAAAGAAGTAATTGGGATCTGTGTGGATACAGTGATGGATAGGCTCGCTCACCACCAGACACAACTGTGATATGCCCAAACAGAAGAAGTGCAGGGCGCTGGAATTCAAAGGGACTGGAGCAGCCTATTTGATGGGCAGGAGGTTGTTGCCTCCACGGAGGGGAGTATCGTACTTGAGGTATGGACAGGTTTAGACATGCTTGCCCTAAGTGGTCAGTGAGGCAGGAGAACGTATCCACAGCATGCAGCTGAACCTTGGTAACAACATTTGGTGGCACATACTGCAGGCCTGAGGTGAAAGTAATGCCATCTCCTTGAGGAAAGTAATCTTCTGCCCACAATGATCGCTGAAGGCTGAGCACATGGAACACTTGTTTGTGCAATGGCTCCACTCTTTGCATTTGTAACAACCTCTCACTCTCTAGTCCTAGATCCTTAAATCCAGCAGTGGATGCAGTTGGCTAACAGTGGGATGCTCCTTGCTCCTTCTTGTTCCTCTGTCCATCAGACATGCTCCATTTGCACCCAAGGGTTCCCACACAGCCCTGAAACTGGTGAGCAGACACCAAACAAGCACGCAGACATGGACAGACATAAGACACCAGTGAAGGCAGAAGGTCTCATGGCAGATGCCCTTCAGTGCACTGACAACTCTTTGCTCCCTGATCCCTACAGGGAACTAATCCCTGCGAAGGTAGGTAGGTCTTGGGGGGCGGGGGGGGAATCTGCCTACAACTTGGGCTTTCCTTTGCCAAGGCTACAAAGAAGCATTTCAGAAAGGGGGAGCAGTGCTTAACAGTGTCATAGAACCCCCGGTTTGCTTGGGGCTTCAGTGCAGCCAGCAGCTGTCCTCATTTTAAAGAAAGTTTCAGACCTGCAGCAATTAGGGGCCGACTCATGCAATAATGCCTGGTAGCTCCAACAAGGAGAGAGCATGAAGAGCAGCCTTCTGGCTGCTGAAATGCTGCCAGTGCCTATGTTGACTTGACTGGGCAAATTCTGCATGCCTCTTGAGTAAATGGTTTGGCTTGGATTCCCCCATTCCCAGCTTTGGCTTCAGGCAGCAAACCTCCGTCATTAGATGAAAAGTTTTCTCTACACATGCTCTGTAACAGAGAGGTATTATCGGCTCAGCTGACTAACCTGGTCAAAAATTTCAGAAGCCCCAGCTCTGGGGCAGTGTAAGGGCATGCTTCGGCCAGCCTTGGTTGGAACTGTTCAAGGTAATCCCGCCAACACGGTGGGGTACTGAGGCAGAAGGAGTTCACCCAGGTCAGGGTAGATAGGAAGACCACAAGACTCCAAAACAAAGCCCCTGGGACTGGATCTGAAGAACAGTTCCCTGAAAGGCAGGGTTTCTTTTCTATCCTTTGCACTCACACCATTTTAGCTCCATTTGTGTGGAAGTCCAAAAAGGCTGGTATCAGCTGCCTCTTGGAACAAAGACTCCCCTCTCCAGCAAGCTCTAGAAAGCTTTTTAAGAATAAACTTAGTCATCAGGCAGGTTTTTATATCCCGCCCTAACTTTGGATTTCACCCGAAAAAAAAAATAGCCCTGAAGTCCTGACACTCACTTTTAAAACCACAAAAAACGAGCCATGCTCCAGTAACGTAATCACAGAGTTTTCTGGCATCTTGTCCCTTAAAAAATACATCCATCTGCCTCCACACAGGCCATCAAACTCAATCTTGTTCACAATGGATTTCCCAATTCCTGCGTGCTGGAAGGACTGCAGCGGTGCTGGCTGTGCTGGCTGGATGAGCCCTTACAGAAGCACAGGCTGCAAACCTCACAGCTGTGTTTTCACTTAAAGAAGCTGCTCTGGAGACCAAAGCACTTCTCCTTCCACAAGCTTTTCTATTTGTGCTTCAGTTCAAAATTGCTGGAGAAAAACTCCAGGTAGAGACTGAAGAACATGTGGTAAGGAAAGGATGGGGATAAATAAAGGAGAAACCAAAAGTCCAACAGTGGAAAAAGAGGAAAGATAAGGACAGTTGCTACCATCTCGTTACCTCTCACATTGGGTTGGGGTGACTTTGCAGACAGCAAATGTTCGGCTAATCTCAGCTCCTGGTTACAAGACTGCTGTTGCTACTGGCTGGAAGTCCTGAACCAGTCCTAAACTGATCCTACATTACTCACTGTCTCCTCAGTGAGACTTCTTTTCTCCATCTCTAAACACAACTTCCTGGTAAAGGTTTAAGTTCTCTAGAACATTTCTGCAGCCAGCCCCAGACACAGACAAGCTCCAGGAAACAGTTAAAGCAAGTAAAATAAGCTGTCCCACAATCCTGCTCCTTGGGGAAAGGGTGCTTAGAGGGGGATGTCACTGACAGCTGCTCTTCTTGCTTCCTGCCCCATCACCAAACCTGAGACATTTCAATCCCCAAACAGAAGTACAGAACAGGCAAAGGAAGGAATTGTCAAGGAGCATGCTAGAAGCCCAACACACTCCACAGCCAGTCAACCCACGTGCCCTAGAGCTCCTGGCCATAAGATTACGGCACTGAGTTTGACAGAAACTCCTTGCCAGCCTAGAACCCTTTCACACAACAGAACAACTGGGTGTAAGTGGGCAGCAGAGCAAAGGGTAACTTGTTTCTGGGAGTAAGACCTCCTCTCCATCCATGTTTTACCTTCCAGTTTTGAAGTTTCCTGTGCAGAAGGGTTCTCTCTCACTTGTAACAACAGAACACATCACTTAAGAGTTGTACTCATTCAGCACCACCCAGCTGCACATCTCCCTAGTGTCTCTTGCTCCTCAGGACATTAGCCAGCAAACTGTCCCTGTTAACAGCAAAACTAACTGTGTCAACACAAAAGCAAACACAGCATAGGAAAAGGAGCTGAAACTCATTTGGGGTATTCCTCAGGCCTGAATCCCTCTGCTAATTCCTATTTTACAATGCTAGAGTTTACTCAAATGTTATTCTCCTTCTCTGCTGCTGTCTGCTTTATACAACTGCATAAAATTCATGCAAAGCTAGCAAAGCCCAGACATGGGGAGACTGAGGATAGCATGAAGCTTTTCACCCTTCTTCAACTATCTCCCAGGCCAGAGGTTCCCAGTCTGGGACCCAAAGTCACTATAAGCTCTTACAACGTTATCCTGCAGGCTGCAGACAGTCTTGCTCTCCAAACATCTCCTTCAGGACACAGTGAGGACCCTGGGGTTTTCCCATAATAGGAGGGAAATCACCAACACCAGTTCCTTAGCACATACAAGGGCTGCTCTGTTCTTGTCTAGTAGCCCCCAAATCTGTGCTACAGGTGTCTGGAAGAACAGCAAAACCAGAAAGAAGTGTGGCTGCATCCTTTGCAAAGACGTGCAGATGTTGTCATCAAAATGGCAAGCTGGAATCATATCTCTGGCTTTTATTTCACAGCTGCAAGTCAAAGCTGAAGAGCCTTTCTTGAAAGATGGGGCAGGAGACAACGTTCACCACTTGGCAGAAACATAAACTGCAAACGAGTTTATTTTTAAGCATTCACACTCGCCTGTATTGGAGGTTTCAAACACAATCCACGAAGAAACAGATCCAGATTTATTTAGAGAGAAGAGCTGAATGCTTCCGTTTGCTTTGCAATTTATAAACTGGATGAGCTCATTCTCTCGATGCATGATTAGGAAACCACAGGACTAAAATACAGATTATACAATTGCAAAAGGTTTATGTTGGTGGATTAAAAATACCACCTTCAGAAGCTAACGAGTTGTGACACTGCACCACATGCTCTAGACCACTAGGGAACTGTCAATGAAGTTAGAAGTATTTTCTACACATGCATCAGTTTTAAAAGAAAAGCAAAACATCCCTACGATCACATAAAATATGGTGACACTAACAAGATACGTGCCAAATTTCACTGCTTGGCCATTTTCCATTACTCAGAGCCTGTCTCCCAGCCTCTCTTTAAAGCATTCCTGACTCTAGAGCTTCTTCCAGCCCAGCCAGACAATTGCACTGATTCCATCTTGTGCTATAACAAAGCCTCCACAAGCTGGGCTTTACCAGCCTCAACAGAGACAAGAGGTTTTAGGCTGCAGAGAATTCCTGCATTGTAAGGATTTATGGTAACTACAGGCTTTTTGTGGTTTGGGAGAACAAGTAGGTTCTACCCAGTCCCAATGGCCTCTCCTTCACCTGGAAGGCATGGAAATTCACTTGGGAAAGCAAGAATTTGAGAGAGCAGGATGACCAAGACTCTAGTAAGAAGCTAGAGAGCAATCAAGAATTTAAACAACCCCAGAGACTCCTGGGCAGACTCTCAAAGCAATTAAGAGTTGCCAGCAAGTGAAGTTTCCCTGTCCATGAAGAAATTGATAGCTGGAGGGCAGCACTTGGACATCACATACCTTATCAGAGAGTTAAAATTGCCCAGGAAAGATCAGACACCACCAGCTAGGGATCAGAGGGGCAGCACATGCACCTTTATCTGGTGTGAACAGGAAGAGGCAAGACCAGAGTCTGCGCATGAGAAGGTGGAAAGTGCAGCTGCTGATACCACACTGACAAGGCCCATGAGCATCAGCAGTTAGTGCAGAACCCAGAGAAGGGGAGCACAATGCGTGCAGCAGCCACCACCACTCAGGACTGAGAAACCCTGGGCCTCATCAGAAAGCTCACAGTAGAGCCCAAGGGTTGTCAGAGCAGCAAATACAACTATGGCTCTGAAAATCCTGGAGCAAATAAACCAAGCAAGCCAACTAAAGTCACAGGAAAATAAGGAAATATTTCTCAGTGCTAACAAGAGAAGAAATGTTAAGAATACAGCTGATGGAAAATTTCTCCTAAGCTGACAAACGTCAGCAACTGAACAGACGGGTTCCCTGTGCAGCCACAGCACCTGCAGCTGGCAGTCAGTTGTACCACAAAATCAATCAGGTTGGAAGAGACCTTTAAGATCACTATGTCCAACCATAAACCCGAGACCTGAGCAGGCCAACACTTGCTTCTCAACGCATTGGGCAGTATGGTAGTCCAGGTATATGACACCTTGATCTGATGAAGAAACACAAAGCTTAATCAGAAAGAGATCTCTATCATGTTTTTGTGCAAAATAGTGAGAGCTTGGAAGACTTAAGCAACTGATATGTTCCATGTTTGCTTTAGACAAAAAGTAACACAACCAAGGGGAAACACTCTCTAAACTCAGTGCTTGGTATGTTGTTAGAGGGTTCAATGGGTAACAGGTCATTATCCCCAACTGCTGTTATTCCAGACCCCTGACAGACACATCTGAAACAGGTCTCAACTCACTGACCCTGGGGTTTAAGCAGCCTGAAGTTTAGCTTCACACTTGGCTCTGCTGTTCTGTGAAAGCCCTCAGTTAGAACAGAAGGGCAGGGCAGGAATCAGCTGCTTGCAAAGTGAGGGCTGATGCAGCCTCTGATGGATGCCTAGGTCTGCTAAGGAATGCTGCACAGACAACACAGTACGCATCTCACAGGCCACTTCCTCAGTGGAAAACAGAAGAGCAACCACAGTGGTAGAACACTCATTTAATGAAAATCAAGGGGACACAGCCCTTCACAAAACGTTGGATGGTTTTTGAGAGCTGCCCCAGCTTCACATTAGCCTCACAGCAGAAGGCAGTGGTTACCTCAAGGAGGACAGGGCACCGCACTGTCTTCAAATGGCTCAAGGAAGGCAAGGTAAGAACTAGGGGTGCAGATGTGTCTGTGCATCTTGCAGGAGGCAAAATGGTTTGGTGTCTTTTCTTCTGTATGAGTATAGCACAATTTATGTCTCACCCTCACAAGCCTTTGAGGATGCTGATAACATATTTTACAAATCAGCCTATTCTGTTCCTTCCCTATGACTACTCTTTCCTCCCATAAGGTGCCCAGTCTTTGTCATTGCTATTGTGAGGATACAAGTAGCCAAGGGCAGATCAAACAGACCAAATCCTATTTTCTTAAGTTTGTTAATGCTAACTGCTTCCCCTGCTAAGCCATTAATGGAGCTGCGAGAAGCCAGGAGTGCAGATTAATTCAGTGCCCAGGTACTGCCTCATGCCTGGAGGGATTTCTGTAGAGT
Organism: Upupa epops; assembly: GCA_013397515.1. Classification (NCBI taxonomy): domain Eukaryota; kingdom Metazoa; phylum Chordata; class Aves; order Bucerotiformes; family Upupidae; genus Upupa; species Upupa epops. The sequence continues at coordinate 126,357 of VZRI01011145.1, read as the reverse complement.
TGCACCAGAAGACAGATGAAAGCTTGTAATACCCTCCCATACAAGAGATAAACCCATTAAAATATGAACAACTGCTGTGTCAATATGATAAGAAATCTGCCAAGTAACAAGAGCAATCACAACAGTACTTCTACGTTTAGTTATATCCATGAGCCATTAAACTGGGGCTGGGACTAAGATGTAGAATACACTGATCACACCATGCTGATATCACTTTGATAGACATGCCTTTGGGATGGGAATCATCTGGCAGTCCCGAAGTCCAGCTCTAGTACTGATGATCTGAGCTTTGCTCCTTCTCTGGGGATGATCTGAACTCATGCAGCTTGCTATAACCTGACAGGACTGCATGCTCCATCAGCACCTCAGCCAAGTCTTCTCACCTTAACACTGTCAGCTGCACAGATAGGGGAGGCATCTCCTGCCATACACACTCAGCCCACTGCCATCAGCAGAGCATTTCTCCACATACTGCACCGCAAAAAACGCCACCCATTATCCTACCATGGCACGGCCAACTCTCTCCTCCCCAGGCAGAAGTAGTGTGCACACCATGACCTCCTCCTCCCTTCATTGAATCTTGTGATGTATCTGAACTCAGTTGCTTGATGCACAAGCAGGAGATCCAAAGCTTTACAAGGACATGCTGCCTGTTCCCATGGACAGCAACAGCTGTTGCAGTTAGCTCAACCGTCAGACTCCCCTGGGAAGGGGCTGGCTGTGGGTCCGTTGAATTCCTCTGGCAGTGACCTGCTCCTGCTTACAATTTCCTAGGACCTTGCAGCTCCTCTGTCACAGCAAAAGACGGAAGCAGGGCTGGACAAGGTCCAGGCGACTTGTCCCAGCAAGCTGAGTCCGTTGGCAGGGGGACGGATACCCTGCCTTCTAGCTAACCCACAGCCAGATGTCTTCTCTGGCTCCAACATGGCTGTGCTTCAGTAGGAAAGCAATTTCTGTATGTAGATGCTTCAGAAAGGGTTCTGGCAAGGTTCATGTTGGAAAGGTGGGGTGTAGAATGTAAAGCAGTTTTGTAGGGCCAAGTTGATGTCAGATGCTACTGTAGATCCCTGGGTGGGAGCACGGCTGCCAGGATCAGTGATCTTCCAGAATAAAGGCACAGCAGGCTGTTTGCAACCCCCTGTTAGTAACTGTGATTTCACAAATGTGAGGGGCTCAACATGGTTTATGAACTGTAGCTGTGGTTTCCAAGTAGTATTGCATTTCTTCAAAATGAAGATGCATAATATTTTAAAACTATTTTAAAAACCATTCACAAATCTGCATCTTCTATGTCATCTCTTCCTCATATCAAACCCAAGCCATAGCACACAGGCGATCAGAAAGCTCATGTGAGAGAACTGAGCTGCTAGGAACTCATGTGTGCATGAACACAAGCCCAGGGAAACTCAGAGCTGCACTTCATTTACATTGATGCAAGCTATGTTCAAGTTTTCAAAGACATCCAGGATGAAGTCCACTGTTTACTAGCACAGGTTGTGTGCAGAAGGAGAATCTAAGAGCTGAACCAAAGCATAAGGTCTTTATTTAACAATCTGCCTTAGCAACTGTAAGGAAATTGAAAGGTTTCTATCCCCTGGGAGTTCAGCAACCTGACCGTGCATCTCCCTTACCGTGACTGACCCCATCTTCTCCTAAAACAAGTCAGAACAGAATTAACTGTCATATTTAACATATCCCTCCACATGTAGAGTTGGCTGGGGCAGGGGTCTTAGAAAAATCTTTAGGAGTATTCCCTAACAGTCTGTACAGCACCGCTCCCTAGAAATGTCTGGCTTCTGCAGAGCATGGCAGCTCTTGCAGAGCTCTCTGTTTTTTGCAGTAGTTCTCCATAAATCAGACTTTCCAGTTTCCCAGCTCGACGGACTCGGAACTTTGTTGGGTTAATTCTGTCCACTTGGTTCTGGGATTGGAGTTGTCCATACCAAAGCAGTAAGTTTTAAAGGCAGAAACCAACACCATATTTTACAGAGACAGTCAGGTTCTGAAAATTGGTTATTTATTCCAACAATGTTAAAAGGAGACACAGCACTTTCTCAGTCATTTTTCCATTCGTAGTATTTTGTTTTGTTTTTTTAAACCCATGATCCTAATCCTCAATTTCTCTATGGAAAAGCTGGAAGAAAATGATCACAGTGATGAAGGATCAGTCTTCTAAAGCATCCACAGAGATATTTTTTTTCCCCTGAAAATAAATAAATTCAGAAAACCATCTCCAGGCATTGGTATTGGCTAGCAAAGGAGACCCAGACAATGCATGGGAGGCTAAAAAAGAGCCAGTAAATTCTAAGTGTGTAGAACAGAAGAGGGGATTAAGCCTGGTGATTAAATTAGGTGATGCATGAATACATTCCAATGCACAACATCACTCAAGCACTGGACAAAACATATGGCAACAATGGAAAGTGCTGCCCAAGAGGTCACCTTTAATATGATTAGCCATGGCCGCCTGAAAGGAGATCTCCTGAGTGCCGGCGTGCTAACCCTCCTTTGTGCAGGGTGGAGAAGCACTCTCTGACACAGCCTTTGAGGCTCCATGAGCCCTGCACAAATGGCTGCTGTGTGTTAAGGGATGTGCCCACATCCACTGAAAGCAAGACACAGAAAATATGAGCCTTGAAGCCAGGCAAGTGCACTGAGGGCGCCTTTTGTTCCCCACTCACAGGGCATCACTGGGAGCCATCCCCAGGGTGTCCTGCCTGACAGCTGGGTCACCCCACGGACTCTCCTTTTCCGCTTGGACTTTTCAACTCGGCTGGCCTGCATTCACCGGCACGGCTTGCCTCTTTGAAGGGGGAGAAAGCGCCTCATCCATCACTGACACGAAGGGAGTTAATTCACTTCTTTACAACTGGAAAGCCTTTTGCTGTGAGCAGGAGGGAGTACAGGGAGAGTAATGAAATCCAAAAGGGAGCCAAATGATGCTTTCCTCTGCTCGATGCCAGCACTGGCAGCACTTGCTGCTGGCACAGGCTGTGGTGGGTGAAAGGAGACTCTTTTGTGGTATGCCATTAGCTACTTCCAAGGCCTCAGTTCATGTTTACCACAGCCTCTGTGTTACTTTACTTGGTATTTTTTTCCAGTCCTGTTGATCACACTACAGAGCTGACTGAGTCGTTTGGAAGCCTTGGTCACAGAAACAAATTGCTTTTTGAAAGGACTGTATTTTTTTTATTCACTAAACCAAACCTCCCTCTGCTTTCCATAAACCAAACTTAAGGCTGATATCTCCTCTTAAAAGCTGAAGAGCAAAGGCTTTGTCCACCCTGGTTATTACCCAGCTGTGCCATTCATTTCTGGGACGGTGCCAGTGCCACCAGCTTTGGGAGCCCAGAGCTGCACTGCCCAGGCTGCACTAGAGGGCATCTTGCACCTCGGCATTTGTCTGCACCACACAACACTGCAGCCATGTCGAGTAAAACTCTGTTACAGCATCACCCAGCAGGTTGTCTGTCAACTGTAAAAAGGAAGGAACATTTGATAACATTAAAGACAATCTCTTGAGAGTCACCTTGCATGACTACCTTGCTGTGATCAGCTGAGCCCTTCAGACTGCTGAACTCTACCCCAGAGGAGCTTGGCATGCTCAGCTGAGCTCTTCACAAGTTGAAGGCCTTGACTATTTCAGATTCCAGGCAATGACTAACCAGAGACACGTGAGGGACAGGCCCAACCACCAATTTCTTTCACACGCTTTGTATCAGCATAGCTGGGTGGGTCAAAGCCATGGAGACCATCCCAGGAGGACTCACTCAGCAGTTACAAAAGCTTAGTGACAAAACACAGCCTGCTACCAGCTGAGCTCCTGCTACGGGCAGCAAAAGAAAAGAATCATCTCCTAAAGCCCTTTCCTGCTTTACATTCCCAGGATGCCATAACTGCAGCTCATCCAGGCACCACACTGTCACGGCAGACCTTCAGCAGACTCTGAACCACCTACCCTCTCATAGCAAAGAGTCACCCTGGGCCTTTCTCTCAAGGGATCTGCCAAGCCTGAAGATCAAGTCAGTTCTTAACAAGACAAAGCAGACCAGACACCAGCATGCTAATTCTAAAAACATTCATTTCCACGAAAGAGAGTGAGATTATGCTTTTACTCAAACACAGAAACCCTCTCCCAAAACGTAATTCTATCAAAATGAAAATTAGTGAGGGTTGGGAGAAATGCCTGTGGTGGCACCCATGTCTTCCCTCTTTAAGCTCCATTGAATTGTATTTTGTGCTCGCTGCTCTGCTGTTACAAAGGCTGCTTGTACAAAAACACTGACCCTCAGTGCTGGGTCTGAAACAAGCTGCAGCCCTACGAAAACAGAAAGAGCAGGGATGAACCAGACCTGGCAGCATACCAAGTCAAAGCTGTGCAAGAAACCCACCAAAAGAATTGGTTGTCAAAGCTGCCCACCCTTCAATAATTTTTCTGAAGAGATAAAACCCAGATGATGTTACTTTACCCAAATACTTGGGGGTTAGGACGAGCCCTATCTTTCCTGCAGCGTTCAGCTGCAGATGGTAGCCGTGAACTCAAACTTCACCCCGATGCATCACCATTGCTCCCCACAAAATGAACACTCTAGAGCAAGTTCCACACACCTCCATCTGCTGGATTTCTTCATCTCAGCAGCATGTATGACATCTTGTTGGAGACCAGCTGGCTTCTGTGCTGGGCCTGACCTTTGGAAACTCCACTCAGATACCATAACTTCTGTCTGGCCTCTCAGTATTCATTGCTTGTTCTAGGCTTTATGTTAAAAATCCTGAAACACTGAGTAATACCATTCCTCCAGTACGGAAACCATACACACCTACCTCAGCTGCTGTAACAGCACTGTGTTCATGGGCTTTAAACCAATTTCAAGGACCCTGTACTTGAGAATTTGAAAATGATTTCAAGCCTGGTCCCCTGCATAAAGATGCTGACAGTAGCACCTCTTACCATCACAGTATGGATCCATCAATGCACCTACTTCTTACTTTTACCCAGAAATGAGAAACCAGTTATTTCCCAGCTCGTTTAACCACCTGTACACTGGGTTACTTAAAAAGAAAACAAAAATCCAAACAACTGAAGAACAAGGCAATGTGAGCACAGTATTAAAGATTATCAACCATTACTTTCAGTAATGTTTGAAAATAATAAAAAACCAGGGAGCTGAAGTGAAAATTTAAAACCTCAAAGTAATTTCAACCATACATACATGAGAAGGGAAAAGTTTATACATGATGCAACAGAAAAAATGACTCACTTTCCAAAATGCCAAAGCCTGCTTTAGTTCATTCTGCTTCTGTACCTGCTAAACACATCATTGACAGAGAAATCTTTTAGTGAACTGCATTTCTAAAAATTCCAATCTAGCTACATATGCATTTTATTTCCCAGTATTGTGGGTCAGGTTCTACTCTAATATGCTAATCAGAAGTAGAACGTTAGATCAATCAATGTGATTTCTTCTCAGAAAAACAAGGGGAGACTTGAGATTAAAACAGAGACCTTGAAATTGAGGTGAAACTGCAACCTTAAAGCTAATGCAAAACCTCCTGTTGATTCATGGGTCTGAGAATTTCTCAGTTGGAGGGCTGAGCTCTGCGTTGCTGTGAGGTACCCAATAAGCTACAGCTCTGCGTCCCCCAGGGTCAGCAGGATCAGGGATCAAACCCATGACAGTCAGTTTACTTCAACTGTCAAAGAAGGCACAAATTAAATTTTGTTGTATTCAAGCTAGACTGTTGGTTTGGTTTTTTTAAACCCACACAATAGTGACTGCTTGGTTAGTTTGTGTTTCTGTGACAGAAACAAGCTTCTCAAGTCCAGGTACAGGAATTACCCATAAACACCCCTTTGCGGAGATTCTGCATGACTGGTTTGTTCCAGGTGACTGAAGTCTCTCAAACTAGTACAGAAAACTCTTGAAGCTACTTTCTCACTGACTTTTAGTTTCCAAGTGGCCACTAATTTACTGGTTGCCCATCACAGATGGGCAATGGACTGCCACCAGCTTGGCTGGTAACTAATGAGCACAAATGCAATATATCTGCTACCAGCCCAGATCCAAACTGGAGAAGGAACGACTTCTGAATAGGCATCTTTGGGAGGAATTGGTATTCGTGCCTCAAGATAGAAGCAGAAAGCAACAGCAAATCGTGGGGTCTCCAACAAACAAACACAGTGCTATAAAAGAAGGACCAGGTCAGGAAGGAGGCCTTTCTCAAAGTTCAAGCATGGTCAAAACTCAGAAACAAGCACAATGTGGTCTAACAACTTTATCTGAGATGCCATGCTTCATGGTCTATGCATTTAAAGGAAATCTACATTGTGAATGTGCTTGTATACTTGAACAACTTCCTTAATACCATATGAGAATGTAGAGAAGGGCAAGATAAATGATCTAGTCTGCTAAAGAGAGACTCAAAGCCACTTGCTTTCAAAACAAAACCAAGAGGTTGCTCAATAAAATGTACTGCCAATGAATCACTGCAAACTTCAGCAGGGCATATAATTTTAGGAGATAGGGTCTTAAACTTGGAATGTTTAAAGATAAACTTGAAAGTGAACTTCACCAGGTACTGGCTTCCTAGATGGGTTAAGATCAGCTTCATCCTCAGCTCAGCTGCTGATATCATGGTGAAGGTTTGTTTCAACAGGCTATGGAAACCACAGGTGCTTTCAGAGCTTCTTTGTACTTCAGCATCCATATGCAATGGGTGAGAAAAGATAAGACATCCAAGGACTCAGAAGGAGTGATCATGCTTGGAGTCACCGGTCTCGGAAAGCAAGAATTTTTTTCCCCTCTCATTTCTGAATTGAATGAGAAATCACAGAACTGCAATGTCTGAATCTTTCATCTCCTTCCAAATGTTGTCTTTTGTCATTATACAATTAGCCTTTCTTCCATTTACTGTTAGGTGAAACAGAACTGGCTATGACAGAGAGCTGCTACATCTTCACCTATGCCAGACTGATCACATTTGAAGTTATATCACTCAACACCCAGTGACTCCATCTAAACAGAGTGATGGATTAGCTATGCAGTCAGCTATAATTAATACTTGGAAAAAAAACCTTGTCAAGTCTCCGTTCAAATATGTGATAAACGGAATCTGAAACAACAAAAGTCTTTCTGATGACGTCTGTTCATTGCCAGGGAAGAAAAACACCATCAAGTGAAGGGCAAGACTCTCAGGACAAAGACTGTTTCCTCAGTAGAAAGTGTAAAACAAGAGTTTCCTCTCAGCCCTCACCCCATCTGCACCCCTACACAAACAAGTCTTCCTAGGGTTTATCTTCAGAGACACTGAAGAACCAGTTTTGTTTCTGCTTCACTAAGAACCAATGTTTTCATTCCTTAACCTCTTTCAGTATAACCAGACACTACTTCTCTCCCTACCCAACTCAGAAATACCAGTGAACACCTTACTCAGCTGAATCGAGCACTGGACTGTCTATTCACCTTAGCTATCAGCTTCATGTTTGGGACACATTCTAAACACTAAGCCACCACCTGCCACATAAGTACTCTCTTTCACCTTTAGATGCTATTGAGCACTATGAGGTCTCCATGAGCCAGTGACCCCAGGCTGCACATCACTCAAGTGTGGGTGAGACCCCTCTGTGTCCAGCTAGTACAGGAAACCAAACATCTGCTTCATGTGTGAATTTGGAGCACCTGCCATCACCTTCAGTCTTACTTGTGGATCAGCATGCAATGACTGCCAGGTCACCCCCCCCACACAGACACACCCCTTTGACAAGAGCTGATCACCAACTGCTAGGAAAAAAACAAGCAATTTGGAAGGCATGACCAAGAACTGCCCATTACAACTCTGTCCAGTGGAGCAAGAGAGATTTCCATGGGATAGCAGCACAAGCAAACAAAGCCTGAGAACTGAGAAGTCTGTGGAGAAACACTATTTGTGAAACACACTGATGGCTTCTGTGTTGTGGAGACATGCTGGCCACAGTTCAGCCCTTCATGCTGATATGGCTTGTTTGCTCTTTACCATGAGAAGTAACTGCTGAGGAACTGGGATATAAAACAATCAGCTATCGGGGTCAGCAATAAACAGTAGAAACAATAAAGCACCAAATCTTAGTCAAGAGCTGTCAGTAATAAGTATGAGAGGAAGACAATGGTCAGCATTGGTCTAAGGTACTGGTATTGGTCTAAGGCCTGGGAATCAGAAAAAAAGCTGTTGTGCAGCTTTGCCACTGACCCACTACAAGACCTCAGGCAACTACTTCATGGCTTTATGCCATTCTCATCACTTGGAAGGATGGAGAAGGCCTTGTTCTGAGACTGGCAGACAAATGAAGTTGTTTCTGTATCAAAACTGCATCCCAAAATTAAAGCATAAGGCTGCTATTTTTTGGAAAAGTTTCTGAGCTCACAAGTCTATAACAGATCTAATAAAACTTATTTAGAAGGAAAACACTCATACATGATCAGAGAGCTTCAATATCTGAGCTAGTGACTGGAATACTTACTCCAGGAAGAATAAAGCCATAACCCAGTCTTGCATTACTGATGGTAAATTAATGCCAGAGCACCACTGTGTGGGGAGCTCCTTCCTGACTGTGTTTGCCCAGACATCTGGCTGTGGTGGCTCCCAGCACGAAACTCTACAGCCGAGCCTTGTGCTCCAGTGACCCAACTCCCCCCTCCTGCCAGAGTCAGCTTGGCCACTTCACCACCTGCTCCTGCTGGGACACAGCTGCTCAGCTCTAAAAGAATGATCAGGAAACGGCAGGACATGTGCGACAACATCAATCCTACTTGCACCCCTGGGAGGACTTCATTAAAATCCCAGGGCAAAAGATTAGATTTGTAGGGCTTTCCACTCAAAATCCTAATTTAATCAAAATATTTTAAAATCTACCAGCAATCCAAACATCTCCATCCAGACAAAAAGATGCTCAGCCAACACAGATCCCCTCCATAGCACAATCAAACAACAGACCCTTCCTGCGCAGCCTTGGCATGTGCGCCAACTGCCTGACCTGAGCCATTAGCTGCTTGTGATGCCAGCAGTGACGCTTCATATTTGCCTGCAAAGCACCATGTTTCTCGTGGAACTGTAGGAAAGACATTTTTAGAATTGTTCCTCTTTTGCTAAGACCCCTTTGCAAATGCATTCTGATTACTCCTGCGGGGAGGAGCAGTATCCCCCAGTAGAAAGCTGCGGCCTTAGAGGCTCATGTTGATGTATTAACTGGGGCTATGAAAAAGACATCAAATCCCCAAAGGAAATTAATCTCCAAGTACATCTAACATCCCCCCCAGCTGCCTTATGTATCACACAGCATAAGCAACTGCCCATAATGATCATATAGCACCTGCTGTCCCCATTCTGGGTATCAGTGATGTCTCTTTAACCAGACATCAAAGAGAAGGAGCAGACAATGGTGGAATTGTGATAGGAAGTGAACAGTGAAAGCTCCTTGTCACTCTGCATTTCCATTTATCTTAGAGCTCCGCAGCACAGCCCACCCTGCCTCTGCTATCATGCTCATGCACTGTTGTTGCCGTAATGGTCTCTTTAGGGAGGCATCATGGCAGTTTTCAGGATTTTATAAATGACCTTTTGGATTTTCTGTCGGGTCCAACTAGGTGCCAAAGCAGGTGCACGCTTCAACTTACCCTAGGGGAACTTAATCTGAGGTCAATTTGATACCAGTGTCACATCCTAGGTGAACACCAGGACTTTCTCTTCAAGACTGGTCACAAACCCGATGAAACAACAGTCCCTGTTAAGATGCAGCCAAGAGTCAGGGGTTGGAGCAAAGCCATATACTCCTTCCCAGGAAAATGCATGCACTGAGAGTGTGCAGAGATAGCACACACAGCTGGAAATCCCAAGCATCATACCAGGGAGTGCTGCAGCCAGGATGGCTTTCCTGTCCCAAGAGCATTTTAAGACAAATTCAGAAGATGCTACTGGGAAAACAGAGGCACAGTCAGTTATCCAAGGTCTGTGCTCTATTACAGCCTTTTGCCATCCCACCTAAACAGTTCTCCCAACCCAAATCGCATTTCCAACATTAATATGTTGTACTTTGTGCAGAACTACTGTTTAACCAGAGTAGAAATATTAATTGCTTCCATGTAAGAAGAAAAGACCTGATTGCTTACTATACAGATATGAGTCAGGAAATATGACAAAACAATTTCCCGTAATTATTTCCAGCAGTCATTCATATTGGAAAAATTTAATGGTGACAGTAATTAATCTGTGGCTCTTGAGATTTCCAATTAAACAGCATTAGCAGGAGCAACTGTCTAAAAATAAGTGTTTCTGTCCTATTCCATTAACCAGAACTAAATACAAAATTTCCCAAATAAAGAGTCACACCCTGCACTTACAGTGCCCCTCTTCCTCTTGGTTTCCTGTGTGTGAATGACTTGAGTCAACTTCTCGAAGCTGTTTGCATCAAATAGGCAGTAAGTTGTGCAGCTTAAAAAACCATACAGAGCTGGTTACTATATCCATTATGCCATATACCTGGGTATTTTGGAGCTGGTATTCTGCACATTCCAGTCTTTGGGGTCGTTTCCAGCAGAAATACTACTCAGGATTCCTACCAACTTTAATTAAACAAATCAGTTCTCAAAGATCACTTATCTCCTTATCCCCAGAGCAGGGCTACAGGTGAAGTCTCAAGTATGGTACAGTTACATCAGTAGAATTTTTACTACTGTGGAGTTATTCAAAGCAACAGAAACTCACAGGGAAAAGCAACCCTTTCTCAAATGATGAGACAATGGCACAGCACAAAGGCTAGAAGCAAGACAATCTCACTAACAATTCAACCCTTAAATTTGTGTAACATTCTAATCTTTGCTATTTTTATTCCTGTTTTTCTTCCCTTTCCACACACCTGCAAAGCTGAACGTCTGTTGCAGAGAAAACAAGGAGAGAAGCTGTTCTAGCAAACAAGTCAAATGCCATTAATTGGTCTAATGCAAAAGCACTTTGGGTTGTTCTCACAAAGAACTTTGCTCAACACCAACATTTTGAGCACCCAGGTATAAGTGCACCAGCAAAGGCAGAATCACCGGCACAACAAAAGGCACTGCTCAGCTCACAGACAGTTGTCATAGAGACAGATCAGCATCCTGGGGTATTCTCATTTTAAATATGCACAGAAATCCTTTTTAACCTGTTGTCTTGTAGGCATCTGTCCTCGTGATTCATTATAAACTGCTGGGACCAAGAGAAGAACCATTTATCAGCAGCTCTCCCCCAGGCACAATGGAGCTAAGCAGCTTTTCTGCAAACTTGATGTTTTTTGTTGAAAGCAAGTTTCTATCTGAGTCTCTGGCTAGTGTTTCTAAAAGCTGTGGTTCGGGGAAGTGATCCAGCTTCAAAGTAACCTGGCCAGGAAAAGAAAGGAAAGTCGTGGGTTGTACTCACTTTGGTTTTTAAACCAGGTCAGATCCCTGTTCCAATTTACAGTGTGGGTGCACCACGAGCTGTGAGAGGACAGTACAGGGGTGGCACTTCATGGTCCTGGCAAGGAGGCATGGGGGGAGATAATATATAAACATCTGAACATTTTGTTCTCAAAGTCACAGAATAAGGCACCTCTTTACAACTAAAAGTGGCAGCTCCAAATGAGAAGGAAACGAAATACATTAATCTCTGTCTGTGTGGACAATGTTTCATAAGCTCCTTACAGCTGCTGAAGGTGCAAAGACTTTAAACATCTAAAACTCAGTGTTCATCTGCCTTCTGGAGCCAGGAAGCTGGCAAGCAGCACAGAAAGGTGACTATCGGGACAGAAAGATCCCACAGAATGACAGATGCTGGTCTCCGGTTGCAAAGGTCCTCAGACCCAAGGTGCAATGCAACAGGAGTCATCTGCAATGTCAAGGCACAAAAGGAATTGGGGGGCAAAAGAGTAGCAGGTATGTAGCTTGGCATGACCAGAACAGAGCAGAGACAGGACTCCAAAATTACACAGACCCGAAGAGACACATATACACTGCCATCACAAATCTTAAGCTTTCAAGACCATGTGCTATGTCTGTAGTTTGTCTCCAAGTCTTCTGTGTGACCCAGATATGTAACTCTCAAGTTATTAAAAAAATTATTATATTCCTCATCTGTTGAGCTACAGAGATTCTTGCTTCTAAAAAATAAAACCATAAGCAAGCATGTCACAAAAGTTCAGTACCAACACTTAAACGGGGAACATTCCCCCCACCACAACGTGGCCAGCCTGACACTGCTGCATCTTACTGGAGCTATCCTATATCAAGTGCCAGGAGTTTCCTGGCCAGTCAGGATTTCTGCTGTTATAAAGATATGCCCAAGAGTGGCTTCATCTGAGATATGTTCTTACTTCTGGGGAATGAATCCTAAATTTTATGGGCATGATGGGGGAGATAGGCATCATTCCAGAAAGGAAACTAAGTCAGACAGGGCTACCAGCTCAAAGCCACACAGCCAGTGGCAAAGCAGTAATGTCCCCTGAGGATCTTCTTAGCACCACCAGGAAGCACAAGAAAAATGAAAGGGTGGAAGTGAGAATAAAAAAAGTCATCACAGTTCCATCTGGAGTGATCCCAAGGTAGAAGCTCTCCAACATTACATAATATATAGGAAGAGGGCTTACATCTCTTGGGAAAAAAAAACCCACAGGAGTTATCCATGACCAACCTCCGCCTCACTTAAGACTGGAGGATGATTATTTCCTTCACTCACAGATTTCTTTGGAAACTGATAATTCATTGCTCCTAGTTTCCTGCTGGAGTTTGTCTTCCATTGTTCAGAATTTACATTACTCAACAGGAAATCAGTGAGAGGTCCAGCGATTAGAAAGGTGTGTTTCCCATTCAGACCCACCCTTGTTCACTCACCACTTGGGACAGAGTTTGACACAGCACACAACTGCATCCATGGGAACTCAAGGAGCAAAGGCAGAGAGACTCATCTGTTAACAGTTAGGGATTGCTTTGTCCAGCCATATCCTACTGGCCATGTTTACACCTGACCCTCACATACTGCTCATCATCAGGTCATGCAGGAACTGCTCTCTCCACGTGCTGAGGAGGGTGTAGTTCATCACAATACAACTATCAAGGCAGCACTTGAAAAGACTAAGTATGGTGAAAGTGTCCTTTGAAATGAAATACACTTCATTCTCAAAGGCTATTACTCTCTCACTCCAACACCCTTGTCAGGGGAGAAAGATTCTGTGCAGCATAAAGCACCACTTGTGAGATATAACTCGGTATATCACGTTGGTTAGGAATCTGGCTGAGTAGGAACTGGCCCCCTCTGGTGCCCTTAGTAGAGGTTTTTGACCCAAATCTGCCAAATGATGCTCCAGTAAGTTCTCTTTAACAGCTTCTCTCTAACAACACTGAGCAAAACAAAACATCACCAGAACAGGATGCTTCCCTGGCCAAATCCTCCCACTGAAAATGTCAACAGTTGTTTTAAAACTGATTTTCCCTTAGGTCAGTCTGATTACAGGTACTCAGCACTACACTATGAGTGACTTGTGGAGTGCAACTGGTGACCTTTCTGGGCCACAGTTCTTAGTCACTGTGGACAGCTCTTCCTACTCAGACATCTGTAAAGCTTCCTAGCTAGCTAGCTCAAGTGCTATCTGGAGGCTTTTTTCTGTTGTCTAGCATTCTGAGTGTGCATGCAAACAAAACCCCAGTTTATTATCCTCAAAGATAAACCTCAAAGAGGGAAGCCTCTGTTTCAAAAGAGGTTTAAGAAAACTCTGCAGGACTTCAAAGTGGGAGTTACTTCAATAAAATTTAAATAATTATTATTTCCTTGGAGCAGGAAGGGACCTTAAGCCCTTGGTCCTAGGCTCACTTATGTGTACCTAACCAGGTTCCCAAGTTCTCCTATAACAGATGTAGGCAAGACAGCCTGAGACTCCCCAATGCCTGCACCAGAAAGTTTGTCCCAACGTGTATCACCAGTCTTCTCTACTCAAAAACATGTCATCCTGACCATCTTAGACATGAGGAAAAGCTGCTTCACAGCACCTTCAACAGATGAAGCCACATGCTCCGTTGGTGAAGGTCACAGACCTTGCTCTGCAATTATTTCTCTAAAATGTTATTTTTCTGCTACTGGAGAAAACACTACAATGTTGAGTAAAATAAAAGGGTTACAACAAATCCCTTACATCCAATAGTCTGCTTTACGTATGTTGGTATGCTAGCTTCTTTCTCAGCAGTATCCTTACGTTGACTCATGGCCATTTTGCAAAATGAAACAATAGACCTTCGTTATATTAAGAGATTATTTTGTCTCCTGCTCAGGAAGGCCACTGGGTACTATAAATTACTGGAACCTTCTATCCACAAAAACTGTCAGAAGCCACCTCAGAGCAGTTGAACCTTAAATGAAAAAGTAGGTTTGCTGTGATAGTCTAAGATATCTGCATCTGCCTGTAAAATGGCACATGCCACAACTGGCATGAGATTATTTACATCACGCCAGGCATAAAACCTCACTAACATTTCTTTCCCTGAAACACACCCAAGATTTGCAAGTATTCACTTAGATAACATTTGGTGCAGAGAAAAGCTGTGGAAAACATGAGTACCGCAAGCACAGAAATGAACTTGTCAGAGAAGCCTTTCACAGTGAAACGTGCACTAAGGACATCTGAACTGCTTGATAATGAATGACACCACCATGATTTTTTTCACAGTACAAGTTACTTACCCAGTCCCATCAGGACTTTAGGATTTTGCAAAATGTTGAAAGATGAACTGCTTCTTAAAACACGGGAACTTTTTTCTCCTCATCCTACTTTACTTAGTGCTTCTGGTACATAATTTCATGCCGCTCTTAAGCAGACATTGGCACACCAACCAACCTGCCTTTTATTCCAGCCTTGACTTTCCCCTTTGAATTTTTAGACTGTCCAGGAAATTCTTCGGGAGTGCAATGTGAAACTGCTTCAGTGGAGTGGGAGCCCCTTATGGGGTGGACTCACCTGGTCTAAGCGCAGAGCACCATCGATGAAGCGCTGTTTACGGAGATGCTGGGCGATTCGATGCAGGTTCAGCACAGCTTGATGGATCTCAGCTATTGAGTGCTGAGGGGAGACAGTGGGTAGTTCTTCAGGTAAGAACACGTTATCAGGGCTGTCAATCATACTCTGTGCGTGGTCATAGCTTAGCTTCACGCAGGAGCAGATGACTGTCCGTCCAAACCATTCATCAAGGATCTGCAAAATTCAAAGTGTAAATTGATCTGAGGACTTGTTCTTCCAGTGCACAAAAGCTTGGGAGGTTGTACAAACACTGAAAGCAATGACACCAGATCTCATCATTGACTGTGATCTTCAAGTAAAGATCTTCTCTTACAGAAACCATGCCTTTTGCTCATAAAGATTCTCCAGGGCACTTCATGGTCCTGGCGCATAACATAATGTGCACAGGCATTGGGAAGTGGTTGGATGTCCCTCTTCTACCTGATCTCCATCTTGTGTAGAGCTCAAACAGCTACAGCCCATTCAGAAGCTGGGATCAGTCACTTGACTCAAATGTTACTAGGTGCAGGAGTGGCGACAGGAAGATAACACTCATGCAAGAGAAGATCTCCTATCCTTTTTCAAACACAGCAGTTGCATTCTACTCCTTTGACCGAAGTGTGGCTGGCAGGGCACAAGGGGCTGGCCTCTTTTCAGGCACTGTAACCCCAACATCTGACTAATACTCATTGAAGTGCCCAAGCAGGAATTTGGTGGGTCTGGAGGAGAAATGGCCAGTCACTTACCCTTTGTTTTGCTTACGGCCCCAGGCCCAAACTCAAGCTGGAACCTTGCCGAGCTTCCAAACTATTTGACAATCTAGAGGAATATAATCCACAAATCACCTATAAAATGATTCTATTTAAACTATAAGCCACTCCCATTTTAAACTGGCAATTCATAATTTTTTATGAAATAAGGAAAAACAATTCTCATGTGAGATACATAGAGGAGTCCAAAAGCTCACCAAACCAGTAAGAAAGTGCAGAAGGCTCTTCAGAAAAGGCAAGAGCACTGGCATGAGGGCTCTGAAGACAGATGCAGTCTGTGATAAACTGTTTAAAGCCCAAGTGCTCAGAGCATGAATTGAGAATTGTAATTCTGCCTTAGCTTCAAGTGCCACCTTACTCCTTCATCAGCCCAGCAGGACAAGGTAAATTCTGCAAGCGATGGTGTCCGGGGAGAACAGCCAGCTCTCTCTCTGACAGACTCGCCAAGGACATAACTTCAGAAAGGCAAACCCTCTTCTTACTAGGAATATATCCCCAAGATACCTCTGTTGCCTGCCTCCCGACCTACTGCCTCACAGAACATATATGCAGTATAACTCAGCAGCTCACAGCTCGGTAAATCACAGGGCATTTAAGCTCATTTCTAATTTGAACGTGTCCGAACAGCAGAGTCAGCAAGGGATGTCTTGCAATGTAGAGTCCTGACCTTTGTCTCACAGTTCTCCTGTGCATACCCCTTTCTCTATGCCAAGGAGAAAGAAAGGAAGAGAAAGTCACAGAGCTGGGCAGAGATGCTACAACGATGTTAGCAGAACCTGCTCTGTGCTCTGCTACATCCTGTTAAATGTGGTTCAGCTTCTTGTGGTGATGTAAGATTCGTATCCCATAGGTTAGTGACATCTGCTGAAATTTGCTGGACTCAAAAAAAGCTCCTGATTCTAAGCAAGCATGATCTGTGGTGTGGAAGAGACTGCACTGCTCCTTAAATAATTCACTTCCAGTAAGCTGAAGACTATTAGCCAGTTGGTAACAGAGATACTCCAGACTTCATTAAGATATTGATAGTACTCAGGAACCATAAAGTTGGTGTTCCCTGTTGAGATGATCTGGGAGCAAGGCTGAGCAACTTTCATGTCAGATGAGCACTTCTACAGACTCTCCAGCTGTAGCAGGCAGCTGTTTCAACTGACTATTTGAACATTATCAGACAATACTTATGCTTCCCTTTTAGTTCCTTCATCTCCAGCTATTAATCTCTGCATCAAAGATCATTACCAGTTCTGGAGCTCACTGTTCGATTATCTCACACTATTTTGTGTTTGGACTCAAAATCTTGATTTCTTTTATCAAGTAGAAAAGCCAATTCCATCATGAACACGGGTTCATGTTGGAAAGGGTTAAAGACTAGGCACAAACCAGAAGGGTAGTTCTGAAGAGAAATACTTTCTCCAGGTTACTGCTAAAAACCAGCTCTGAGGCTACATGGTGCTTTCTGCCACTGGCTTCCAAGAGTTCTCTCTGTCCCTTTCAAGAGGCAACAGACCGGATTTCCACTTCGCTGTCTAAACTTGAAGCTTTCAACAAAACCTCCTTTTTCTGCTTGCTTAGAGGAGGCCAAATATTTCAGAGCTCCGCTCACTTCCTTGTAAGATGAGAGAAGCAGCATACTGGGCCCCTAGAACATAACTAGAACATCCAATCTCAGGCAGACTACATTCAGGGCAAACCATCAGGACAAGCAGGCCATTATTAGCAGATATTAAACTTCTATTTATGTCTTTCTCAATTCCTTTTTCTGTTCTTGGTCCCTCAAAGACAACCAAATAGCGTGACGCAGAGTACCCCGTTTCCTTTACTGTAATAGCTCTAACAGGTGTAAGCTGGACAGTGACAACCCCAACAACTCTTACTAATGTACCGAATAAACATCTTCTCACTAAGACTGGTTGGATGCATTAAATACACATCATGCAGGCAAGGAATGGAGTTTGGACACACCTTATTCCATGCAGTGCTGTAATCCTTGTGTGCAGTGAGCAGAGCTACCAGACTCAGCCTTGCTATGACAGACTAACTTTACTCTACCTGGAAATGTCCCCTGTCTGCCTTCACTGTGCATAGAAACCTCCCCAGAGGAACACTGGTTTAGAAACCTCCCCAGAGGAACAGGCAGGCTCTGCTTCTGCAGGAAAAGCCACACATGTTTGGCAGGAAAAACATACCAGTGGCTGATGGGTGGACAAAGCTGGGCAGAGGAGCAACATTTAGGGGTTGTAAACTGGGACTGGGAGATTACAAGATGGAGCCCACAAAACTGGTCTGCAAGGTCTCTTCCCAACAGGGCAAACCTGGTGAACCCAGAGTCCGTACAGAGTACCAGTACCAGACACACTTCTAGGCTTATGCTAAGACTTCCGCAGGTCTGGCAGCTTTTCAGAAGAACCTGGAGTCAACAGCACAATGTGATGGCAGTCAGAGCAGCTCAGCCAAAACCCCGCCATTAGCACAGTCCCTGGCGGTACAGGTCTCTCTGAGGAGAACACACAGCTGTGCAAGAGGCTGAGGACTTTTCTCCACGCAAGACAACGTCCAGATCACACCCTGGCTGATTGACAACACTGTTGAGCCTGAAAGACTCATTGTTTTTGTAGGTTGTTTCAGGCTGGAGCCATTTTTCTAGTGCACTCATAAGAGCAACCAGCAGGGTTGTGCTTCAAACATCAGCAGGCAACAACTTAAGAAGGAACAGTTGCATCATTTGTTTTCAAATGTCTTTCTGTTGCCTGCTACCTTGTTCCTATAAACGCCCAGCTCTGCTTCTGAAGAACAGCACAGATGCAACAACCTATGTTAACGCCTCTGCCCTTGGACAGTCATTTCAGATACACCATGTCACACTATCCCACTGCAATCCATGAAGCTACATGGAGCGCTGATCATACAACACTCAGTTATGCTCAATGAAAACTAGAAGAGCCAAGAACAAACGAGCTCCAGAACCCAAAAGCAATAGAAACAAGAAAATGTCTGCCAGAAAGCACTATGCCTGTCATTACTTTTCTAAGAGAAACAAGAATTAAAAATCCCAACAACTTATCAGTAGTGGCTTCAAGAGGAATGTGTGTGGCTTTTCTTTGGAAATTAAATGACTCCAGACTTACTTGCTTTGGGACAGTAACAGCAGGAGCTCACAGCAGCTCTCACCTCTACTGCCACTGGTCTCTGCTTTACAAGCTCAAGGTTAGACACTGCTCTGCAGTGAAGTGCTCTACAGCCTCATGCATTCCTCACTGAGAAATGTCCTGTCCTCAATGTCAGCATTCTCATGGCTCAGCACTACTGCCTGAGATTCAAAGGCTGTTTCGGAGCCTTTGACTCATCTCCCCTTTACCCAGCAGAGAAAAGGAGATCATGTGAACCTGTCTAACTGAGGTTACGCTATTATAACACCTAGAGACACTGGAGATGCATTCTGTCCCAACACAGAGATAAACTCATACAGGAATGTCCTGCTGGGCAAAAGCCCTACAACCACTTTTCCTCTTGGAAGGAGTAAATTCATCTCTGGCCTTCAACTGAGATTCAAATCAGATGACCTCAATTCAGACTGCAGTTCTGAAAGGTCTCCTATGAGATACGTCTGCTGAGATGGCTGTAGGCCTTGTTTCCCAAGAGGCAGTATGGTCATGGCCCACACCACTGCTCCTCCAGAGATCAGCTCCCTGGGCAGGTGTAATGCAGATGCTGCACCTTCTCTGTGTTCTCACTGGCCACAGCACTGTTTGAAAGGCAAACAATGTCTATTGTAAGGGACAAGATCTTGCAACCATAGAATCATTAGTGATCAGAAGGGACCTCAAAAGATGATCTAGTCCAATCCTCCTGCCACAGCAGGATCACCCAGACCAAGTCCAGGTTGGTTTCAAACATCTCCAGAGAAGGAGACTCCACAACCCCACAGCCCCCTCCAGTGCCCTGTCACCCTCACTGGGAAGAAGTTATAGAATCACAGAATCAGTCAGGGTTGGAAGGGACCACAGGATCATCCAGTTCCNCAGATACTGGAAGGCCACAATAAGGTCACCTCAGAGCCTCCTCTTCTCCAGGCTGAACAGTCCCAACTCTCTCAGTCTGGCCTCATAGGAGCGGTGCTCCAGCCCTCTGATCATCCTCTTGGTCCTCCTCCGGACATGCTCCAGCATGTCCACATCCTTCTTGTAATAAGGGCTCCAGAACCAGATGCAGTACTCCAGGTGGGGTCTCACCAGAGCAGAGTATAGGGGGAGAATCACCTCCTTTGACCTGCTGGCCACACTTCTCTTGATGCAGCCCAGGATCTAAGACTTAATTCAAGGCTTAATTAAGACAAGAGTTGACTATCAGCTGTTCAAAGACCACTGAGAATCAATAAAAGACCCACCAAGTAGCCACTATTAGAAGACCTTATGAGTAATCCCACTGTTACTGTAGGAGATGTAATGCTTTTCCCAACAAACTGAACCCCACCACTGTGTCAGAGCAGGGACTCACTAGAGAAACAAAGACACAGGGGTGCAAGTCTATTTTGCTAAAGCACAAAACAAGATCCTTTAGCGCAGAATGGGCAGTAAGAGGGAAGTGAAGTTAATCTATGAAAAATTACCAAATTGGCACAAGAAACAGTCTCCACAAAAAGAGATGAGTGTGAGCACAGCACTGGTTAAAAACAGTAATTCTGAGTACAAAAGTGTACTTTGCATAGATTGGAGAGCCCACTGGTAGTGGCACAGACTCTAAACCTCCTTCATTAGCCAGAGGAAACTGTGATTGCCGAATAGGAGACTGATAGGGTCACAAAGAGTGTGGGAGAGGAACAGAGCCCTGGGGGGGATCTGGCAGGCAGCTGAAGGCAGCTTGCTGCACTGACAGACAGCCTCTACAACTGCTCCGTGGAAATAACACATGCAGAGGATGGAGCTGTGCCTTTGCTGAAGAACTATCGTGCTTCAGTTGGATCGATGTAACTTGCAGCTCTGAAGAAGAATGAAATAGTCTGTTTACCAGAGAGGCCACAGAGGATACTGCCCACATCCACTGCATTGCGCAACTGCCTATGAGCATAAGATAGGGCTGGAGTCAGGGGGAGCATCTTGTCCCACCCAAAGCATTAGCTTTGAATTGCTGCTGCAAGTTGGACATTAAATGGATGGGTGATCTGGTACGAAGCAGGAAATTCTCTGTTCCTGATATTCAGACAAATGCCCTTCCTTTCTCCACCATGTTGTGGTGTTATTCCAGTCGGAATTTCCATGGTATCTCATCAGTAAGTCAAGATACAGGGACAGTCCTATATTCTCCAGTACTGTTCACTGACAAGTCCTTTGCTCTTCACTTGAGTGTAATGGGATGGCATTTTTACCACTCTGATTGTAAAAGTAGGGGCTGGCCACCAAGGGAGGACACATTAGCAGGATGACTGCCTGATACTCAAGGTACCTTGCCTTCTGGAGTCACCTTCCACATCACAGAGAACGTCAGCCTATCTCGCATGGGATTGAGACTGCATAACTCCTCACAGAGCAGCTTCGGAAGCATTGGGATCACCTGGAATAGAGAAGAGCCTTGGTGAGATATGGGCTTTTAGCAGAGACTTGTTTGTGGCCAAGCTTCCCTGCCAAATTGGTAAAAAGCAGAGTCAACAATAAACGAAAAGAGAAAAATGCACTAAACTTTCAGGATCGTGCTCTCTGTGGCAGGAGAGGCTGTGTCATAGGTCTGGGATGCATCACCCATGCCAGAGCTTCATCATACAGCAAACACCATGCAGGCACAGAATAAGTCAGTAAACCAAATCCTCTGAAATGAGAGGAAGTCAGACGTGACTGAGGCCACCAACACTCATACCAGCCCCATCACTGAATGAGACCGACCAGAAGGAGCTGTCAGTCTCCAACCCGGGAATCATTCCCAGTGCTCTCCTTCAAGGAATGGAGTAACCATCCTGCACTGTTGGTTATGCAGATGTTTTACTCAGCAGCTTTTAAGGTCACACACACTATTTGCTCTGTTTTCCACTTCTTTCCACTTCAGCACTGGGAAGAACGAGAAAGGTTCAGTGTATCAGGAAACCTGACATTGAAGAAACATGGTCCTAACAGTTAGGAGCTGAAGAGCTTGGATTTGGGAATTATGTTTCCTGTTTTGCACCAAATACCATGTAACCAGGCAAGTAATGCAGGTCTGCTCTCTGCAAAGGATAAATGAAAGCTGCCATGCATCACAGGAGTGGTGCAGCACCAATACAACTGTGCAGATATTGGTGAATTAAACAAAAGCACTTGTTCAATGACTCTTGACCAGGGTGTTCACAAACAGAGGAAGAACAACTCTTTTACTACACTCAACTCTGTTTGAACAATGTGTCAACCAACAGAAATCTCTGGCAGGGATTTTTAACCTGTGTCCTGGTTCCTTACAAGTAATCAATATTTCTGCTGCTGAACACTGAATTACCAAACCATGAATTACTCACCAGACCACAGCAACAAAGCAAAGGTTTGGGAGCATATTGACACTAGAGCAAAACATAGACACTCCAAGTGTTTCTACCATCCCTGAGTTACTTCCCAAGTGAAATCTGCAGTAAAGATATTATTTAGCAGCTGTTTTATGAAGCAAACTTAATAATTAGCGTTTCACATTCTCTTCTCATTATTTACCTTTGTGAAGAAATAGTAACTGCCCTCAAAGAAGAACCTCATTACTTCTCTTGTTTATTTTAAGCAGCAAAGTGAGCTGATGCATTCCAGAAAAACACAAGGAAAAATCCTTTACTTGGTTGCCATTAAGTGTTTTAGCTTCTTAATTTAGTTTTCATTTTATTGCTCCATGTGCCACTCTGTAAATACAGGCCCAGCAACAAGCTGACCAGCATGCAAACCCCAGCTCTTCTGAACTCGTGTGACACAAATTTGGTGATTTCAGTGGTAACTTTTCCTACCTGGATGCCAGAAGAAAGACTTTCTTTAAAAAAGTAAGAAAAAGAAGTATCAGGTGCCCATTTTCTGTTCAAGTGTACAAACTCTGCATTTACCTTTTGGCTTTGAAGGAAAGACTCTTAAAATATTTAATCACATTTTTGGTTTAGCACTAGGTGATGGCTTAAATCTATTCCAATTGCAGTATGTATTAACGCTCAAAGGTTAACTGTACAGTCTGTGACTGTCACAGAGTCGCAACATGAATCAGCAGCTCTGGTTCAGCTGGAAGGTCACAGGGGCACGGATTATGATAAGCTGTTTCCCACAACACAAAGGCCGTCAACTCTGTTATTCCAGTTGTGAACAGTACATTAACAATACTGGTACGTCCATAACTCACAGATCCAGTACGTGAGCTCTGCCATGCTGCCTGGAAGGACCCGCGCCACAAGGTTATAAATTTAGCCTGAGTGGTGCCAACCCATACTAGAAAGGAGAGAAAAAAGCTTTATAGACTATCGGAAATCCCTGCCCGCCTAAGATCTCCCATGACCACTGTGAGACCCTGAAGTTTGGGTCACAGTGAACAAAGTGCTAGCAATTTAATAAAAGCTCCTATAACCTTTTCCACCCAAATTAAAATCTGCATTTACTAGCTTTTCTCTCTCTCACTCCTCTGTGATTATCTGATAATGGTCTGTAGTTGTTAAATATTTCTGTGCCTTAGCACATCCTCTTTCCTTTCACATCTTCTGCAGCAATAACAGACCCTTAGAAAAATGTCTACATGAAACATGGACAGCCCATCCACGAGGAACAGCCTGAACCAAACAACAGGACGCTTCTTTTAAGTGTACTCAGCAGGATTAATCTCCAATTCAAGAGGCTATAATTCTATGGAAGGGCTTTCAATTATATGAAACACAAGCAAAGCTTTAGCTCAGATCATAATTAGAGCACTAAAGAGTCGCCAAGCAATTAGTTGGAACAGAACATCAATCCACGTTACCCTTGTTTTACAGGAGAGAAACTTTGGGCGAAGTAACAACCCAAACCACAGAGGAAGCCTCACAGGAGAGCAAGAATTCAATCAACCTTTTCCTGGGCTCAGCAAATACACACAGAAGACAATGTGACCTTCCACTGAAGGTATTTCAATTTTATCTACCCTACTGAATGGGAAGAAGCAGCCTCTTTTCAGCATCATGACAGTCTTGGCTCACTGCCTCCCCCTAACTTCATGATTCCCTCTCACACTCTATCTGAAGAATAAACCAACTATCACAAAGCCCAGAAGTTTCTGTTACAAATACACATTTCCCTTTTCCTTAGCACGATACGGTCACGAGCTGAAAGGATTCTTAATAGTTGCAAGCCCAGCATTTAACATACAGAGATGTCACAACTGTGTCACATCTGAAGAGTAAGATGTTTCAGGAGTTACCCCAGGGCCAGCCCAGAAGGAACTCTAGCAACAGGATTATCTTCACCATTTTCTGAAGGAGATGCAGGATGAGACGATTTCCCTAAGAACATCTTTAATGCCCAAATTTGCAAAATATCAGGGTTGCACAGCATTACCTCTAATAATCCAGAGGTTGCCCAGCATCTTTTAAATGCTTTGCCCTTCCCGTGACTGTCTGCCAAGAGACTGCAGTGTCTGCCAGCTGCGCTGTGGAGTGCCAGGGCACACAGAAACCCAGCAAGCTGAAATGCTGCCGAGGGATATCACCTCCTAAGTGGTTTTCTTAGCAAATTGCTAAGGATGTGCCTGTGCTGGAGATCACATCATTCAGCGTGATACAGGTGGAAATAAAGTCACCTGGGCTTATACAGGGATCATAAAGCTGGAATACATGGGTGTATAAATCTAGCTGAATCTAGAGAGACCTAGGAGGGCTAGGGGGAAAAAACTTCTACAATGAAAACAGGGACCTAAAGCCCCCAGGAAATCCCTTCTAATAAATGTATCACAGAAACCAGGGCCGAAGAAAGGACTGGGTGGTGAGTTTGTCTGGTTTTCATTGCTCTCTATCAGTCAGAGTAATAAAAGACATCATCTTTCCGCACAAGCCTAGCAAGCCCCAGGAGATACTGCAAAGGGTATTTTGAGTGAAAGGCTGATATCCACGATGCTTACAGCTGTGGGCCTGAATTTCAAATCAAATCACAGACAGAGGATTTCTCTCTCCCTATTTTCAAGCTCTATATGCAAAATCTCCAGCACTACTATATGCAGACTTAGTGCTCTAGCACTGCATGAAAGCCGTGCACCATGCTCTCAGCTCTCCCTGCACGTGTTAGCACTCCACAGCAGTGGGCAGCAAGGGAAAACCAAAGTAAGAGATGGCACTGCTAGGGCTGGGGTGTTTCCTACACATTGCTGTCCCAGGGTTACAAACCACATGGACCTGCAAACATGGCCAGACATGTTTCTTAGGAACTGGTTCCTCTACATGTCAGATCTGCTCTGGGCATTGGAAGATGTACCCTCCCTGCTTGTGAGAGCCCTTGGGTTTGTTTAGCCTCTTCAGAAAGAGTGATCACTTCAGAAAGTGATTTCAGAAACCAGATGCAAGTTCCCAGCCTCAGACTCATTTCTATGGAGCTTGGAGCTGGGCAGTGGGAGGGAGCACACACATACTGGGATGATAAAACTCTCTGTTCCCTTTAAAATCAGAAACAAATGTGGCAGCCAGGACTGACTGACTGACTGCCCAGGTTCAGAGCAGGTTAGCCAGGGCAGTTCTCCTCAACAGACTATCTGTAGTGACTTTGCAAGGAATAGAAGGGGAAAATCAGTCAGAACAATGCAGGTAAAAGGGAATCATGTCTGGTTAAGAACCCTCTGTCCACCCCTCACACCCCCCACCCCTCCCCGCCCACTCTTTGTGAGGTTGCAGAGAACAGACTCAACAGCTTTGGTGACCAATGACCCACCCTGGAATGACTATACAATCCTGCTTGTTGCAATGTCACAGGGACAGCTTCTCTCCCTTCAAACAGACCCAGGCTTGGTTCAGATGGTTACAACACCATTCCACTGACTCCAGGGGTGACCCTTCTCCCACAGCCTGTCTGATGGGGAGGGACTGCACTAAGTGAGAGTTTCCATCAGCTGCTCTGCCCAGAGCCAGGAGGAGGACGCTAATGTCCAACAATGGGGTGGGCTCACACTAAAAGACACTCAAAGGAAATGGCAATTTGTTTATGAGCCAAGATTTCTGCTCAAGACTTGCATCAACACTTCCATGAATTCAGATTTCGAGCAACTCTTTGTTGCTCGGCCTGAGATTATCAAAATATCAACACCCTGACAACCTGCTGGTGTCAAAAGTGAATGTCTCAAAATCCTTGGACTCAATATGAGGATAGACTTACAGTTCCAATCTTTGATCTCTGGTATAAAATAGGACCAATAAAATATTATAAGGATTTATGGCTGACCTCTCACTCGAGCTGCTTCACACCTAAAATAACACTGTGAGATGTGCCAAAAAAGAGGAAACTGTTTAGGTTTTCTTGCTTCTTATAACCTGATACACTCTTATTTCAAAAGCTTTAGACTTTTATTAAATAGCCTGCTAGCAATTACACAGTAACTGCCCTTCTGGATGCAGGGTTCAGGCAAGCTAAATATGTGGCTTTATTTAACTTCTTTGGGAGGATTAGCATGGTGCTAACCTCTAGCAGAATCACAGCTGTCTTAGGAAACAGTTCCATCAAAGGAAAGCGTATTTTCTACAAGAGTCATGCTACCATCTTGCTTCAGACAGCCTGGCTGCTTTTCTTTGCCCATCCCCTCACTCCTTTTCACCTCTTGCAATTAAAATACAGACCACTTCATCAGCTAACCTAGTTTGCATGCTCAAAATATATTTCCTGCAAGGCAGAAGTGTGGTTAAAACACTGACACTGACCACTTGGCCAAGGTAGCTGAAGAGCAACTCAAGATTACAGGTAACAGATAACACACTTCGAAAAAAACCTCCATTAGCATTTCCATAAAAATGGTCTCTTTCTATATAAAATATTCCTTCTCCCTTCAAAAGGGAAAAATAACCTTTTCAAGGCGCAGTATTTTATCTCAGAAATATTGCCACAGGATCTTCCTGGTCTAGAGCTTTGCTGCCCTGTAATGACATCCCTTTGGGGCAGCCCACACCTCCCATAGTGAGCTATGGCTGTTGAGTCATCTATTAGAGTGGGAAGCAGAGCACCACAGAAGCCCTGGAGAGACTGGAGGACTGGGAAGCCTCTGGTGCCAGAACTGCTACTGCTGTTTTCATGAGATATACATCACTTCCACTCCTGGAGGGTAGCATGTCACTGGTAACTGGCATTACACAGCACAGCCACTCCTTGGTTCTGCACTGCAGCATCTGTGTTAGCCTCACTATCACTGATTCTGTTTGGGCACATCTGCATTGCTGCCAAGGCTACTCCACAGAACCCAACCCCCGTGAGATGTAAAATCCAGCAGGTTGACTGATACCACCTGAAGATGTGCCTTCCCATTTCTACTCAAGCAAAGAAATTGAACAGCTACTAAAGTTAACAGCTTGGTATCAATACATGAATTCAATATCAATAGTGTAAAATAAATAATGTTATCATTTGGAAAGTCTGGAAGGGACACAGCAAGTTATAGGAACAAGTATGATTACAAGACTGACCTTGGAGTGCACAGGATGTTTTACACCCTGCTCTTCTGTGCATCCATTTCCAGGAGGGATTAGCTACTAACACTGCACTGAAGACAAAACTTGCCCCGCTACCACCACTATGTCTGCAAATTTCAAGCTCCCAACACCAAAGCAAATGAGCCAGATTGGCTTGGTGTGGTTTAAGTCAGCATGGTGCAAGATATCTAGGCAGTTGTGGGCCCTGAACTAGCTCCAGACCAGTAGAGTCCCATTTACATGAAGCTGCTCCTGGCACACACTTGGGTCTCTGCCCAAAGACATAGGGTCATGAACTGCTGCTTCAACCTGTGCTTTCTCCGTAAGCTCCCAGGTAGTCACTAGCTAGGTTAGCTCTTCTGTTTGAATCAATTAATCATTTTTGTAAGTTTGCTGCAGTATCAGCCAGACTCTGATTGTGGACATCTGAGAATAAAGCTTTACAATTAATGGAGGGTAAAAGGAAGACAGAGCTGTCAGATGAAAAAAGGAAAAGTTGTCCTTACCTTTTGCACTAGATAGACACTAGTTGCTCTCTCACTCGCTACTTTATCCAGTGCTGTTTCTTCCAACACAAAGTGGCTTACATCTGCGATGTGAACACCCACTTCAAAGTTCCCTGAAAGTGCAGAAGGAAGTCAGCAGGCTTCAGGTAGAAACTAACTACTGACATAATTAATTCTAGTTCTTCTCCCCCCTCTCCCAGTACTACCACAATGTTTTTGCCTTCTGACTTGATCTCACTAAAACAATACTCTCCATCCTACTATCTGAGATAAAAACTCCGATAGATAAAGTGGTCTGTTTGGGAAGCTACCAAATTCACTGTGGCTACAACATACAAGCAAACACATGAGGTGAATGCTCAAGCACAACAGTGGACATGTGAAAACTCTGTAAGACAATGTGGATAAGTCTTTCAAGAAAGGAGCTTGAAGTAGTGAGTCCAGTCCTCATTCCTTTGCTGTCAGACAGCAGTAAGAAAGAAGTACGGGACCTCACCTTCCAAGCACACATGCAATGCATGACACCATTTCCCAGGTGTGCAGCGGGCAGTCACACATGCTTGTGGATTCTCAGAGCTGCACTTGTTTCCACTTCACCCTGTTTGAGTCCAGATTGCTGCTGGTGACTTGGGAATTCTTCAGTGACTCTGGATCAGGCTATACAGAAGTGCAGCTTTCCACAAGCAGAATATTCCCACCATTAGCATGCCTTCCCTTCAGATTAGGCTTTTTGTTCTTTAGTAAGAGTCCAATCTAGAAGTATCTTAATTCAGAAGTTAAGCTAAAGAGGAGTACTACTGAGGTTTACCGTGAGGTTTTGGCAATAATTTGGATTTGGAAGTAGTGATCATCCTCAGCTTTGGAAGTAATTAGTACCTTGGCCCAAGAAATTCTGGTTTGCTAATCCTTAAAGAAGCCTATTGACCTTTGTTTTCTCTGGAAGGACTGGGCTGCATTTGAGGTGCTTATTTGTAGAATAGTTCTAAGTGCAGTGGGTTCCTAATTATAACATTCGGTTCTTTAGAGGAATTCACTGACTTGGTATCTATAAATATTTTTTCTTTCCTTAATTTTTTTAAAAAGACAACGTAATAAGATCCCGTGCTGGTGACAATCCTGTTTGTTTATACACCTTGCAGAGAATACCATCAAAGCCTTTCTCTACAGCGCCATGTTTTGGAAAGCTAAATAGTTCATAGCTGCTGTCATTACACAGTAGATCTGTGTGCCCTTCTCATGGGTACTGGTGCTAGATTCCAGCAGACTGGGAATGGAAATGCTGCAGGCAAAGAGGAAGCAGGAAAAGGTTTGAGATAGTGTTAGGAGAGCTCACTCAACAGAGCACAGATGTGTAAAGGCAACAGAAATGCACACAGAAGACCAAAGCACCAGGTTTTAGATTTGTCCACATAACCTAGAGCCACTGGGAGGTCCTACAGAGAGTAAATACGATTACAGGGAGAGAGGACAATAATCCCACTGAACACCAAGGGACAAACTCCACCAGCTGTTGGGAAGCTGGGACCAAAGGCTGCAGATTAAATGGTTCACCTCAGAAAGCTGCCTACAGCTGTGTTGTGATACTATCACATGCCTTGAAAGCTGCTCTACATGGATTAGGCATCTAAGCCTGAAACTACTTAGACAGTAAGTCTTAGACCAACAGTTCAACCAACAGGTTTAATATTACATGCACTCGAAGCCAACGCACTTAGAAGGTAAAAAAATACCGAATACTTTGAAGTCAATATTGTAATGTATTGACCCTGCAGGCAAATATTGACTAAAGGAAAAGGAGAGGGGGTCATTACATCATGGCTTTAATCGGACTTTAATTCAATATGTGCACTGTTACATACATGAACTTTTCGTCCTCAGCAGAAAAATCGACAAACCAAGAAAGATCTCATTGCATGAGATAATAAAACATGGAGTCCGCCAACGAAAACACATTGAGCAGAGTTAAATTTCATTCAGGTTTCCCACCACAGCTTCTAAAAGCTGGGGTCAGCGTGAGCCCCCTGCTTTTGAACTTTTAATGGAAATTCTAGCTAAATATTTTCTTACATACATTGACATAATGCAAACTGGCAGCTCTTGGGTTTATCTTGTTCAAGTATGAATCACCCTATCTCCCTCACCCCCAAAAAATTCAGACCAAGAGCACTTGAAGATACAGCACAGCGATAACCAATCTGACTTCTCTCAAGTCACTGCTTTTGAACACATTAGACAAAAGATCAGCCTAAGCCTGCACACAAATACCTGCCTACTGCTCTTTCCTGATTTACTTCCTCACTAAAATGATACAGCCTTGTGGATAAAGAAATGCTGCTTACTAGGATTCTCTTCCAGGTCCACAAATGGCTTTTCTAGTCACAGTAATTTTAATGACCAAGACACAAAAAGTATTATTTCCCACTGCAAATTTATTGTTATTTCCCACAGGAAATAAAGAAAATGTGGCCTGAATGAAAGAGAGATTCAAACCGGCTCCCATTCATTGAAAATGTCGTGTCAGAGAGAACAAGGTGGGGAAGGACTACATGGACTACACACACATGTGGCTACACATGGTCTACTCCACCTTAATTTTGATTAAGAAATCTACTTTTCCAGTGAACAGAGGTTTCAAATGTCTTTGCCATGATAGATGTTGTACCCTGAATTTCTTACAGAAACAAGAACTTCACAAACTACAGGCATCCTTCATCCCAAATTTAAGATTCTCCTACAGTGAAGCTAAAGCTGCACAACAACCCCTAAAGCTGAGTATACACTACCAGTTTAAGGGTGTGTATTTTAAAAAGGAATCTATGTAAGAATGTAAAGGAGATTAAACAAGACACGTCATATGATGATATTAAAGCATATCGCAATGACAAATGCCTAAGGCACTGGGATGGCTTCTTTCACTCAGAGTGTCTGGGATTTCTTCATTTAAAATAATTTCACCTGAAAGTGGGTGCAAAACTGTCAGCTCATTTGAACTCTGACACTACACAGTGCTACGTGGGAGACATTTAGCATCAGGAACTGCAGTTTAGAATTAAACAACCCACGTTTTATTAACGAGCAGTACCCTATTAGCTCCCCTCTGCAACTACAGAGATGCAGCAACAAAGATGGATGTCAGGAGTGTTATTCACAGATTCATAGAATGGTTCAGGTTGGAAGGGACCTTAAAGATCATCTAGTTCAAACCCCCCTGCCGGGGTGTCCCTGCAGGGACACCCCCCACTGGGCCAGCTGGCTCAAGGCCTCATCCAGTCTGGCCTTGAACACTTCCAGGGAGGGGGCAGCCACAGCCTCCCTGGGCAACTTGTTCCAGTGTCTAACCACCCTCATCGTGAAGAACTTCCTCCTGACCTCCAGTCTAAACCTCCCCTCTTCCAGCTTGAAACCTTTACCCCTGGTTCTACCACTCCAAGCCCTTGGAAACAACCCGTCTCCATCTTTTCTGTATCATAGAATCATTAGGGATTGGAAGAGATCTTGAAAGATCATCTAGTCCAATCCCCTTGCCACAGCAGGATCACCTAGACCAAGTTGCGCATCTTCACATATCTTCGCCCATCAGCTCAAAAATAATCTCCCTAAACTGTATTGCTGTCTACTAATCTGAAATTTTCAGATTACATTTTTCAAACTTACACTATTACAAAACCCAGCAGTGACACGCTTTGCAAAGAGATCACCTCCCTAGGTCTGCAAGTAGGAATGCAGAAAGGACACTTAGCCACCAAAGCACCTCTTGAGCCACTGCTTTGCAATAGAGGGGCAGGATTTGTTGCCACCTCACTGCAAACAACACAGTTCTGATGCTACATACAGAGAAGATGACGTCTCTTTTTGTTTAGCACCAGCTAGGCTACTAAAATAGCAGAACATAATGGACTTGTATTTCTTCAGCTTTCCAGAAGCCTGGATTCCCCTTTCAACTCAAAGCTTACCAAGTCATAAAGCCACGAGAGGCAGGTTATCCCAAACCTAGTGCCACACAAAGTCCAGAGCAGTTTTGGAGAAGGTTCATATCCTTGATCAGAGAACGTGACTTGTTTGAACCCACTCCAAAACCCAGTGTGTGTGACACTGAAAATCAAAAGAGAATGGTGGCACTTCACAGAAGAACAAAGAACAAGCTGTTCCTTTTGTAAAAATTTTTTTCACTGATGATCTCATTCTCTATGACAAAACCTTTCAAACAATTTTTCCTCTGATATTGAGGAACATTATACACAAATAAGGATTAGCAAGAAAGAGCAGGAAGAGAAGGAAAAGGACATTTCAGCCTGTAACTGCTCCATAAAAAAATGCCAAACCAGCAAGCCCTTCAACTATTTGCCCCAGGAACCATAATGTTGAGTTAGATTTATCTGAACAGTAAGCAAGGGAACACACTGACAGCAAATCCTGCTTCTCTTTCTTCATCAGTTCTCGTCAGTCCCAGCACAAATGCAGAGAGACAGGATGGTTCACCTCATACTTCAGCATATTCAAAATTTAGGACCATGCAATATAAAAATGCGACTCTTCAAGGATAAAACAGTGGATGCTAATTCTCCAGCATGCGTATACACCCCCCTCTATTTCTGTCTCACCTTCAAGCATCATCATTCTCAGGACAGAAGAGCAGCGAGTGTTAAAGTCAACTTTAAAACCTAATACCACGAGTTTTTTATTAACCACTATTTCTCTCCGTCTTCAACCCCTCAGGGAGATACAGAAGAGTTCAAAACAGATTGCAAAGTGTTTGCTCAAGTCAGAAGACAGCAACCACCTACCTACTGCCAGCAGATAAGGGTAGCTGGCTGATCCCTGGCTACATCAAATTCTTGCAGCAAATAACTGAGGTTTTTCCTTGTCCTGAGGGTACCATGCTGGTGCTCTGTCTGCAAAGCAGTATTTAGCATCTTGCAGAAGTATGAAAAACTTGCATAAAAAGAGACAAATTATGCCTTTAGTTTGCTTGCATGTTTTGTTACTCTTGGAAGTGCTACAGTAGAGCATGGATCTTCATCAAGTCTCAGGCACGTTCATGCGATTGTGGCAAATGGGCAAGGGCAGTGCCTGTGGTGGAGGGACTTGGTTAAAGAAGGGACTGTCAGAGGGTAGCAGGAGTGAACACCAAGCAAATATAAGTTGTACCAAGGCAGGTAAAAGTACCAAGCCTTGGAAAAGCTGCTGGAAGTAGCTAGAGGATATCACAGTTCTTTAACACATGCCTTTAAATGAAGGACCTGCTCTAAAGCCAAACACTGCTGGCACTTCTGCCTATGTACATCCACCCATCAAGCGTTACAGAACTGCCCTTTGGGAACAGAGAGGGAAGAAAGAAAAGATAATAAATGAGTGGCATAAAAGAACACATGTGAAAGCAAAAAAAGAACATGAGGAAGAAGAAGAGGAGGAGAGTTATATAAAATTAAAAGTGGAACCATGGAAAGAGCAAGTTATTTGCCTGCTCCGGAGCCTGAAGACAAAGGTGGGTGGCTTTCATTCTCAGCTGAGGTTTCTTTTCCACCACAGGAAGCCAAGCTATTGTTCAGAGAATCAAATTGTGTGGTTTATTTTACTTATTTTAAAATAACAAGGAAAGTGCTTAAATTTTACTTGTGTGCCCCAGGGCCACTTTGCTTTTTCAAAGCGCAGTGCAGCTGAGCAGAAATCCATTAACTTGTTTACCAGGAAACCAAATTTTTAAAATTATCACATGATGGTCCTTAGCCAACTGAAATGCAAATAACTGCACCTTTTTTAAAGCAAATACTAGGTTTTTTTTCTATCTCTTCCTTGACATAACCTTACAAAAGACTGGCAAAAGAAATCAAAATTCTGTTGTCTCAAGAGAGTAGGACAAGTCTCTGGGGCACAGTGCAGTAACTTTTCCATCCAAGCGTAAATAGGACTTTAGTAGATGTTGCAACAACTTCAAAAGAGGAAAAACCTGTCTCCTCAGACAAAACAACAAGCGCCTCGAAGGGGTAACTCTTCACACTACGTTAAGTACTTCCAGACATCGCCTCTAGGAGGTGTCCCCATCCCAGCGCTTCTAACCACTGGTTGACATTAAAAATGTCCCACAGAAACAGCCTCCTTCACTCACTGAGAGACTTCAAGACCACTAGGAACAGCCTGGTCAATGTTTCAAGATATGTGAACTCTTCTTTGAACTATGTTTTGTCACTTCTTCCTGGGTTTCTAGCACCTGAAGAGGTGGCCAGACCCCTGCTCCAAGTGCCTGCATCAGACTGCAAAAGGCTGGATGGTTCTGGGCGTTTGCTTTGCCTCTTAAATCACAGTTAAATCTATTGCTTCCTTTTAACTCTTCTGCCTTAAGAGATCACATTTATCCCCTTTTCTTCAGGAGCCAGGCTGATGTAAAGGCAATAAAAGCTGGGCCTTTTCTCATATAACTGCGCAAATGCAGGAGCTGCATGACACACCAAAACCTCAAAGCTGGCAGAACTGAGAGTGGCCCCAGCTACTGCAAAGAGAGCAACAAATCACAGGGGGGAAAAAAAACCTTTAAAATCTTCAAATGCTAACTCTTCCCATACTGAAAGACTTGCTCCTTCCTGAATTTCTGGAAGATATAAGAAACCACTGATGGAAAAGGTGATGTTGCAAAGCGACGCTTTCAGTCATCCTGAGAAAACCAGGAATTACCCAGAGCATTTCATAAAAATGAAGCCTAACTGTTTACTTTCATTTTTCCTTCTTCAAGTTAGAAGTTCAGCGTGGGACATCAATGAATCTAAAATTGGTGATTCCTACCTGCTTCATAGTGAATTCTAAACCACAGTTTTGCTCAGGTCTTAGCTACCCTGATCTCTGGCCACTTTGTCACTAGCATCAACTGAACAATTTTAGAAACCAGTTGGGAGCTGGCTCCAGGTAAGGTACAATCCAATACTTGTGTGTGCATTAAATGCAGTGAATGACAAGTGGATGAAAAGCAAAAAAAAAACATATATGGAAGGGATCTCTATCTAAACCAAAAGCTGTCTAGAGTCTTCCATGAATCACCAGCAATTTATACTCAGTTTCAGAATTACGAGACTTTATCTATTACTAAATTAAATGCCATGTGCAGGTCTTTGAGAGCAGTTTTTGTCTGTAGCAGCCAATAAATTCAACAATGTCCTAAAACTACTTAATGCAATTTAAAAACTACCTTTTATACCTCACAGCAAAGCCAAGGCACCTCCAATAACATGGCACTTCATGCACTGTGCCTTACAGAGACCTGAGTTTTATACACAAACCAGCACAAGCCAAATCAGTTAAGCTGTGTTTCAAGTACTTTGGCTAAGGCTAGTGTTTGAGGCCCCAGCAAAGAAGGTGCTCCCTTATGCTTCCCTGAAGGGTATGCTCACATGCTGATCTTCATCAGCATGGGGCATTTCCAGGCTCCCAGGAAAACAGGAGAGTCAATCTTACCACAGGAACAGGAGGTGGATCTTCATGCTACTGGTGTTCTCACAAGTTCCAGTTTCCATGAGATAGAAATATCAAATTTGATGATCAGTCAGAATTCAGGTCTCCAGGTCTCACAGATCCTACCATGATACTTAGGCAGAGGAACGTAACACATCCTGTCCTCTGGGTTGCCAGTGAACCCACGTCAGCTCTTTTTCACTTTGTGACAGGAGACACTGCTATTCAGTTTGTACCTGCTGCCTATACCATTTGTGACGCAGTAACTCTGGAGGAGAATGAAAGAGCTCTTCTGTGCAAGCAGTACCAATGCACCATTACAGTGGATACTTACACAAAGAAGAAATTCTCCTGAGGGAAAAACCACTAAATACTCAGAAGGACAGAATTTACACAGCATGTACAAGATGAAACATTTAATTGGAGATGGAGGACATGGGGACCGATAGCCAACAAAACAAGCACACTGCGTAAAGATTTGTTCATGCTGCTGAGCAAACTACAATCAGAAAATACAGACGAAAGCAATGCGAGTATTTCAGTAGTAAAGGTCAGGCCAGAGCCCAGAGGACAGCTGAAGACAGAAAGTACGATGATGGAAAATGAAGAGTGCTTGCCATTTCTTTGATATAACAAACATGTCCAGCATTGGCAGACTGAGATCAGACACAATAGTTCCATATACAGCAATACCTACGTCTCAGCCTCTGCCTATGCAGGTTTTCTCTCCATTCCTGTTCTGGTACCTGTTTACACTGCTGAGGATTATGGGGAAGCTGGTTTGCTCTGTGTCTGCACAAGCACTAAGCAGACTGTGAGGTGCCAAATTATCAAATTCCACTTAAAGAGATTTTATAAATTATATTGATTTCTTTGCAAGATTGAAGCGTAATGATCAAAGTGAAGTGGACTTACAAAACTCAGATACATCAGACATCTACTGAATGCAAGTACTTGCATCTCCCAGGTCATCTCTGGAAGAACTTCTAGGTGACTACTTATGATTCAAACCCGACACAAGTCTTTGCTACTCAGAGTCTATACCAAGCACTTGGCAAATGGATCTTCAGCCCTTCACCAAACCAAGATGTCAAGCAGAACACAGAGACAATGACTGTGCTGCCATGAACTCAGAATCCTAGTTGCGAAAGAACATTTTGCTCATAGGGAAAAATTACCAAGGCAGACTTGCTTGGCTGTCTCTCAAGCAGTCTTCTAACAGAGGGTTTTACAGCCAAAGTGATGAATGTAAAAGGACAATTTCTGGTATTCATATCGTGTATTGTCTTTATCACTATTCCAAGACCCATTTGTGAAGACAATTCTATCAGGAAATCAGTGGTCTTTAAATTCAAAGAGACGGGAAGTGACACCCAACAGTTTTCAAGATAAATTACAATAATTTTGGGTGTAGGGTGTCATCCTGTTCCTGAAATGAAGTTTCAGAACGGGGAGGAACCAGCCTCTCCATACTGCCTGGTCAGTCACTTTTGTGATATCTCTACTGAACACAGGAATTCAATGCTGAGCAAGTGTGCCCAAGCATTCAGAGAGACCTTGGGATATAGTGCTAGGCCAAACACATGCAAGGTGCTTCCACTGAACAGCCTTGACATTTGACTCCCTTGGGAACAGAAGGCAGCTGCTAAGACTTCACTTTTAGCCATCCAACTCCATTTGTTTATTTTTTGAAAGATTTCCAAATATTTCTATCTGTATCTGGTTTTTCCTCTTTCTGTGTAACTGGCATAATAGTCAACAACCAAGAAATACTGCAGGGAATTGCACTGTAAGCAGATGTTTTTCCTGATCAGCTGGGTTCTGAAACCCCTGCATTGCAATAAATGAGAAGTTAAAGCAATAGCTCAGTGATTCCAAGGGATCCTGCCATTTAAGAAGATTGATAATAAAGAATACACACATCAGTAACTTCTTTGGTGCCTGCATGGAAACGGAACACAACTGAAGTTCATCATGTGGAAATGTATTCCTAGCTATTTGTACCTTTTCAAAGTTTATCTTACTTCTGATTCCCATCTGCTAAATTTACTGAAAAATCCTGTTTTCTCCAGCTCTGTGTGGACAGCACATACCACCTGCAGTTCTTCTCTAAAGACTCTCCTAGTTCTTGAAGTCCTTCTTAGTGAACAGAAATCCTAGGCAAAGTGCTTTTATATCTGTTTGTACAGGAATTTCTGCATCTCCTTCCCATTATCCATCTCCTTAAAAGCATTTGGGTTTTTAATGAAACATACAAATCACACATAAGTCAGTATCCATGAATCATAGAAGCATCGAATGGCCCAGGATGGAAGGAACCTCCAAAGATCATCTAGTCCAACCCCCCTGACACTGAGCAGGGACACAGACTCATGGATTCATGGGATATCAGGTTGGAAGGGACCTCAAGGATCATCTAGTCTAACCTATCAAGCTAAAATTGTGTTTCTTTACCTTTTATCTGGTAAATGTCCATGAGTGTTACTACTTAACAAAGTGGGATTTATATCTCTTACAAAGAGCATTACAGTGATTATCCACTTTGCCATTCACGGCTTAGTCTATATCATGATTTCAGCAAAACCATCAAGGCTTTCAGCATCATCCTCAGGCTTCAGCTCCTTGCAACCACCCCTTGGAGAAAGATCCTCAACTAGATCAGGTTGCCCAGAGACTTACAGAGTCTCACCTTGACTACCTTGAAACACTGGTGAGCCCCGGTGGGACACAAAGTGCAGCTCCTCTCACTCTGGGGGAATTGTCCCAGGTCCTGAATTTATGAACTGTGGTGACACAGAAGGCAGCTTCCCTCGAGCACCGCTCCCCACTGCAGGAATGTAAACTCACTTCTATTAGTAATTCTACTGCTATTTGTACATATTACGAATGCATGTTACACAGCCATGGCCCTCATAAAATTTATCCTTCTTAGACAATTTGCTTTTTGTTTTGTTTTAATCTTGTGTGTTTTTCCCCTACAGCTTTCTCTGTGTACTCTCTCTCGCAAAAGAAAAGGCTTTTGGGATAAAGATGGGATCTCTATAAAGCAGTGATTCAAAAATCCAGTGTAATGAATATGAATTACTAATAACAAATCCTGCCCCATTTATGCTTGACCAACCTTTAAATCAATCTTCTCACAATGGGCTTATATATGTATATGTGACAGAAAAATGTTTAAACTAATTGTGTTCCAGTAATCAATGCTCCAATGAAATCCAAACTTCTTTCATCTCCACCTCAATACTTTACCATCCTGTTTAATACACTTTTCTGGGGTTTAGGCTCAGTCTATTTCCCTTTTAACCACCACCACCAGTTTCTAGCAAGCCACCCTATATCCACTGAAGCTGATGGGAGCCCTGTGATGGGAAGTTGTTTCACTGATTTCAAGAGAGACATTTGGGGGAGGAAAGCTGACGCAATTCAGCCCTCTGATTCCATTCAACTCTGCTGCAGGAAATTGGAATTGATGTGTGTTTCCGCACACAACCCCATGTTACTTTAAAAGAAGAGGCAAAATATACTGTGCACACTGCAGTTCCCCAGCATTACACAGGAGCACACTGTGGGACACAGCAGGGATCTGGATTTGGCACAACCCTAAGTGTATTTTGCATATTTCAGAGAATCTGCAATCACAAACCCTCAACAGAAATAAAGGCTATGTACCTGTTTCTAATCACTACAGTAAGTCTTTTTCACCCTCCTAGTGGCACAACAAAATCCCACCAGGCTAATCAGCAGGTAACAGGAGAGCCAAGGTAATTATGTCCAATACCAAAGGAAAAACTGACCCAACATTGCACACAATCCCACTCCTTGTAGGTCTTTATTTTTCAGATATCTGGCTGCTGCAATAAATCTAAGTAAATTGCAGCTGATGGTCATTTTAGATTTGACTCATACATCAAGTGGTGTTTCTGTAATATTCTCTCTGTCTGGTGTCTGTTCATCTTACAAAGAAGGAAGCGCAGTAATTTCATAATGTAACTTCTGATTCAACACCAGTCCATTCTTCAGTGTTTATTTTAAGCAAGTCAGCCCAGCATGATTTCAGTTACAAACTCCTGAGCTGCAGGAACCAAATTAGCTGAAAGGTTCTGTACCCTGTGCTGCTAGAGGAAATTTCATCCTAGAGTCCTTAAGTGGTCAGAGGGACAATGCAGAATAGAGGAGGGAATTTAAAAGCAAAATTTAAGTGCACAACTTTGCAAAATTAAAGCAGCCCAAATGTTTGCAATCTATGTTTGGACAGAACAAGGATCAGGGCTGTAACGGTGTTTTTCAAGTGCAGGATACTGGAATTCATGCACTAGAAAGTGTCTGCTAAGGCAAGAAAGAAAGCAGCCCCAGTGTCTATAGGCCTGCAGTAGACAAGGGATAATTTTACCTACATATGGCAAAACATTGTTTGGTTTTACCAAAACATGTGAAACAGGCTCCTGAAGCTGAGATGTAAGTTGTCACTCTGCAGACTCCAAAAACTGCTGCTCACAGTGGACAGACTGGTGTCTGCTAAGGAGAATGGTCACGCTGCACTTTTGCCAGATGTGGGTCACTAAGAGAAGCTCTTTCCTTTGCTTATCCCCCATTTTCATGACGCTTACAAAACCACAGTGTGTTTGAGGTTTTTATCCCATCCCTGGGAGGTATATTTGATTTAAGTTAAGCAATAAGTTGAACGAATTTAAAGGGAAGGGAAAAAGCAGAGAGCTGCACACTGCAGAAGTTTGCTTAGGTCATCAGGTAAATCCTGGGAAGATTCAATGAATGCATCCACACACAGGCTCACTGCAAAACGCAGCCAGCAAATGTCACTAAGGACATAAAACCAGAGCAAACAGCCTGTAGAATATAACTCTATCCTGCAATATAACATTTCCTCCTAGAATAAGATTTAAATTACCTGAACTTGAATTGCTTTGTGAAAGATTGTTGAGGTACAGGAATGAAAGAACAGCAAGAACCACATCAGTCATCAGTATATACACGGGAAGACGGACAGCAGCTCTGTCAGTACGGCCCAAAGGTTTGCATCAAAAGACATGCACACACGTAAAAAAAAACCCTCAGAACTGTACCCCAATAGTTTCTGCCACATCCTTTCCCATCACGGCCTGACATCTCATTAGATGGAATTGTCTGCCTTTAAATTTGTCACATTACATTTCTGTTCCTACCAGTAATCAGCCTTCAAACACAACCTCATCAATGATGCACATTACCAGAAATATAAAGATCACTTGCTCATATTTCCCAGAGGAGGTTTGGCAAGTGTGGAAAATTTGCCTGGTGCCACTGGGACATGCAGGTCACCTGGTGTGCTCTTACATGATGAGACCAGAATAAATCTTTAAACATCTGCACCCTAGATGAAACAGCATTCTTAGTATGCTGCTGGCTGAAGGAATTTGCTAGAAGACGTGCAGAAAAGGATCACAAAAGAGCATCAACTGAAATGAACTTGCTTAAAACCTCAAGCTACCCTGAAACAGCTCTACAAAGGCTGTAGAAACAAGGTGCAGTCCAGATCCGTCGTCTTACTCCAAGATTATGCTGAGTCATCTAAATTGAGTACAGTTTGTTCGTATTTCTGAAGCTGTTACATAAATAACCCTATTTTCCCTCTTTATTGGAGCTGATCTCTTTTAAAATATACACTCACAAATGTGAATGGCAAGCTTACCTCCCTACTGCTATCGTTAAACAATAACGAGGAGCACGACTGTTAATCAAAAGCAGATGCCAATATAAAATCCTCTCAAAACCAGACTGGCCCACTTAAGACATATATCCTGAAAGGTTTCCAACTGCTGCAATATCCTACTGTGGGCTCCATTACAAATAGAGCTATTCCCACATCCACCCCATGCTTCCTCCGCTACTGGGTAGTTCTTTGTGATAATTTGTGGACTACATCTGCAAAAATTTCCTTTCCATCTTTTACCTAGGACGTAACACAGGTGACTCCTCTATCCAGTGGCTAGAACTCATAAGACTACACTGGGAAGATTTAAAACTAAGCAAAGATATAAAAACAACCCTTTATCTCTCTGCTTCTTGCCCAAGATCCTTTGAGGCAAAGAAAGTGTCACACTCTGGAATAAATTAGCAGCAAATGCTTATGGACAAAGACAGGCTCATTCTTTGAAATCTTGTGAAATGCCCTGATTTAGCTGTCTGATAGAAGAACTGCAGCCAAGGAGAGGGTTCAGTTTTCTGGAAGTTGTTAAGGGTGCTATACACCAACAGAGGCATTTTTCTGAATTGGATTCTGTTGATTTTTTGGAGATCCTTGACATCATGAGGATGCCAGCTGTGTGGTTTGCTCATGTTGGGTTTTTTTGATGGTGGGTTGTTTTTTTTTTTAGAAGTGTTTTGCATATGGGCAAAAAAGGTGGAAAAAAATAATAATTTATTGTAACCACATTTACATTTGGAATAAAAGCTGTGTTAACTCTTAACACAACTTTGCCCTCATGAGAGATGCAGCCTTGCCAGCCCTGGATAAGCTCTTAACCTCTAAAACAACTCTTTGTCATAATAATTGTAGCTAGCATAGCAAATTTTAAAGCCAAAAAATCCTCACGGTACCTCCAAAACTTAGCAAGAGGTTCTATTAAGCTCAAGGCTGAGGTTCCCATATGGGGCTCTCCTTAGTAA
The DNA here is from genome assembly GCA_013397515.1 of Upupa epops. Lineage (NCBI taxonomy): Eukaryota > Metazoa > Chordata > Aves > Bucerotiformes > Upupidae > Upupa > Upupa epops. The sequence goes on along the minus strand of VZRI01011145.1, from coordinate 84,348 downwards.
TGAGAAACTGGCAATGGCTGTAGCTTTGCCAGCAAGTGAACACAAAGAAGCAAACCCAAAGGACTCCTAGAACTGGCTCTGGGCCTTTCTAAATTATTAAATTTCTTAGCATTTTTAAGTAGAGATATCTTAAAAAAACCCCTACACATGCTGATGGATTGACACTCCTGCTTTTGTCAGCCACAAGCCACATCACATGGGCCTATAGTCATAGTGCTATAGCAGTCAGTGCACCACAGACTGAATGTCACCGAGTAAGGCTGACAGTGGGGCAAAGGAGCAATGAATCCAGATATTCAATTTGCTTGTAAGAAAATGTCCCAGAAACTTATGATACAAGACAGATCTGGATGTGTCCTGGCAACCACAAAGGATGGGTCTGAAGGCTGAAGTCCCCAGTACTGGATGCTGAAGAATCTCCCCAGCTAGCCAGAGCTCAGCCAGGGTTGACTCAGAACTATCTAAATGCTAAAGCCCCATGAAGACACAAAATAAGGACTACCTGCTCCAAGGATGCAGGGGGGTTTCCTGCAGTCTTTCACACTGCTCATTCCCCATCAGCTTTTCAGCTGCCTTCCTAACTGACCGTAACTTCCTCAAAGAGCATCAGGACCTGGTTCCCTGTCTATGCATCCTTTTGAGCCACAAGGTTTCCTCAGAACAAACACCACAAGTTTCAAAATTAAAGAAAGTGTATTTCCATGGTGGTTCTTTCCACACCAATTTTAAACCTGGACATTCATCAGCATCCAAGTTGCGTTTTCTAGGGAGTGACAGTCCTTGGACTCAGGCTGGGACAGCACTGTGATGGAGCATGGGCACCACTCTCATGGCAAATCAGAGGCTGAGAGGCAGACCACACTGATGTCAGGGACAGGCACAGATAAGATCACACATAAAGAAGGCTCTACCTCAGAGCATATTCTCACTGAGAGCAGTCCCATATGGAACAACCCACCAGAGGATGCAGAGCTCCAGCCAAAATGCAGAGTTCTGGCACAAAAAGGACTGCTGTGAGCAGGCTCCCACTTAATAGTTCATGGAAAATGGCACATGGGGGTGAATAAAGGCCTTGGGACTGACACAGGCACCCGTAGATGCATTCACTTGTCTGCCTCCTGGATTTTCTTTTCTGAGACTCATCTGGAGGGGATGAGAGTATGCAAAATGATCCTAAGAATGACACTGAAAATTTCAAGCACTGAATTTCCCATCCTACAGACTCTGGATAAAAACCAAGCAAATCTTTACTTTTACTCTCAGGAAGACAGCCATGCTCTGCCCCCTGCTCTTTTCCTGGTTACTTCATGTCTCTTCTAAAACACACTGGTGAAGTTTATTTGGGGGAACTGAAACAGGAAAAAGGTTCCTGCACCTTCCATTTCTGCTTTATTTGAAAAACAGAGCTTTGCAAACCTTCTCTACGTAGAGTGACCCTATAAGTCTAATTCATTTTACCTTTCCTTCCCAACTGCACGGATTTCCAAGGAAAAGGAGGTATTAGCTTTGCAGATGCATCCACTGTTCACTCTGGTTAAGTGCACCAGAGATGACTTTTACAATAACAGCATATCCTGGGGAAGAGAACTGTGCCTGCTCCTGTGTTCAACACAGGTAAAGGCAATCTCTGAAAGCCTATCTTTGACATGATCCCTTCACATACTCCTTAGTCTTCACACCAGATTAGGGAAGGGCAGGGAAACTCTTAAAGACTCTAGGTAGCCAGCACAGGCCTGACACAGCCCCTGGGAGAAGGACAAGTGAGAAATCATCACATCAAGAAGATTTGTGTGTTTGTCTGCACATGAGCAGGTCCCTCTACTTCTGAACAGAAAAGAGCAAAAAGCAACAAAGCAGGGAAGACTGGCAAAGCACATGAAGGAAGTCCCCACGGAAGACAACTTTTAAATACATTTCTATTTGTCTTTTTTCCCCTCAGATGGATTGCATGAGACAGACTTGTTCCAAAGAGGTTTCACCAGGGCATGGGGCCGCATGACAGTCGCCTGCCTATGTATTGCAAGGGAATTTTTAGCAGTCACACTACAGAGTTCCTGCAATTGAGTAACACCCCAGGATCCTCTGGGCTGGACTTATAGGTAGAGAATCCCTTCTGTATTGGTACATCTCCTTTACAGACTGGAGCAAGAGGCTTCCTACAGCACTGTCTGTGGAGAGACAAGGCAGACTTCTAAGTGCAGCCATACCCCTGATCAGAAGATCTAGTACCCAAACATGAGTGACAGCCCTGTCCTGAGTTAATGGTTTCCTACAGCATTTAGAACTTCTGAGCAGTAAAGGCTCAGAATCCAGTTTCAACACCTGAGATCTGAGGGGTTGTAGGATCACAACGCTGTCATAAACCTGCAGTAATTCAGATGACAAAGTGAAAAGAGGGGGAACAGAGTTCATCTTACAGTGCCCAAGCAATCTGTTTCATTTTTCTGTGAAACAGAACATACTATTACCCTAATCTTGATTCAAAACTGCTCTCATAGAAAAAATTTGCCTCAAATTTTCTTTAATCTCTAATTTTATAGCCCTTCAACACTACTCTGTACCTGGGTCTAAATGACATGACAATTCATTGGCTAATTGCACAGAATGAAGTCAATCCAAAAAACGGGAATGACGTCTTTGACATCATCAAATCGTGATGATTAACAGCAGTAAGGAATACTAAACACATATGCACAAAAAAGTTCCCTTTAGCTTACTTATTAGTGGTGGATAGGCTAATCAAATGATGCAGTATTTCTAACCAAGCCTGTTACTGGATCTCATCAAACTAATCGAGCAGAACTTGGATGGCAGAGAAAGCTTACAAGAGGGAAGTTCCTTAAGTCAGAATCATCAAGATTTGGCTTCTGGACCTTTACTTTCTGTTCTATTGGCTTACGGCATAGTAAAAGTTCAAATAAGGCAGAACAGAAAGCTTAAAAGGCAGTGAGAAGAATAACGCAACTTATAAGGCACACTCTGCTCATCTGACAATTGCCAGCATCCCGTAAACACCAAAATGCGATTCAGCCAGTGACCTTCAAACAACTGGATTCCTTTACACAGGGACTGCACTTTCAAGGTCACAGTTTCACCAGACTCCAGTCTGAAAAAGTGGCACATTAGCTATTCAGCTCTAACTCCCATAATGATAGGACACATCTGAGATTTGCTGAAATCAAATTACAGCTCCAATTATGCAAAACACTATGGTTGTGTGTTTCCAGACACCAAGACTACTTCAGAGTGCAGCCTGAAGATCTCTACTTTAAGATTTCTGAAAACAAGCAATTAAAACAACAGGAGAAAAATACAGTTTCTTACTCTACTCATATTTGGTAAGAAGACTTCATGACAAATTATATACACAAAATGTGTCAGCAGCTGAATATAAACACTGAGAGGTATTTTGTAAAGTATCTTTCATACCGTCAGGGAGTTGTTTACAGGACAAAGCATCATCAAGATCTTTAGCAGTTGATGGGTCGATGGTGAAAATGCATTCTTTCCTATCCAAGGGAAAAAGAAGAGAAGGAAAATTTATCTTCCAATCATGAAGAAGGTATCAAAACACAGAAGACCATCAAAGCCAGACAACAAAAAAACATGTTTTCAGAAAACTTCCCGTTGATCTATTCTTCCAATCTAATCTGCAAGTCTAAATCTAATCTAAAAAAACCCCACCATGTTTTAGACAAGTAAATCTCTTTGTGTTTATTTTCATTTTCCTTTTTGGTTTAACTGCTTGCTCCTTACAGCTTTCATCTCCTTACTGATTTTCCTCCACAAAAACTAAACAATTTAGCCCATCAACTTCACTCCAAAGAAACAAGCAGGAAAAAGTCTTGATGCCTTGCAGCTAGAGTAAAAATAGATTGTTCCTAACAGCAAAGCTAAGCAGAACACAAATAACCCCATCCCTGTGCATAGGAGTAAATATCACAGAATCTGAGTCTCATAATGAGCACAGCTAGCACCAAGCAGAAGTAGTGAAACATTTACAAACCAAGCTGAGTGATAACAAAATAGTGAGTGAGAGTTTTGGTCTCAATAAAGACACCCAGAGTAGCAATACAACACCTACAGTGCCTGTTTCACACCTAAGGGAAAAGAAGGTTCAGTAGGAAACACTATGAAATGTATAGAAAGAAAGAGCTCTAGTTCAGGTAACCATGTAAGAACGTTAACTTTGTGGAACAGGTTCATAGAACGCCTTAAAAATGATCAGAGGGCTGGAACTCCTCTCCTGTGAAGACAGGGTGCAAGAGTTAGAGTTGTTCTGCCTGGAGAAAATGCAGTTTCTAAATGATCTTCTCACGGCCTTTCAGTACTTAAAGGGAGTCACAGTCTACCAGAGAGATGGGGAGGGATGTTTTAGTGAAGACTGTTGTGACAAGGCCAGGGGTGATGGTTTTAAGGTAAAAGAGGGGAGATTTTGATTTGATATAAGGAAGAAGCTTTTTTACAATGAGGGTGGTAAAACATTGAAACTGCTCGCTTAGAGAGGTGATGGCTCCATTCCTTGGGACATTCAAGGTCAAGCTGGATGAGGCTCTAAGCAACCTGATCTAGTTGAAGAAGTCCCTGCTCTATGCAGGAGGTTGGACTAGAAACCAAAACCTGAAGCACGTGACAAACAAAGCTTCACAAACCCCTGCTTCAGGGCTTCCTTTCAGCAACTTTTTACTGGGGCCGCTGGACTCTGAACAGGGTTCACCCAAGCAATGTATGGAATGTGGAAACAGAGCTTGAACAGCAGTGATTAGGTAATGAAATGGTTTATTTTGCTTTTATCTTAACCTTTAGAATAAGTTGGTCCCTCCTTAGTTAAAAGCACAACGGGATAGAGGCTGAGGTTGCAGAACCAGTGATCAGACCACTTTTTTTCTCTTGTCACACAAAAAAATCATACCATGATGGCAACTCCCTTCTAGAGATGTAAAACAAAACCACATTATTTTTCTTACAGAATCATCATCTATACGCTCCTGGGGTATGAGAGGTGGGAGGAGGGAACTTTTAAAGGAGCAAGTGTCACACAAGATTAGCAAGTCTTAGTGGTTTTGCATGGGTGCTTGCACAGTGAGAGCAACGTCTCTATCTTCACAGACCTACCACTTCACTGCTTAAATGCTCTGGGTTGTATTTGTTGGTGCTAAACAGCTGGCAGCATGTATTTCTATAATTCCAGCAGGCATGCTACATAGACATTTTCAAAGACATAAAAATCAGTAAAGCACTTCACTGCCTTCCGAGACTTTGAAAACCCTTCAAAACGCTCTAGCATTCAGAATGGATAGCAAAGCTGCCTTAATCTCCAGATGCACATTAGTTTCTGATCCTTCACACGCATCTAAACAAATTACAGACTGTGACACTGAAAGATATAAAAATCTTTTCAACTACACCGGGACTTTGATCTGTTCCTGCCTGGCTGTCCAGCACTGGGAACCAACCAGTTTTGAAAGGCTTGCAAACAACTTCACTTCCATAAATATAAATTCCTTAAAATACTACCCAAGGATGAAATTTCAGGACACATCCACTTCAAGGCACTGTGCAACTTTCTTTAGGGAGCCATGTGTATGCAGATACATTAAGACCTACACTACAGCTGTTTGCCAACCTGCACGTGCCAAGACACCTGATATAAAAGCAACAGCATCCTGACACTGAGACTCACCCACACACACACACTTCCACACACATACACCCGCAGCCTCATCTAGTAAATCTTCCTTTAAGTTACTTCATTTAAAAGACCAAATGGCACCAAACAAACACTAACAAGTTGCTTTATCTGACAAGTGAGCAAGAAAAAGATTTAAGAGCATCTTCAAAGAGAATGAGGGTTCCTGTGTTAGAAGAACAGATAGTGTATCCCAGATGTTTGGGGCTTGCAACCATGATCATCTGCCACCCATTGTGAATCATAGCTCTGGGCAGTTCAAAAATTAGCAGACTGGTTTCAACACAGTCTGTATTTGCAGTCTGCCCTGGAAAGAAGGGAGCAATAAATACACTGGTGTCCAACTCTGAACAACATTTATAGAATGGCAGCAACTAATGAGCTGTTATGCAGACATGTATTTGGCCAGCTGAATCTACTGTGGAGGTCAGTGATAGCCCCAGTTCAGAAAGTCCAAACCTGTGGGGCTGGCAGGGCAGCTCCAGCCTCCCTGGGCAGTGCTTTGTGCACAGCCTGCTGCCCTTGGGGACACACCAGCTGGGTTCCAAGCAGCCTCTTAGTATGCAAACTGCAGGCACAGATACTTAAACTCACAGATGCAAAGATGAAGAGGTATCCAGACAAATACTGATTTAGCATTTCTCACCAGCATTTCCATGAGCACAGCTGGGATGTTTTACCACCAGGCTCAGATCTGTCTCTCCTTTAAAACTACTCAAGGGACTTGGACTTGTAGCTTGTCACAGGCAGTTTATTCTGGGCACAGACTGCAAGGTGAGGTAAGAAAATCACTGAGCAAGTAACACAGGGAATGATACTCCCTTGCACAAGGACTCTGGAGAAGTGTTGTAGAACTGATGGCCAGGTAGTCTAATGGGCAAGAGAAGCCAATCTGCAAGTAGAGGTCCAAGTTCACAGCAGTGAGATAATCCTGACACACAGGAGCACGCCTTACTGAAGTCTTGAGTGAATTCTGCTCACTAGTAATTGCATTATTAAGTGTGATGAATTATATTTCTGGCTTTCAGTTTTTATTACCAGAGAGGTTTCAGATGACTACAGGAACCAGAGCAGGTATGTGGGAAAGAAAACAATCCACCTAGTGATGGGATCACAGCGCCAAGCCTGAGGGCAGCACCCGGCACACATGCTCCTCCAGGGCAAGGTCTCCAGGGAAGGCATATTCTCAGCTTGCCCCCTTTCTGCTTTTCCTCCAGCCCTACTGGTAGCACCATTTATCTCCTGCATGCTGCAGAAAGCCGCCTCCCATCCCAAAGCAAATGGGTGCAAGGCAATGAAAAGCCAGGGGAGGAAAGGCTGAGTGTGGGCAGCACTGCCTGCCCACTGCTCTGCAAGCTGTCCCTTCCCTTGGCATCTATGCCAGCCACTCCAGTACAAACCACCAAGAAAGACCCTGGAGGCAGCTGACAAAAACCATCTGGGTGAAGAAATAAGATTGCTTCGTTATGTGGTAAGTCCACCCTGGGAAGAGGAAGGAGCCGTTGAAATTCCTCCCCTGACCCTACTGTCTGGCTGTACAATACCCCAAAGGCTGTGGCACAAGGGATATTGGAAAGATCAAACCACATTTCTGACCATGAACAATAACAAAACCAACCTGAAGCAGGTTGTACAACTAGACCTCAAGGCAAGATATCTTTTTCTGCACCTGCTATCACAGTTGTTAAGCAGAAGCAAACAGCCTGGCTACATTCATGCATATTTGCACTAGCCACAGGTAAATACAAACTGGCAACTGCCTTCAGCTTCTGGAAGGCTACCAAGGTGACCTTGTCGACGAAGGAACTTGATCGTCTTCCTCTCCCTCTTCTTTAAAAGCCCCAAAGGAACCATCGCTCAGTGTCATCACACCTAATAAAAATCTGGTTTATTCATTTCAAATTGTCAAAACATACTTTGCAGAAGTAATGAGATGTTCCAAGCCTACTTGTTCCAATATACACACAACTTGATTAGTTAGAGGAAACAGGTTTAGGAGATAGACACACACACAGAGTCAAGTGATTTTCTGGTCTTCATGCTGGAAGGGACTAGAGATAAACATGTGCTCGTAAGAAACCCCCAGCACTGATCAAAACCAAACTCTCAGTGTAGAAACAGTCACACTTCACAAAAGCCTCTTTGTCCAAAGCATATGTTCAATGCGGGTTTGCAGAGGTGGACTTGCTCTGCATGGAGTTTCTGTTAATGGAAGAACAAAAATTCTTCTCCACCCAATTCATGGCCAAAATTGTCATGCACCAGAGCTAGGCAATGTCTACAAGAATTTTGGAGAATCAAGGGAAAGGCTGACACTGACCAAGGTAGACCTGCAAACAAGAGTTAGGAAATGCCACACAGACTACCCTGCGCCTTCCAGGCCCTGGCGGCACCAGGGAGTGCTGACCCAGCCACCTCTATCCCCAAGGCAATGACAAGATCACTGCTCAAGCCAAAGCTTGCACACTGGCTCTCTGCTATCCTGCAAAGCAACCACCTGGGGAAAAAAGAATTGCGGAACAGAGCACATAGTTTATTAGACAGTAACGACCACGTCAACGTATAGAGTCTGGTATATCAGTCCTAATTTAAGGAGAGCTAATTAAGTATAGTTTCTCTTTGCACAGTTTAAGAAAGACTAATTAAAGCAGACAAGCATATCTGCAGAGCAGTTAGTCTTTTCACCTTTAACAGGACCTAAAATAAATAGCTTGTGCAGTGGCAGAGGTAAGATAAGTAGCCTGTAGGTGCCTTGGAATTACCGTCACAGTAATTCAAAGGTTCACAGATCAGAGGATTGAAACAACAGTTTGTTTTTCTTTGTGCAAATACATATATCTACACAAATATATTCACAAGAACCAGCAGAGAATATACCATACAGTTGGTGCTGCAAAGTTTGGTACAATATATCAGCTTTTGCCAGCTAAACTGCTTGGAATTCAACCTCTCCATTAGTTTAGCCATAAAATAGCAACACCTATGACACAAGAGCATTTTACTAGTCCCAGAGGTCTGGACTCCATCGTTACTCCAGTGCAAGCATTGCCATGGACTCAGGCTGTACTAGAGGAAAGGTCTGGGTGTTACCAGTGTGATTTTCTTTGAAAGCAGCTTGGTGCTGCTAAAGGAGAAAAGCACCAATTTGTACACAAAAGACAAAACAGCATCTTGCAGCCATGCAGATCCACCTAGGACAACTGGACAGCCTTCCCCGCCAGCAGCACACAGATGAGTCAACTCGCCACTGGAGACACTGACCCCAGATTTTCAACACTAACAAATGCCAACAAGCGTGAAATAACCATTCAGAGAACTGCATGTGCCCAGTGCAGTGAAGCAAGATGTCCTTTCCAGCTGAAGTGACCATTTCTGGGAAGCAAAGTCCTAAAGAAGCAAGTATGAACCAGCTACTCAGGAACCACCAAGAGCAGAGGACAGAGTAATGACATCCTGGGCACTCAGAGCACAAATTAACTGGGCAGCTTAACCACGTACACACTTCCCGGCCTTGCTGCAGCCACCACCAATTCAAGTCACTGTGTGAGCACACCTGAGAGGGGCTCAGCTGGAAACCACCAAAGGTGTCATAACAGGAAAGCTAGGCAAAGGGTCTTGAAGACAGGCAAGAGACCCCATCTGGAGTACCGTGTTCAGTTCTGGAGCCCCCAGCAAAGGAATGATATTGAACTGCTGGAACATGTCCAGAGGAGGGCCACAAGGATGACTGGAGGGCTGGAGAATCTCTCCTAAAGGGACAGGTTAAGAGAGTTGGGGCTATTAGCCTGGAGGAGACTCCAGGGAGACATTATAGCAACCTTCCAGTACCTGAAGATCACTCGTCCTCAAAAAGGGTAAGAAGGAGGACCCAGGTAACTATATACCTCACCTCCATCCCAGAAAAGGTGATGGAATAATTTGTACTGGACATTGTCTCTAGGCACTTCAAGGACAAGACAGTCATTAAAGACAGTCATTAGAGACAGTCAGTATGGCTTCACCAAGGGCAAGTCATGCTTGACCAACCTGGCAGCCTTTTATGAGGGCATAAATGGGTGGACAGATGATGGCAGAGCAGTGGACATGGTCCATCTTAATTGACTTCAGTAAGGCATTTGACACAGTCTCACACAGCATCCTTGTGGCCAAACTGAGGCAGTGTGGACTGGCTGATTGGGTAGTGAGATGGATTGTGAACTGGCTGCAGGATAGATAGCCAGAGAGTAGTGGTTAATGGGAGAGTCTAGTTGGAGGCCTGGATCTAGTGGGGTCCCCCAAGGATCAGTACTGGAACCAGTCCCATTCAATCTATTCATTAATGACTTGGGTGAGGGATTAGGGTGCACTGTCAGCAAGTTTGCTGACGATACAAAGCTCATGGTGTTGGCGACACCCCAGCAGACTGTGCTGCCCTTCAGCAAGACCTGGACAGGCTGGAGAGCTGGACAGAGAGAAACTGAATGAGGTACAAGAAGGGTCAGTGTAGAGTCTTGCATCTGGGTGAGAACAACCCCAGGTAACAGTACAGGTTGGGTACTGACCTGTTGGGGAGCAGGATAGGAGAAAGAGACCTGGGGGTCCTAGTGGACAGCAGAATGACTATGAGCCAGCAATGTGCTCTTGTGGCCAAGGGGGCCAACAGCATCATGAGGGGGATCAGAAGGGAAGTAGTAAGCAGATTGAGAGAGGTTCTTCTCTCCCTCTGTTCTGCACTAGTGAGACGGCATCTGGAGTTCAGTGTCCAGTTCTGGGCCCCTCAGTTCAAGAAGGACACAGAGCTGCTGGAGGGTGTCCAGTGTAGAGCAACAAAGATGATGAAGGAAGTAGAGCACCTCCCTGATGAGGAAAGGCTGAGGGAGCTGGGTCTCTTTAGCTTGAGAAGAAGAGGCTGAGGGGTGACCTCATTCATGTCTATAAATATGTGAGGATGGAGCCAAGATCTTCTCAAGGTCATCTGGTGATAGGACAAGGGGCAATGGGTGCAAACTAGAACAGAGGAGGTTCCATATAAATATCAGTGAGGGTAATGGATCATTGGAACAGGCTGCCCACAGGGGTTGTGGAGTCTCCTTCTCTGGAGACGTTCAAGACCCACCTGGGCATGTTCCTGTGCGACTTGGTCTAGGTAATCCTGCTGTGGCAGGAAGATTGGACTAGATGATCTTCCAATCCCTAATGATTCTATGATACAGGAAAGATGGGGAATGGCTGTTTCCAAGGGCTTGGAGTGGTAGGACCAGGGATAATTGTTTCAAGCTGGAAGAAGGGAGGTTTAGACTGGAAGTCAGGAGGGAGTTCTTCACAATGAGGGTGGTTAGACACTGGAACACGTTGCCCAGGGAGGCTGTGGCTGCCCCCTCCCTGGAAGTGTTCAAGGCCAGACTGGACAAGGCCTTGAGCAAGCTGGTCTAGTGGGGGGGTGTCCCTGCTCATGGCAGGGGGGTTGGAACTAGAGGATCTTTAAGGTTCCTTTCAACCTGAACCATTGTATGAATCTATGAAACTATTTCAATTGGCAGGGGGCAACAACAATCATCTAGTCCAACTGCCTAAGTGATCCAGAGCTGACCAAGTTAAAGCATGTTATTAAGAGAATTATCTAAATCCCTCCTAAGCAGTGACAGGCCCATGGCATTGACCACCTCCTTAGGGAGCCTGTTCCACCTTCTTGATAAAGAAATGTTTCCTAATGTCCAGTGTAAACTTTCCCTGGTGCAGCTTTGAACCATTCCCACACACCCTATCATTGGATACCAAGGAGACCAGCACCTCACTCTCCACTTTCCCATCTCAGGAAGCTGAAAGAATTAATGACTTTATCCAGCTTTATCCCATCCTGACTCTCTCTCTCTCTCCCAAGGGCAATTTTCAGACTGATGCAGTCTTCTGCAATGTTTACTGGTCATTCATGAAAACCATCGCATCCAGAACAACTACAAAAGAGAACGAAGATCACACCAGAAACCACAGCACCCACTAGCTTGGGAAAGACAGTGAAAATGTGGTACCTGTGAATTCCCAGCACAAAACAGCACCCCACTGAAAATTCAAGCAGCTCAGTAACTCCCCACATGCTAACCATTCCCCCTGCCTCAGCCACTGACAAGCAACAGACCCTCCAATCATCCAACAACTTCTAAAGCAGCTAAACCTTTTGCAAGCCTATTCCACAGATCAGACAGCTGCAGCTGGAGGTGAGACAGTAACGATCATCATTTTGTTTATTAAATTTAGGCAGTGCAAGCAGTCTTTAAGCTGTAGTATTTTTTAAATTTACAGTATGAGTGACTGCATGTCTAGACACTTGCAATGCATTTACATTCTTGAAGGGACTCCTTGGATTGTCCTGTTCTCTCCACTTTGTGAGTACATACAATAGCCTGGTGGGAGTGAAAGCTCAGCCTCCTAGTTTACCCTCATTAACTCCAGCTCAAAACTGGCATTTAAAATTACGCACAGCAAAGGCACTTTTACAATCTGTAAGCTCTTCAGGTCATTTCTAAGAGCCTGCTGAGCTCCATCTTGCAAAAGTTAAAAAGACATCATTTCTCAGAGCTGGAAACAGTTGTTTTAATTTGGGAACAGGCATCCTAGAGCCGTCAGCCGCTAACATTTTTTCACACAACAGTCCAATTGTTATGGCAACCACAAATATCAATCTCGTTCTTCAATCACAAGAAAACCCTGCTCAACCACAGTGTCTGTGCAGGCCTGATATAAAGTGCCAATAAGCACGGGACTGATTCCACTGATGCTCATCACTCAAATGGGGATGAAGTACTCTTGTGCGGAGAGAAATGTTGGAGAACAATCAGTGCTTGAATATTTTAAAGACTTCAGCATCGCACTCCTAAAGATATCTATCACGTGTAGTGTCTACTGCATTTGTCACACTTGATGCTGTTAGATTTTAGTTAAAACCCCAGTGTAGCTCCTTCCAAGGCAGCTTCTTAAAAGGAATGTATTAAAACAATATGCCAGCATGAGAATCACCCTGACAAATCTCTGAAGGCACTCTGAATGCTCTGTAATACACAGACAAATGCACTCGACATCACAAAACTGTTTTTGCACGGTGCACAACAATTTCAAAATGAAATTAAATTATAACATAATTGGAAGCAAAACCAGTCCCCTGCAAATACTGTTGTAAGCTCCACAAAAGTACAACTCAGTATAGCATACCCTGAAAGCCCCACTTTCTACATTAGGTCAGCCCTGTTCTTTTGAATTTCTCTGTGGTTATGTTTTTAGCTAAAGTATTGTTCTGGTTCAGAAACAGACCTTGGTCCAAGAAGGCAGCCGACAATTACACATCTACAACAATAAACAATTGCATTTTTATCACGGACTGCTTACCTGATTGCCAAACCAGAATCAGTTAATCCTTCTAAATACTTATAGCTTCCAACTAAGGAGGAAGATGAGCATTGCAGTTTTGTAATGTACCTGAATGGCTTGAAAAGCCAACATATAAATGAGATTAGAGTCTGTGAGAGACCAAGTCCCAGCAGTATTTCCTACAAGCCATGCCATAATTGTGTCACAAATATAAAGAGGTCTTTGTACCACTACTATCCCACGCACAAAGGTGGAGTGTAATTGAAAATGCACTTGCATTATATAAACTACTTTAATCATAGACACACAGAGCTAGAAATGGAAGAGACATTAGGTCATCCAAACCCCATAAGTCAGAGCCAGACTAGTCATGACAATACATTTGCAAGGACTTTCTCCAGTGTAGTATTAAGCATCTTTCACGATGGAGTTTCCAATTCTTTCTTTAGCAGTCTAAGCTACAGTCTATTTTAGGCTGGAAGGTTTCCTCTTTGTTTTACCTTACTTGTCCTCGTAACAGCTGCTTCTATCCTCCCACCACCTTAAATGTTTCTCATTTTTTCATTTTGGTCCACATATTTTAACTATCAACTACTATATCTTCCACAAACTTCTAGTTTCAGTGTTGGCAAATACACATTGAACAGTTAATCCTTCCACGTAAATCAATCCTTCATCTCCCAGAATATTTTTGTTAGGCTTTTCTGGACTGCCCCACTTCCAAGCCAGGCTGTGGTGCCTCCAGTACAAGCTTCCCTCATACACCTGCATGAGTGCCATCTGTATTTATTTTTCTTGTTTTTACTGTGTTAGGATCTGAGAATAAGCTGGGAACAAGGATCCAGAACTTCAGGGCAGGTGGACAGGACACAGCATGCTTCAGACCACTCCATCAGAGTAGAGTCATGAGGAAAAATGTTGTGCCCTTGTTAACAACCAGCCTGTCCTAGCAATCAGCCCTTAAATAACACAGCAGGGATATACTGCTTGCACCTACTGAAGTAGTTTTGGGTTTCTTCAGCTACAGAATCATAGACAGATGTCAACCTGAGAGCTGACATCAGAACTCAGATCCTTTATCTCCAATCTATCCATGCACTACATGACCTAGCAGAAGAGGATGCCATGCTATCAAGGAATGGTATACCTGAGCCAGGGCACTTAATGTACATAAAGATGAGAGGGTATGGTACATTATTCCATTCATCCAAAGTCCACCTTGTGATCCAGAGAAATCTAGTAAGAAATTAAAAGGTTCTCAAACTGATTTAAAATTTTATCCTCTTCTCCCTCTGTTGTTCCCTCCAGCAGGCAGTTGGGCAGGAACAAGTCTGTATGCATAACAACCCTGTCACTAAAGTTATTGCTGTTTGCCACAACTGAGCAGATTATTAACTAAGCAAACTTCGTTTTAACAGTCTACAATATCAGAACACAATAACCCTGTCCAACTACACACCACCTATTTCACTTGAAGTTGCACTTCTTATGACCCTACTTGCCTTCCTGTAAGGAAAAACACTGGTGAAGTTGCCAGTGTGTCTGTGTGTATCAGCTACTGGTAACAACAGCATCCTGGAGCAAAGACCATGCATCATTTTGTACAAAACAGTGTCACCACAGCTGCTGTAGCTATAGTGTGGTAGACAATGTTATGAAAACACAGAGGAGGAGTTGAAAAAGCCAACCAGAAGCAAGGAGCTGAATCACATCAGTAACAGCAGCACTGTATTTATTCCGAGTTTTACTTACTTGGGTGAGGATGGAGCTAATGTGAGCGCTTCTCACTGATCCTAGGAGTATACTATTCCCCAGAATTGCTTGGACAACAAAGCCATCATCATCACCCTCTGGAATCAATCCTGTTAAAGAGGGTCTAGATCTGGTATCCTCAGATACCACAGACTAATCCTTTGTATGTCTTGTATTTCCCTATGGAGAACATTAAATTAGTCACAGAACAGCTCAGTAATGGGCCAAGATTATTATCTGGCCCTGTTTGTGTCTTCAGTCTATGTCAAGATAACAGTTAGGTTTGTAGTAATGTTGCTTATATGTTTGCTAAACAAATCATTGCTCACTTTCCATCAGAAACCAAAGCATTTTCACATACCCTATTATAGCTGAGCAAGTTGTGCTCTACTTAACTCTAGATTTTTGTAGTGGAAAATCTCCAGGAAACAAGCTGTTTAATGATGTTTTATCTGACTTGCACTTATTTCTAACTAAAGTTGTCCACCTGCCTTGATGTCTTTTTAAGGTTCAGAGGCTAACTGCTTTCCTCCTGCATCCCTTGCATGGCTCCAAGTTGCCATTTTTACCATCACCTCTAATTTTAGCAGTCAATAATCTCCTCCAGAGCAAAGAGCACACCGTTAAGCATTTGCTATAAACACTGCTAATCCCTGTTACCAGCTGTATCACCCCTCAAGAAAGAAATAGCAGGCAAAACTGTGCGGCAGGGACTGTTCTACTGCCAGCATTTCTCAGTTACAAACAGTGCTACAGGGCTTCCCTCCACATTGGACACAGAGACACAGCTGGGACCTCCACTCTACCTCGTCATCAGCCAAAGGAATGATGCTACATTTCTGTATGGGCAGCCAGAATCACAATTTAACCTTCACTACCTTCCTTGGGTACCTTTAGGATCAGCTGTAATGGAGGTCACAGGCTGAAAACCAAGACACAAATTTTAACTCAAAACTTCACAGTATTAGAGCTCTTTGCCTGCTAAAGCCAAGCTTATTAACTCTGACTTGCAAGGGAAGCCAGGGTGCATTTTCACCTGTCAATGCAGTGGGTTCCTTGCTACCTCCCAGTCTGATGCCCTACAGACCTTGTAGCCTCAGGGGAGGAATGTTCAGTTAGTTATGGTCATATTTAGAGGGACATAGCAGGGGAACGAGCTGATGGCAATCTTATGAAGCTCAAAGAGAAGAGCAGAGTCCTTGCACATGGGGAGAACAGTCACATGCGAAGAGTTGTGATCAACAGCTCAATGTCCAAGTGGAGATCAGTTGTAAGTGGTGTTCTTCAGGGGTCTGGTTAGGGCCTGGTACTGTTTAACATCTTTGACAGCTACATCAACAGTGGCCCTCAGCAAGTTTGCTAATGACACCAAGCTGTGTGGGCTGGGAAGAGAGGGACCCTGACAGGCTTGAGAATGGGCCTGTACAAACTAAATGAGGTTAAACAAGTCCAATTTCCAGTTCTGGAGTCCCCAGTACAAGAAGGACATGGGACTGTTGGAGCAAGTCCAGAGGAAGGCAACAGGGATGATCAGAGGGCTGGAGCATCTCTCCTACACAGACACGCTGACGGAATTGGGGCTGTTCAACCAGAAGGAAAGGCTGTGGGGGGACCATACAGCAACCTTCCAGCACATGAAGGGAGGCTACAGGAAAGGTGGAGAGGGACTTTTTACAAGAGACTCTAGTAATAAAGAGGATGATTTTAAGCTAAAAGAGTGTAGCTTTAGATAAGATCTTAGGATGAAATTCCTCACTATGAGGGTGCTGAGGTAGTGAAACAGGTTGCCCAGGGAAGGTTGTGGATGGTCCCTCCCTAGAAGCATGAAAAGCCAGGTAGGATGGGGCTCTGGTCAACCTGGTCTAGAGGCAGATGTCTCAGCCTAAGGTAGGGGAGTTGGAACTAGATCTCTGAGGTCCCTTCCCACCTAAACCATTCCATGATTCTATGACTCTGTGAATAACCCATGTACTAGTACAGGCTGTGGACCAAGCAGCTGAAAAGAAGTTTGGCATAAAAGGACCTGAGGACCCGATGGACAAGTTGAACATGAACCTACAACACGCCATTGTGGCAAAGGTGACCAACAACCTCCTGACTGCATTAGGAAAATCACTGCTGGTAAATTGAGAGATGTTGTCCTTCAATCTTCCCCCTCTACTTGGTGCTGGTAAGACCACAATGGAGTGTTGTGTTGAAATCTGGGCTCCCCAGCACCAAGAAGCCATCAACATACTGGGACAAGTTTGCTGAAGGACCTCAATGATAAGTAAGGAATTGGAGCACATGATCTACAAGGAGAGGCTGACAGAGCTGGGACTGTTAACCTTCAAGAAGGCTTAGGCAGGAGTATCTTATCAATGTGAAACTATACCTGACAGAGAGTAAAGAAGATACTCTTCTCAGTGGTATCTAAGACAACAGGTACAAAATAGAGAATATTCCCTTTGAAAGTAAAACATGTCATAGTTTTTAGTGTAAGTACAATTAAGTTCCAGAACACATTTCCCAGAGGGGTTGTCCAGCACTGGGAATATCCAAAGCCCAAATGGACACAGTCCTGAGCAGCCTGCTCTAGTTGATTCTGCTTTGAGCAAGGGGGTTGCAATAGATGATCTCCAGAGATGCCTTCCAACCTCAA
Organism: Upupa epops; assembly: GCA_013397515.1. Taxonomy (NCBI): domain Eukaryota; kingdom Metazoa; phylum Chordata; class Aves; order Bucerotiformes; family Upupidae; genus Upupa; species Upupa epops. The sequence goes on along the minus strand of VZRI01011145.1, from coordinate 66,925 downwards.
CCATTTGGCTATTCTCAGGAGTTCAGAGCTGCTCAGTGGAAGACAGTAAGTTTCTGCTCCTCAGACCACATCCATCTTGTAGATATTTCAGCTTCTTGCCCACAGCACCCTTTCTCTCCTCAGTATTTTTAGCTCATTGTTTTGTATTTTGCCAGCTGAGAAACTGCAGTTTGTAATTTTACCTTCAGCTTCATATTTCTTCTTAAAAGTGAATACAATGTCCTGTTTATAATAATAAAATCACTAGTTGGCAGGATGACATCAAATGGAAAAAGAGAAAGCAACTGGAAAATTTAGAGCAAGCAATTTTGAGTGCCAAGTTTCACATTTGTAATAGTCCAGCGGAGGTCAACAGGCTCACTTATTATTAGGCAAATGGTAAAGAAATAGATATTCTCAAGTTCTTCCATGTTAGACTATATAAACCATCTCTACTTGAACAAGTTCTAGCGCTTTCCAAAAGAGTGATGTTATACATTTTCCACAGTAACACCAACAATGGGAGACAAGCAAAAGACAGAACTGCTTTGCAGAGAAAGGCCTTTTTTCTCTCTCCAATATTTAGGTTTTTGTTTCCCACTATGATTGGACTTTCCTGGCTTTAGTTTCTTGTCCCAGTTAAGCAGTAAAGGAAACAAAAAGATATGAATGAAATTAGAAACATTTGGAATGAATCTTAGAAATAGCGTTTGGGTTTCTTAGATTCCTGGATACAGATCTTCAAACGGCCTCCTTCTCCAGCCCCTGTTCTCCTGTACCCACCTCTAAAAACTGCAATGTCACCCTTGCCCTAACCAGTCTTCTCTTCACAGGGGCTATTTTGCCCCACGTCTGTGAAAAACTAAGTGCAAAGCAAACAAGGAAATGAAAATTATATGTTGAAACACTAGAGAAGACCGAAAAAGGGTTTAAACTTCACACCCATCAAAATTTGGCTCTATGACACTGATCTTCCAGCGTTTCTTTCAAAGCAGAAACCAAACCCTTCTAATGAAAAATGCCAACTCATATCAAGCTATCAAGCTGAGTAATAGAATGAGACCTATAAATAATACTACAGATAGGACAAAAGTCTCTGGAAGAGAAGATTCCTCAACCACCATATTGTGATACTTTATGAAACCTCTTGCTCTCTACAAAGCACAAGTGCAGTATGCAGGTGCCAGCAGCTAAGACTTACCAAGTGCTTCTCCAGAGCAGATTTTGGTGCTCTTTACAAACAAGTAATATGTGCTCCTGAAATACCTGCCTAACTTTACAAACAGATAAACATGTGCAGATAAAGAGCACATGTCCATGGCAAGGCTGTGCATTAGTGGAAGAGTAGCGAGTTAAATCAGCTAAAACATTTGAAAGCCATTCATGAGGTTTGGATCCTTTCTGCCTTAAGTAATACTAAAATATTATGTAAACCTTTCTTTGTGAGCCATTACTGGAGAAAAGAATTTTAAAGAAAGATCTCCTGGATGCAATTCTGCACAAGCTAGGTAGGTGAGATCACAGCTGCTATCCAAACAGACTGTGCATGGCAAGAATAGGCTTCCTCTAAAACTGGAAGATTTACAGGAAGATCAAGGAACATTTACAAGATGGCATGGACAAAATATCCTTCCCTCCTTTTGCCCAGCCTCAGCAGCTTGGTTAAACACATTGTCTCCTTTTCATCAAAAACCACTCACAAATGGCTCTGGTGTTCCTGTGTGACCAGTCCTAGGTGATCCTGGTCTGGCAGGGGCGTTGGACTCGATCTTTTGAGGTCCCTTCCAACCCCTAACTTTCTGTGATTCTGTGGTGTAGAACCTCTATCTTCATGATCTATACACTGACTCACAAACATATCCAGCTACACTCAAGACATTGGTTAGCAGAAGACAGAAGGTATCTTTTGAGGAAGAATGAGTCACTTCCAGGATGAAAGGAAACAGGGAAAAGTTATCGTGGGAAGAGGAACCGCCTGAAAAGCCAAGACTTTGCTCAGGTCTCATTTCCAAATTCCAAAAGCTTAATGCATGATTAAAGTGATTTTAAGCCAGACTCTAACATGTGTTTACTCTAAGTCAGGTAGGCAACGTTAAACTGAATCAGGGTGAATTATTTAGAAATGTTAACACAGCTATTTCAGGAGAAAAGATGAGTATTTCACTGTAGTTCATCATTTATTGTACTCTGCATACTGTACACTGATCTGGGGAGCCTGACAAATCAACATGCACAAAGTACAGCAAAGATGGTGTCCTGGTTTTGCTGGGATAGAATCAGAGGCCAGCCATGGTATGCAGACCACAAGCAGTTTGGAGTCAGCCAAGGGCAGCTGAGCTGGCTACAGGTGTATCCCAGCCCATAAACATCATGCTCGTATGAAGAGGAAACGAATGCCTTCTGCTTGGGCTCCTCCTCTCCCTTCTCCTCTCCATCCCTGGAGAGGTTCATTTACCATTCTGCCCCTGCGGACTGCATTGCCATTTACTGTGACCTCTGCACATTCACTGGCCTGAGAGTAATTCTGTATAATTTATATTGGCATTGGTACTAGTGTGGCTGCTTCATTAAATCTGTTTTCAACATGCAGGTATCCTCAACTTCTCTCCCTTCCCCACTGGGGAGAGGTCCTCATGTGACAGAGCAACTGCTCCAGTCTAGTCCCATACTAGAGGTAGACTGATGAGCATGGTGCAAAGTCCCCTAGAAAGCAAGGCACAAGTCCTGCGTGCACCCAGAGCAAACAGGCTCAGGTGTCTTTCTCTGGATGCCAGCATTTACTGGCTGTTTGCACGACACCACAGACCACATCACACTTACTGCTGACAATAGGAAAGACAGTATTTAATACTAAGTTAAAGCAGTTTTGCCTTGAGCTTTGGCAAGAACAGTTTCTCTCTTAAGGTGGGATGGGTGAGACCAGAAGAGATGGCAGCCAAGTCTCCAGCTGCAGGACTCCACTCAGCTGTGATTCACGCTACATTTACTAATAAAACTAAACTTTTTCTGGGTAGACAAATTTCTCACTGTGAGGAAACAAAAAAGAAGACTCAATTGCATTTCCTTGCTATAACTAGAGGTCTCATTTTGTCTCCATATGTGTTTATATCACTGACTAGTCAGCACCATGGCAGTTGACATTAAAAGGATTATTAAATTAAGCTCCAATAATTGTCTTTAAAACTTTGACTGTTAAATGTTTATATTTGAGAGGATCAAAAGGAAATCTACTTTGTAGTATGCACTGTGGTTGGGAAGGGGCAGAGAGGGATTTAAATGGCTTAACTGCAAAACTGCTATCACCTTGATAAGTCCCAGTGCAATAATTCAGCAATAAAAGCAAGAAATGCACTTAGAATTTGTTTCCAAAACTGACTGGCTGACTGGAGACAAGTCAAGCTCTTTATTTGCATGAGAGAACTCCATCAGAAGAACCAGAGAATGCTACTGAAAGGTAGTCAAGAATATAAAAATAAGCACTTTCCTGTGACTTTGGAACTGTACCATTTCAGTTCTTTTTTTTTAAAGCCCCTTGAAGCCTACAGTCTGGATCTGGTATCTGAATGTTGTCACTAGTCAGTGTGATTGTCCCCCGAATGATTTCACTGTATGGTTATGGAAATCCAGGAAAACTGAAGCAGTAACAAGTTTGCAGGCTACAGTGCAGGATTAGGTCCAAAGTAACAGCTGGAGCCTGTGTACCAATACAAATAGCTGCAGTTTATCAGCTTATCCATTCAAATTGCTAATATTCATGCCAACAATACAGATAAACTACATGTGAGAGGAGCCTACTACCTAAATGCAGGTGATTGTACCAGTGCAGTGCCCTTAGGAATAAAGCTAATGGGTCTGTTTCACCTCAGCAATATACAATAAAGCAAAGAATCTGCCTAACGAGCCAGGATTATTTAATATCATCCTTATAATTTCATCTTAAAAAGGTATTTATTGTTTGGCTTCATTGCACCTTTCTTTTTTGCCAAGTGAGGTTCTACACAAATTAAATCTGTCTTTAGGTATTTTCTAGGAAAGACATCTCTGAAATCTGACACTTTGAAGAGTAGCAAATCCACTAGTTTTGGGTAGTCCAGCAGTGTCAGTGTCATCCACCCAACAGACCACTGAGCTCCTGAAAGCTGGTGGGAGCACCACAAAGTTGCAGGGATGGCTAATGTGAGGTAGGTGGACAGCACAGAGTTGCCAGGCTGCAGGGAAGGGACTACATTTGCCAGCTGCTAACCTTATCAAGAGCCATCATAAACTGCACATGACACCAGTTCTTCAGAAAAGAGAAAAATATTGAGGCTAGACAGGAAAACACAGGACAGTGTCTACCTGCACTTAAATTTCAAAGTATGATCATTTGATCTGCCAGGCATTCAGAAAATCTCTGCTATAAAACTACCACTAAAATACGTAATACATTCCAGATGAAAACATAAAGCTTTCAGATTGGGTGCCAAACACCAAAATTTCAGTTCTCAACAGTTCTTTTGAGAAAAAGCCTCTTTGCCTCACAAACTCGTTCTCCAAGTAACTGATCTTCTGGGTTTGTAGGTACCTTCAAAAGCAGCTTCCTTCCAAACTAGCACAGGTAACATGTAATACAGAACATAGAATGAAGTCAGTGCTTACTTCAGAATGTGATGAAAGCAAAACAAAACAGCACAACCCTGCACCAATCCAAGAAGGGGTATGAGAACACAATTTTTACTGTTACCTTAAATCTCTTCTTTTGGCCAGCTCTCCCGGTGAGATAACCCACGGCAGACTCTGAGGAAGACATTCCAGGGCTTCAGGGGGAAAGTCAGAGAAATCCACACCATACTCCATCAGGATCCCTTCCGTTTCCGGCTCAATCTCCCCAGCCTGCCCAAGACTTTTGGCCAATTGCCTACAGAAAGAAAGAAAGAAAGGGACACTTTCATAAAGTGCACAATAATTATTGTTGTGTTGTTACTGTCATCGCAGAGAGGCCACTGAGCCCTCAAACGTTATCTTTCACCACTTCAATTCCCCCTGAGCTTTGGCAGAGAACTTAGAATTCAGACCATACCATGGCTTATGTCTGCTGGAGATGCAAAATACTAGCCAGACAGTACCCTGGGCTGTTCCATGCATCTCATTTTAACAAGAGGTTTTATATTATTAGATTTTTGCTGAGGTAAGAAAGTGTTAAATTTTAGAAAAAGAAGACAGCCAACAGGGCTAAGAGAAGTCTCCACAGTGCCTCCACAGAGGCAGCTCTAGCTTTACACGTTTGGCTCCCTTGAGATCTTCCTTCCTCTCCTCATCGCTGAAAAAGTTCACTCGTCCCTACTGACTGAAATGGAGAAGACTCACAGATGGCTCTGCAGAAGACAGCTCCCAGGTTGCTCACTACACTCTCTCTATCCCAAAGGATACACTCCTCTGCCTGGGCAAACTGATGCCCCCTGAAAAATGGACATGCCTTCCTTCTTACAGCAGTCACACACACTGACACCCCCACACATCATCTTTCCAGCCATTTTCCAGGCTCTTTCAAGGCCTTCAACATTCCCTCCTCTCCTAGCTAAGCATAAAGCCTCTGAACCAGGACCTAACTGAAGAGGAGCCAACAATCTAGAAGCAAGTCATGGACATAGTAAAGCGTCCCCCACATGCCAATGGTCTTTGATGAAGTGTTCTGCACATGGGTGGATGAGGATGCTCTCTATTATGTTTAGTGAAGGTTTCCATCTGCTCCACAGCAAACCCCAGTTCACATCTGTGCAAAAACTCTAGTGTCAAACACTGGTTTGGCTCTGGGCATGGCATGCAAACTAGAACTCCGAAGGAATGGGATGTTTGTTCCATCTCCAGCTTGTTACAAACACCACATGGGAGCCCGTGTCCTACAGTGGCTCCCCCCATCCCCTTTCTCCCCCCAGATTGCTCTACAGTGCACAGAGGCAAATTATTCCTTCTTTTTTAATATACCGCCATTAGAGCAAATGGCACATTTCAGCCAAGAGAGACAACGCTCCTGACCCAAGAAAATTACAACTGAAATTAAGGCAAATCTATCAAAATATGACACAAAAGAGAAGGGTAATAATACAGCGCAAAACCAGCCAGGCTAATAAGTGGCTTCCCACTGCATAAAGTGCATAATCATTATATTGATCCTTCTGCTTTAATTCCAATGAGTGACAACAGGCACTAATTACTTTTCAAAATTAGGGCTAAAACTGTGCACTTGTCATTTGGACGAGTGAGATGCTCTCAGGGCTTCAAATGTGCCATAAACCCACAGAACAAACCTCATCCATGTGGCACAAGCAAGCCCATCTTCTTTATGGGAGTGCAGCTATCTCCTCACAACGGGAAGGGCTGCATAATAAACCTGTCACGACGTGTAATATGCTGGAAAGGATTGTGTGCTTCATGATGTGGTAAACTATAGAGTTCACATTGCTCCACTTTAAAATAAAAATGAAAACAAGGATAAAAGATATTTCCTTCCATTGTTTCGATTTTATGTACAAACTGTATGGCAGAAATACGTGTGCGCTTGGCATCAAGATTGAGTTCTCTATTCCTGCAGCTTGGTCCCAGTCTGATCCTTATTTTAATGTAAGTAAACGAGGCATTAGTTTTATCCCCCTCTCTTTCAGCAGTAACAATAAACCAGAGAAATCACCACTGCATTTCCAACATTTAGTGTAGAGATGGGAGACTGAGCAAACACAACCCTGTGGGGCCACAGGCCCACCAGCAGCACGAAGGATGGACAGAAAAAAGAACAACAGGAAAAGAGACGGTATGTTGTCCTACCAGAGACAAATGGCAAAGGGCAGAATCTCAGGTGCCCCTTCCCTTGGAAGGGCACAGCTGGGAAGTGCACCAGGAGGGCAGCTGGATGCCTGCACAAGAAGTCACGGAAAGCACCTCGGAATGCCAGAGCGCTTTCCAGCTCAGTCTTGAAACCCATGTTCTCTTGATCCCTTTACTGAAATTAGATTACGAACCATAAGGGGTTTACCCAGAGGTTTGATATAGGACTAGTATTTTTTTAATAGTAATTAACATTTGATTTACAGTGTTCCAGGGAACATTTCCCAAGTACCCTGAAATAAAAAGTGTACAACTGACTTTAATTGGGGCCATGTTACAGTCACGCAGATGTGATGACTTGCATCAGAGCAAAATCTGACAGGACAGTATGTGATCAAAGGTAACGCATATAGGATCACCGATGGCCCCAGAATAACAGCCAGGCTGTAAAATCACTCATGAGGCTCCACAGCCACCAAGGGTAGCAAGAATAGTTCAAGAGGCTTACAAACAACAACAGGCACAGGGCCGAGCGGTGGTCAGACATGCACTCCCAGGGAGTCACGGTGTCTGTGACACCCCGGGCTTGCGTAGGTAGGTTTCTCTTTTTTAAAATGTCAAAAGGTAAAAAAAAAATTATAATGGCTACAGACGCAAATATTTCTTTTCTGTGACGCTGGTGTGGGGGCATTACCTTGAATTCCTTGAATATCCTCAGACTGATGTGGTGGTAGCACGCTGTGGCTGGGGCACTGGGCAGCACACGGCTCAGGGTAATTCCTCCCAACCAGTCATAGCTGGAAGTTCATTAAACTGCTCTGAGCTGCCAATTCACCAAAGCCTGACCTCCCATGCACATGCGCTGCCATCTTCCCCTCATGGTGACACTGATCTCATCTATCCAGCCACCCATTTCTACAAACATTCAAGCCCTCTCCACACCCCAGACTCTGCTCAAACTGGTCAAAATGTTCAAAGGTTACACGATAAGAACTCTCCAAAAAGACAAAGCATAATCACACACGGCTGGTTTCCTTTGGAAAGCCGGGCAGACTCCCAAATGGGAGTGAATAACTTCCGTGAGATCTTAACTTTACTCAGTACTGATTGAAGCAGATATGTCCAACAGTTACAGAGGGTTTCTTTGAGCAGCAAGAGAACACCCTACACATCAATAAGCTCTTAGAGAAAGTTTGTATGGGGCAGGAGAGGAGGCAGCAAGGAAGGACAACTGGCTGTTCCCACCACCCCAGGCCTGAATTTCATAGGCAGAACTACACAGGCTTGATAAAGCCCAAAGGTTCGAGCAGAGATGAGCACCATGGAGACAGAATGCTGTGTCACAAGAATCCCCAATGCCCAGAGCACAGTCCCGTCCCATTACACACCACTTCAGCTGATGGGCCGCTCACTATCAGAGTACAGGAGCAGAATGGTTCTCCCCATGCAAATGGGACCATCCTATGCTCCAGAGCAGTCTGGTGATTATTAGGCATGCAGAGGAAACACAGCTTTAGTGACAATCCCATCAGCAAGGTGGTGTTTTTCCAATGGAGCTACACTGCTTAGGGATCAGATCTTCCCTTGAGCTTTACACTGAGCTACCCAAGGTATCTAGTCTTTTCCCCTCACATCGAATACATTAATGAATTTAAAAATCAGAATAAAATGACAGAGATAAAAGGAAATAAAACCATCTGGGCGGTTTTGGAAACAGTGTCAAGTGAAAGAGCATCCTGCAACATTTCATTTTGGTGCAAATACCCTGGCAGATCTTGCCACCTTGACGGAGCTGAGCTAGAACAGCCACAAGCCCTGTGTGACACAGAAGGAGTCAATGATTCAACATTTGACTACTTTAATATTTTTTAATAGTCCCATCCATCATCATACATGGAGGCAAAAAGATTCCACCTAATCACTTCCAAAAGTGCAGAGACATCTGGACTAACACTCTAAACAGCCCTGGAAAACAACCACACAGGGCAGTACTTGTAATAGTTATCCAGAAAAAGACAAGACTTGGAGCTGTTTTCCTTTACCTGCCACCTGAAGCAGGTAAATGGCACCTCAATGCCCTGGTAAAACCACTGCACATGGAGGAGAGAGCACACCAGTGCACACCCAAGCCCATCTCTAGCAGGACGTGAAGAAATTAGTTCCTCCTTGCTTTTCCCAGCACTGTTGGGGTGACAGGTTGGCCTTCCGAGGGGACAGTGTCTCACTGGTGACCACCAGGTGGCAATCAAGACACAGGAACACACCCCCCTCCCCAAGAGGACCTCCCAGGACCGTTAAGTTGACCCTGTGCAGGTGGACCATCCTGGGTGGCCACTGCCAAACTCATGGCCAGGGCATCCAACTGTTCCAGCCACACGTGGTCAATGTGAAGACCAGACTGTGCCATTAGCTGTGCTTGGAAACCCAGCACTGAACTTTGAAGCAAGAAGGAAAGCAGGGAAAGGTGCATGACCAGCCTGGGGGAGTTCAGCTGCAGGATGAAGAGTACCTGGAAACACTCAAAGCATCCAGGGGAAACGACTGCCAGCTATGGAAGGAGATTCCCTTGTCATACTTCCAGCAGGCTTGAACAGCGCAGAGTGAGGACCTACAAGCTCTTTAGTCCAGACACCTTCAAAGCCATGGTGGTGTTGCCAATGGGTGTTATTCAGTCTGTGAGCAGAACTAGAGGGTGCACAGGAAAGTTTAAAAAGCAAAGCATGCAACAAGCTGCAGATTACCTGCTCTGCTCTCCTTCGTGTGTACCACAATGAGCAACACAGTTTAGAAACAAATCTATAAAACAGCCCAAAAGCCAACAGAAACTTTGGGGGATCTTCAAGAGGTTTAACTTGTCTTTCAGTAGTTAAGCATGCACATGTTTAAAACAAAAATGGGTCACCAAAGTTTTCTTCTTGCTTCTGCACAAGGCACTTACTGAAATGCAACCAAGCATTAGAGAAAGCAGCTACATATGAGGACAATTGTGGTCATTTTCTTTCCTAACAACACCCCTTACATCTTGGAAACCACCAAACCAGCCAGAGATGACAATACACAATGTTGTCAGAAGCACAGATTAAAAACACACACATTAGCCAATAAAAAAGACATTATCCCATCCTCCTGATTTCCCCCATTCCTGCTGAAAAGGGGGTTTCTCGTGACAAGATGATAAGCAGTACAATCACCTTCCTGTCTTTTCTCTGATGGAGTCAAAGATGACAACAAAAATCTCTGCCAATAAGAAACTTAGTCACAGTGAAGTTCACAACACAGGCAGCCCCTAGTTAAGTGGGGCTCAAAGGGAGGCCACTTCAGTTCATGCACTGCAGTTTAACTAGAAAATTCAGAGTGACTTAACAGCTCATGTGGCTCTCAAGGAGTACACGTGAGACTTGCTATTACTCAGCACACAAAGCAGACACAACTGATAATGAACTCAAACTCAGGGAAACACTGACTCCAGTTTCGTTTACATCTAGTTCTGAGGCTGATAGTTCCATGCTAACACACTTATACTCCAACTTTTATGTAATTGTTAAGCTTTACCAAGAGTTTGAGATGAGGACTTAAAAAAAAGTGTTCTGACACTGTACATCAGTTCTACTACCCCATCAGAACAGCTCTGCAAGGGGAAAACTTGTGCTTTATGCCCAACCACCCCCCCACCCCGCACATGCTCCAGACCACATCTATATTCCCAGCACCTGTAAAATTTGACCACAGTTACTTACTCTGGATCACCAACTAAACCAGGGCTACTCAGTTTTTCTCAAGAGAACTGGATGTGTCTATGAATGTGCACCATTTCTTACTGAAACCCACACACCAGGAAACAGTGCAGCCAGTACAGGCAAGAACCTGGCACCCTGTAGCTGATCCAAAGATAAAAGTGAAAATGTTGAAAACCACGGGGTGCTCCTCACGGAGGGTCAAAATGCCCAGCACAGGTCATTTGTGTAGCCCTGGCTTAAAATCTCCTGTTTCATGAAAGTGCCTGCAGTTTGAACTCTGGACAGAAATGGCTTTACAGTTCCTCCTGAACTGTACAGAGTGCAACACTCTTCTCACATGCTTCAGGAATGAAGTAACTCTTCTCTTGATTTCTAGTATCCTTCCTTGAAGCAATGCAAATTTAAAACCACAAAAATCTGCGATTTCTTTCCACTGCTTATCAGTAAAGGCTTAAAAACCAAAGATGAATCCCACAGATACCGACCTTCCTCTGGCAGAAGTGAAATGCCTACACGCTGTATACTATTCTTACACCAAGGGAGGATAGATTGCAAGGTTGCCAGCACCACGTGGTGCTTATCCTGGTCAGGCAAGTACCTCTGCGTATTCCCTCAAGAGTGCAAACTCTTCTGAGTAAAGACCACAGGTCATTAATGCTATACTGTGTCTGCACACTGAAGCAAGCACCAAAAGAAATTAACATCATGTAGCCGTGAGATTAACTAGTGATGAGCTCAGCCTCATCGCAGTTTACCCACCAAATACCAGAGACAAGCATCTTGTTAACAGATTCCTGTCTCTATTGCATATATCATATCAAGTGAAACCAAAAACTGTAACTACAAATCTCAGTCATCTCTACTTCCGAAAGCAGCCACATACCCTGTTGCAAAGTTGCTGTCTTCTTTCCAGTCCACTATGCGACAGATGAAGAGCATATTTGAATAGTCCTCAGGCCTGGTCACAAAGTCTGGAGGGCAATCAGACAAGGACACATAGACCCTGGGCACTCTGTGGTCCACAGGTGAGAACATGGCACACCTCTTGAAAAGTTCACTGTTCTTGTCTGCCAGAAGCTTGATGAAGCCTGTAGCTGCCCGAGAATGCTTCTTTTCCAAAATACAGACCACCTGGAAGAGGCAAAGGTTTCTACAGTTAATACTTTCAGTGAAACTTATTTTTTTTTAACAGAATAGGGCAACACAGTGGTTTAGCAAAATATCTGGAAAAATCACATGGCCTATATCATGCTTTCCCTCTGTGTGTGTATATGTGTATGTGCATTTTTCGACCAAGTACCTACTTACAACGTATTTTTCTTGCCATCTTGCTCATGGCTATAGAAGACCTAAGTGCCTTCCAACTGCTAGCTCTCTACTGCAATTTTCTTGATTACAGAACAAAACCAGACAAGAAGCAGATGCTTCCAAATGCAAGGAATTAGCCACAACATACAAGCAACTCCTGTAAAATCTTTCATTTGTATCCTCGGCCTGTGATTTCAACATTCAGCACAGAACAGGCCAGTCCAAAACCGGTGCCGCTGGCAGATCCAATGCTAACCACAGGAAAGGATGTGCTGTGGGGAATTTGGCAGTTCTCCTCTCTCTGTGCTTTCTGAAGCTAGGGGTTATTTTACCTTTATACAAGATGTCTTTGAAAAGAATAATAAATTACAGTATCACTAAATAATTGTTCCAGAGAGGTGTTCATCCAGGCTATATTTTTGTAGACCGTAATAAATCACTGGATAACAGAAATATTATAGCCAATTTCCTAAACTTTCACAGAAGAGACCTTTCAGAACATTTCAGGAGCTGCATCTCTGTGCAATTCGGAGTGCTGGAGCTGCCACGCTGGATGAGACCAGAGGGCAGCCCAGCTCACAACAGAGGCCAGAATCAGAGGCTGCAAGGAAAGGCACAAAGCATGGATGAGACCTGACCCAGCCTGACCCAGTAGTCCTTTTCTGGTCTCTTCACGTGCAGATGTTGACTCCAATCTTGAACCAACCACACTAGCAGTTTCTCCAAAATCTGTACGAATGAATTAACTCTGACAACTTTGGATATCCTGACACACATATTAGTATCCAATCTTTTCCCTGAATCTTACTAAGTAATTTTGCATAGCAAACAAACAGTGTTTAAACGAGGATAATTGGTAAAAATTGATTGACACTTGATTTTTATCAAATTGGACAATTACTCTTTTTGAAAGGGGAAATGAGATTCAAAGATTAATACATAGAGACTACAGGGCAGCCAGAGCTGGCTTCCTTCAGTTTCTGAGAGCACACATGTGGTCTCTTGTCATTTCCATCAAGTTACCTTGGCTGTCCTTTGAAGAACATCATCTTGAAGAAGCCGGGGATCATTCACCTTGGGTCCATCATCTTGCTTTGTTCTGTGCACACCGCTGGTCCCCACAGCTTTCACTGCACCAAACACACACACAGGTTACTTGTAGCACATTTCCATGACAAATCCATGTTGGGTCCTTGCTGCAAACTACAATAGAGCGTTCTTTGAAAGGAAAAAAATCTCAAATGTTAGAATAGCCAAGCCTGAAGCAATTATTCTTTCTCCAGTCTACCACAGACAGCAGATACCTGATCGCTTACCATGCAGATCTGCTGAAAAATAACAAAAAATCAAAATTAATCCCAACTTTACAAGTAGAATAACACCAGCCATAACAAATAAAATGGTAGAAAACACATTTTATTTATTAAATACTAAGAACTACATGAATTTCCTGGCATTTCTTAGTTGGAATCATTAACATTATATAAGTAGTCCTGTAAGTATATACATTTATTTAACATGTAATTACCTCTAAAAACATTTTGTAAGACTATAAAACTCATGTTTATTTTTGAAACTGAAATTTTATCTACTAAGCTGACCCGCTTTGGCTACAGACAAGTCTTATGAAAGTAATGGCTAGATATGACAAATAGTTGCTTCCCCCTGAAATCTTTTTGACCAGGCAGTGATAATATTTAAATCAGCTGTTAACCAATTTCGAGCTTGCAATTCTTAAATATTCAAGTGTCTGAGTTTGAAAACATCTGTCACAAAGGCTGGCACATTGAATGTATTCAGTGACTACAGGCATCCAAAGTGATCTTTGCCATGGAGAATGCCAGGGCTGATCCCTTCTGGAGCTACATGCCTGCTGAGAGCCTGTGGTTACTGCTCTGACAGCAATTTTCAGATGGAAACATACACGTGCTCTTGTCTGGAGGGCTCATGGAAAACGGCTGCCTCATGCCACTAGTATGGCAATCATATCCAACTCCAGCACATGTGCTAACAGAGTGCTCAAAAGAAATTTTGCTTTCTTAAAGAGAAACCACAGCACTGGCTGCAAGTTTGAGGGGACGCAGCTGTCACCATTTCCCTTAGAAGATACAAGAGAAAGCAGTATTTTGCTGAAGACAGTGCTCCAGCAGGCCAACAGCACTCAGGCTCAACAGCAAGGCTCATGGAGAACCGTGGTGACATGCCACATGAGACCCATCTGTCCCACAGAGACCCTTGGCAGAGGCTGCTGGAAACATGATGAATGGAAAGGGCTGGGCTGTGAGATAGGAGGCTGCAGCTGCCAGCAGTGCTAGGGCATAGGGGACCCACACTTGATGGGAGCCATGGTGGCAGTGGGGAGCAGCAGCTTGCCTGAGGGGAAGGGCTGTGCACCACCATTAGGAGGACACATTCACAGATGCCTCTGCAGCCACTGAGGGTCTGGGCTGCCTTTGGGCAACACTGCCCCAGCAGTCATTTGACAATGACAGCTATCGCTCTAATGACAAACCCTGGTTCTCATATGCTGCTAACTGTGCCAGCTTTGCCTTCTGATACAAAGCTTTTCAGACCTAGCCTCTCCTCGGAGATTATCTTCTTCAGAAAAATCTAAGTGACTTTAGTTTCATTTTATCTTTGCTGATTTGCTGTCAAGGCTGAGAGGAGAGTAGACAGATATTCAGTGGTTTAAATAAAAATCTACTTTCCTGAAAAAAAGCAGAAGTAGCAGCAGCTAACCCATTTCTCTTTTACTTTTCCTACTGACATGAACTCAGATTTGCTATGATCAGGGTTACTAAGGGATAAAACCACCCAGAGTTTCATGGTGATAAGAGGAAAAAAATTGCTGGGATAATTACAAACACTTTAAAAAGTGGGGATACCCAATTTACATACCCCATTTGCTTAACTCCTCTAAGGTCTTTGCCTGCTAAAGTTCATAATCCAGGCCAACGGTTAGTAAAGAATAAAAAGCAAGAAGCTGTTTCGTTTTCATATAAATTTTCAATTCATCAGTTAATAGTAATAAGTTTATGGTGTGCCAACCATAAAGACATCTAGTACAAAGAATAGAACAATCTGGGACAAAGAAGCACTAGCAGGTGCAGAGGGCAAGGGGAGGTTGGTTGCCATCCAAAGGCCATGCCTGCAGGCACACCCACCACAAGCCCAGAGCTTACTGGAATGAACTCTCCCTCACTGAACAGCACACACTGCCTGGGACAGAAATCACATCTAAGCATGTTTAGGAAAAAAGTTAGGGCTGCATTCACTGCTTTCTTTCCCAGAAGAGCAGAATAATAGCAGTGACTCAAGGTCCAGTAGGCAAGAGTGAGAAAAGCACCAGGAGCAACTCGAGGAACATGCCCTTGTTAGCTCTGCCTTCCTTCCACTTGTTCTTCCAGCTCCCACGTCTCCAAAAAGTCACATTTTTTTCACTGACATTGCTTTCCCTGTCAAACAAAGGAGCCTGCAGTGATGTCCTTGGGGGGTATCACACACATACATGCAAGAGCACAGAAAAACCATGAAAGAGCTGTCATGGGGAGCACAGCGAACGGATGACCAGGGCTTCATTTGCCTGGAATAAAGAACATTCAGGGCTGGAGCGTTGCCCCCTCATCCTGTTGAAGCTGAGATCCATGAGAACTCAGATACCACAAAGCATCTAAATTCTCATTGTGGCACACGGTAAGACCCACTTCTCTTCCTTCACAGCCAGTATCAAAGAGGGGCTTTTGGCTGGCTGGAGAATTTCTTCTTCAGGGCTCTCTCCAGTTTCAGAACCACTCTCAAAAAACCTTTGTATTATTAGAGACTTCAGCAGAGAAAGCCTGGGACCTGTAACTATAACATCAACAGAAAGAAGCAAATCCTATCCATTTACTTAATCTTACCCATCTTTCTTAATCAACTTCAGTTATCTAATCACATACATTTACCAATGGGAAATGATCTTGAAACAAGGAGCAGGGATGAAATCACATGAGGAACTCTATTCGTGGGCCCAGGAGATGTGGCATTCAGTATAGCTTGCGGCTGCTCCTGGGGCTACACCTAACATTTAGAGGTCTATGATGGCAGAGCACCGGCACTGAGGATTCCCTGTAACAAACCTGTCTGCTCAGCAAGGACAGCTACCCTGATCCAGTGGTCACCTGGCTCAGCTGTCAAATTACTGCACAGAAATCTCAGTCTTAACAGCAGCAATCTGCCCCAAGAGCCTGGTGCTTGAGTCTCCTAAATACACTTCTGACAGTCCCTCTCCTTCATAGCACATCCCCCTTCCCTCCAGTGAAGCTGGAACTTGGTGGATGATCAGAAAGGGGAGGTATCAGGGCCCCAGCAGAGACTGATGGTCTAGAAATGCTGAGCTGGGAGGCACAAACATCCTCCAGGATGGGGCAGAGTCATGGAGGCCATCCTAAGGAGAGCTAACTTGTGAGAGAAGCAGGATTTTGAGCTGAGGAAATAAACTCTTTGCATTACGCCAAACTGAAAAATGAATTATTCTGACCCCTTTACTGCAGTGGTTATCCAATGACCATTCAATATTTCCACCCCGGGCAAAGACATGTTTTCTGAGAAAGATTTACTATGTTAGCTTAGGCAATACTTCATAAGCTTATCTTACAGTGAAAACACACTTGAGCAACTAGGATCCAGTGAAACTGCATTATAATCTCAGTGTTTTCCTTTCAGCGATTATCTGACAAACCAAAACTGTAATAGTCTTACCTAAAAAAAAATTAGGCACTAGATACAAAAAGCAATTCAAATTAGTTATGTTATTACCAATGAAGTAGCTCCAGGACACTTGGAATTTGCCTGCTTAGGCAGCTTCAATACAGACTTAGATTTGCCTGACAGGCATTGCTTGGTCAAACATCATTCTTTTTAAAGTCCCCCATATTTCCTTTTACAATTAAATTACCACGACATTAAAAAGTGGCTGAAGTGGACCAAAAGTCATCAGACTAGAATTCTCATTGCTTGTAACAGATCTAAACTTATTTTCACTGGGTTTGCACTGGTCACTGAAAATCTGCAATTCAGTACAAAAAGAATACAACTAAAGGAGCAAGATCTACTTGCAAGTGACAATAAATACACTGTGGTTTCAGATCTCAAAAGCAACTCAATGGAAAGTAAAAGACCTCCCTGGATGGAAAGGAAAAGCCTGATGAGGGAGAAGAAAAGTCTGATGAGGAGAGTCTAAGGGAGCTGGGGGTGTTTAGCCTGGAGAAGAGGAAACTCAGGGACCTTATCACTCTCTATAACTACCTGAAAGGAAGCTGTAGACAGCTGGGGGTTGGGCTCTTCTCCCAGGCAACTAGTGATAGGACAAGAGGACATGGCCTGAAGCTGCACCAAGGGAGGTGAAGGTTCGATGTCAGGAAGCACTTCCTCACGTAAAGCATGACGAGACATTGGAATGGACTGCCCAGGGAGGTGGCAGAATCTCCATCCCTGGAGACATTTAAGAACAGACTGGACATGGCAATTAGTGTCATGATCTAGCTGATGTGGTGGTAATGTCAGGTCACAGGCTGGACTTGACGATCTTAGGTCTTTTCCAGCATCAGTGATTCTGTGAAACAATTTCTTTTAAAAAAAGTCAATATTTGCTACTTTAGGAAAAAAAATCTACTTGAGAAGTTACTTGGCTTTTATTCCAGTTGGCATACCTGAGAATCCCATCAGAAGGCATGGTTGATATGAAGCTTCTATAAAAAAAATACTGCTCTTCTTCTTACTGCTCAGACATCAGCTCACCTGCAAACCTTTCAATAGTGAAGTCTATTACTGACTAATGAAGTAACAACACTTACGTTCTCTGATGTCTGCTTCAATAATCAGTTTTCAGCATATTTTGGTTTAGTACCAAATACGTAAGGAAAGTAGTGTAAAACAGGTCAATTTATGCGAAGTATCTCAAGGGTTGAGTGTCACATTCAAGCAGGATGTGTACTTGGAAGTCCTTTCTTTATCAACACAAGAGGCACATGGAAATGAAAAACCCCTTCCAATGTGTGCACAGACTTGCCCTGAGTTATACCATTCTGCCACAACCTTCATTCTTAGGGACAATGAAAAGGACCCATGTTGCTGTTTAGAAAACAGTACAAGGGATCTTCACATTCTGTCACCAATTTTTATTGGCACAGAGTAAGTTTTTCCTCCAGAACACAAAACTGATGGTAGGAACCATCACGCTTGATCCTCCCTTCCCAAGTAAACCAAAATGGAACCTTTTTAAGATCAAAGCAGATGAATCTTAGGAGCAGAAGGTGTCTTAGAAACACATGTCCCTAGCTGGATTATTTCAGTTCCTTTAAAGTTATTTTGATATCTACAGAGATAAGAGCTCTAAGCTTCTCCTGATCTCGCCAAATTTCTCCCCATGGAGTCCACAGTGTCACCTAGCAGAGTGAAGAGCTTCTCCTCCCTACCCTAAAGGGATACCCAAAAGGTAGGGAGGAAGGAAAATGCTGTTTCTCTAGGTACCAGCTACTATCCGAAATGGAAGGCTCACTGAGAGGCTGTAAGCTATAAGCAGGCTCACTTAGGCAAGCCTGAAGCAAGAAGCATTATTTGTGAGTATTTTTATGTCCCCACAAACAGCTTTCTACCTGTGGTAGTCTGGTAGGTCAAACTGTTGACTGTCAAGCCAACAGCTTTGGAATTTAACATGTGCAACCTGTCCAAAAATCAGCTCAACAGCTCCTGTGTGCAGTGCATGAGGGCTCTGCAGGGAAAAAGCAAAGGTGCAGCACTTCTACACTGCCTCATCACAGAGCTGTGTGCCCAATGAATAGGAGTAACTCCCAATGGGGTGTTTAGTATGAAGACTCAGTAAAGCAGACTCGCCCCGATGCAACAGTTCATATCTGAACACCTGAACTCAGGCACCTACATGCCCAAGAGCTCAGTGAAGAGAAGGACCAGGAGACTCAGATGACTAGTGATATTTCCTGAAGATGTGCAGGCAAAAGACCCTCAGAGAGGGAGAAGAAAGGTGTAACAATAGATGCCTGCACCAGACAAGCATCTGCAACAACACAGCAGAGGCAAAATGAAGAGGTAAGCATAGCTGGCTTCCTTACACATGCAGTGCAGCCAACCATGTAATTATTTACTCCTATTTAGCCACTTCCATGAGGGAGGATGGGAGAGATGAAGGATGATGAGGCACATATGTCACTTTTCCTTAGAACCTTCCAAGGCTGATCCACAATGAAGATTCAGCATCATTCTGGAAAACTGTCATCTAGCCCAACAGACCAGATGGCAGCTGTCTCAGTAGCCACGTAACATTACTATAAGCACAGCACAGTTTACTCAAGCCACCTGGCACTCTCATGTCCTTGCAAAGCTGCCAGTCAGTAAGGTGGGTAGGCACATTTATTGCAATAGAATTAAACCTCAAAAGTATCAGGTAGTATTGCAGTCTACACAGATACAGTTTGATTACATTAACAGCAAGTAAAATAAAAATACTACAAACACATTTCCATTGAACACTTTGCCTGTCTAGTTAATAGTCTTCCTTCCTGCATGTGCATTTGTTCCCAAAGTGTGTGTGTCCACTTTTACTATTGCATGGAAAATATGTTAGCTGAATGAATCCTATTCTGATTCATCCTGGAAACCTCGCTGCTATGACCATACTCTAATATGTTTATCTTCACACCCACCATTCATTCTCTGTATCATGCCCTCTCACTTACTTGACCTGAACTCATAGCTCAAAGGAAAAACCCAGGTGAAGTCAGGAACATATGGTAATATGCTGAACTTAATCTAATTCCTGTTACCTAATTGCACAATTCTTCTTCTTTTTTTTTTTTTTTATCTTGCTTAAGAAGTCATTTGGGGGTCAAGATCACTTGAGAGGGAAGAACAGCACAAGAAGCTTCCCCAGCATGAACTTTCACTGCAGGTCTCAGCTGCACAAGAAAAGAATAACTGGAGCTTATTCAGCCATGTAGCTTTTAATCAACGCAAGAGTAAAGCCTGATTTGTACAGTACCAGTACACCAGTTTTCTTCAGTTGCTATGCTATTTATTCTTCAAGAAATCTACACTTTTATTTCACAGAAGTTATAGTAACAACCAAAAGAGCTAGAGACCCACAAACACGAACTTAGGATAAACTAATACAGAGCTGTCTTGAGCAGCTGAAATAGCTCTAGCTTCTCTGCTGATTTTCCAGGCTTCAGCAAAGTGAAACTGATCTGATTTTTGACAGTTCCACCTCAAGGATTTCTATTAAAAGCCGTGTAACTGAGATGATTTCCTGGTGAGCTTTCACTCTGCTGTGGCCTAGAAATGTAAAGAGGAGACAATCCATCTCCAGAAAGCTGCAGGCTAGAAAAGAAGCGTGGAGACTCCTTAAAATCACTCAAGAGTGAATGGGAGCCTCTGAAAAGGAGGAAGAACAACATTTATTCCTTCCAGCAGCAAGTGACATTAACGGGCTCCAAATTCGTCAGAGATTTCATGGAAGCTAAACTAAAAGGGGGAACCTGAGCAGAGCTTTCCTTTCCTTTCCAGCCCTGACCAAAGAGAGGAATAGCACTATCTCTATACTCTGCCTATGCCAATATGAGACACTGCTAACTGCAGAAGGGCTCCAGGTGCCAGACAAAGACACAAAAGGCAGGTAAGCATCTTGTCAAACTTAAAAGAGAGACAAAACAAAAGCACAAGAGAGGCCATGGAAGTGCATCAGAAGGTATGAAAGTGCAAAACAGAGATTAAACTCCAGATTATAAATACATTTTTCTCCTTTGCCAGAAGGATCCAAAAACCTTTCCAAGCACTGGCTCTAGAGCATCATTTTAAGAAAAGAATGGTTTAACATGTTATCACACAGCCATATGAAGTTACCAAACGCCACCAATGATGAAATTCTCAGTAACAGCCTCCAGTCTGCAGGAGCATGGACAGCAAGCAATTTCAAATTATCATTTCTAATTCTACCAGGGCTACAGGAAAATGTCAGTCACACTGACATTTTAACTTGAAAAGAGATTGACCAGCATCCACCTGGCCAAAATTGAACAGGCAGGGAGATGGGAGCAAGTTCTGCAGCAGCTCCAACCCAAATTCTGTTGCCTGTACCTATTAACCATCAGCTATCTGATTCAATTTTTTGTCATTCAATTTGCTGAGTGAGCTGTCACCTTACTCTGCCTGTAAATTAGCTATTTCTACTCAAACTTCATTACGTCAAGGCAGTGAGCAAACCTTGAACGTTCAGATGTTCAAATTCTGATTTGCAGAAGTGTAGGTGGAAGTGGAAATCCTGAACAAACACAATTATCTGATTGCCGTAGGGCAGCTGGTCCACCAACTTGATGACTTCTGTGAGCCACCCCGTGGGAAGCAGGATATTGTGCGTATCTGGCAAAGTAAGATCTCTTGTGAAAAGAGCTGAAAAAAGCTGAGCAAACTAGTTTGACAAGGATGGCTTTTGGCACAGTGACACATTTTTACAAACTTTCATTTGAACATCTTTTCACTAAGAAAGGCTGAGACACTTTTACGAGCGCAGCTGCCATTCTCAAGAGTACAAGTAGCTGCTACTGTTCAACTGCTGATATCTCTTTATCAGAGTAATCTGATTGCAGTATTTAACAAGATACAGCTCACATTTGTGTGAAACTCACGTGACATGCAAGTCTGTGTAGGGATACAGCATCATAAAGTATTTTGTAGAGAACATTTTGCACTTTTCCTGGGTTGGGAGACTACAGAGAAGTTTCTAACTTTTATTACATATTGACACATACTAAAAGGAGAATGCTGTGAGTGACAACTCACAGAAGTAACACGTTCCAGCTCAGAACTGAGCAATGAGATCTCTCACAGCAGTCAATGTGAACATGTCATGTTGACACATGTGAAAGGTCATGTTGACTGGTGGATGACTTCTCTGGACAGCAGTGACACAGAGTAAGTTGAGGTCTCAGGGTAAACCACAGAGGACTTTTGCGTGTCAATACCAACCACTATAGAAAATTCATGTTTTCTGTGTACACACAATTGTTCAGAATAGTGATAAATTTCTAACTTAACTAAAAGCATTTACCTGCAATGACCAAAACTTAACAATAAGACAATCTGTCTTGGCACAACATTGCTTTTTGAGTAGAACAGTGAGCTGGAGAGAAAAGTGGCTCATCACTTCCTAGATCACAGATTTTTCTGAAGGTAATATTTAACCTAACTTGTTCACAAGAAAAGTTCAGAAAAGAGAAGTAAACTAGTTTGACCAGGACAGCTTCTGGCAGAGTGACACTAGTTATGAACTTTTATTTAAATATCCTTGAGCAAAGCAGGACTGACGCACTTGTATGGCATGAGAACTTTCAGAAAGTAGATGGGCTGAGAATTAGGCTGAATGTGAAGGTCTCTTCACACATTGACTTCTCTCTTGCTCACCCCTTCCCTTCCAGGTTTCCCTGCAGCACTTACTGAAGACATCTGAGTCTCAGCCTGCAGCCCCACACATAACAATTACTACCAGTTTGCTTTGAGCCCCACAGAGGCACAGGAAACCCAACATACAATGACTTCAGGGAATTTCAGTCCACTCTAATCTGGACCATAATAAGCGTACACTATGTTTCATGCTTCAGAGCTTCTGAAGGCAAAGGCCAACCCCAAATTCTTTGCCCCAGCATGTAACAAGAGATGGAGGGGGTGACTGTGCTCTGGAACGGAAGATAACCACGACGAAGGATGGGACACAGGCCAGGGTAGAAAAGATATCAAAACAGCCTGTGCTCCCAGTGTGACCCAGAGTGCTCTGATTGGAATGGTATGTCTACTTCCATTCTTCATGGTTCATTTTGACCATCTACAGCAGAACAAATGAGCCAGCAATAGACATACTGCATAATTCCACCACTCTGTCACAAAGGACAAAAGCCATTTTGCAACTGAGAAGCCGCAATCTGCACAGCCTGTGTATATTCATGAAGATTTGAGCACCATCTCAACATGGCTCTGTTTTTTTTGCTCCAGAACAAGTAAAATTTACCTTTTATTCTACTAGAGCAGCTATGGCTAATTTTCACCTCCAGAAATCTGGACACACATGCATACATAGGTAAAGTGCCCATGAGAACATTAGAGAACATTATTTTATTAAAATACTCATGATGGTATCTTTGTCCAGCTTGAAACCTTCAGACCTCCATATGTTAGAAGGAAAATACAAAGGAAGTCTACTGCAAGTGTTCATTTAAGAGCTGCACTGATCACAAATCCTTTCTCCTGCTCTCTTCTACGCATAAGGCCATGCAGTGAATCTGTGTAATAAACCCTGCAACGCAGTGCTCTCAGGGAAAATAAGCAAAGCACTGGTTTGGATGGCTCAGCAAGAAACACACCCCACCCCCTTTCAGTGGGATGTCATCCACCCCTCTGTGTTTTGCTGCAGTAGGGATGTAACATAAATGTAAATGCTCACAGGTAGTTAGCTTGAAAGGAAAGTTCAACAGGCAGCACCAGCCAAGCAGCCCCCCTAGGGAGGCCCATGTTACACAGGGAGGGCACTTCCGCTCACCACCGTCCAACTCTGCCAAGCACTCTGCCTTCAATGCCAGTATCCCATGCCAGTGGATGTGGCCTTAGGAAGTCCAGGTGGTATCATCCTCTAAGGCTAAGTTCTGCCTTGAAAAAGTGTAGGTTTAGTCATTTTAAAAAAGAATATCAAGCCACACCTGTGAAGGCTGAATCTGGCAGGACCTTTTCTTTTTTTCATGACAGTTATCACTGATGCTAGAATACCCATAGCTGTTTTCCAGGCAAGATGTAAAATCTGGATAAGTGATGATATGAGAAATTACATGAAAGACAGGAAACAAGCCAAAGCAATCATCAACTGCTCAAAAACACCCTCAGAGAAAGCAGCATCATAAACTTTATATGTATAAAAAAAGAAGGGCATTAAAAAGCAGAGCAAGAAGGAAATAGAGAAAAATCCATACGAGTTATATGGCCAAAGAAACTGAGACAACTATTAAGAGGCGATAGCAAACTACAAACTCAGCAGAAGTCTAACTGGCACTTGCACACCAGCCACAATGTTTGTTAAGGATGAACATGGAAAGGCCTTTAAAACAAAAGAAAACAGCTGTCTCAGGCAACTGCAGTGGAAAAATAGGTTGGAGTTCAACACGTACACAATAAGCTGATTTACCCCTTTCTCCAAAGACAGAACGGAACGGCAAAACCCACTCAAGATGGCACAGCTTTTGAGACGACCTAATAACCTCCTGCACAGGTTACTACAAATCACTTTGAGGAGCTATGACGAACCAAGAAAAGTAACTCTCATTAAACCTTTCACACTAAAGCACAGCATACTGGCTCTAGTCTATATTTTAGAAGCTGCTGTTAGACTAGAAGGCATTTCTCTGAATTTATTTTGGCGTTGCTATCAGAAGCAACAGAAATTCAAAAGATACAGCATGGGAGTTGAAAGCATTTCAGGAGATTTAGAATTGTCAGGCCATAGCAGACAAGTAACTCTCAACTCAATGAAACAAGATGGAAGTAGGTTCACATAGCTTGGCAGTAGCTCAGACAGTGGAGATACTCTGAAGGAAATAGCATCATGAACTGGAGAGGTGGCAGCTCCATTCATGAGCTGAAACCCAAAGTTTTGTCTTAAAACCTACACCACTTCCACTCAAATGTTATTTCCAGATTTATTAATAGATGGGTGTGAAAAATGGAAGTTTACCAGCAGCACATGCAGAAGTCTGTGCACCTTCAAAAACAACCTCTCAGGAAAACACCAGTATCAAATCAGCTTTACAGCCACCAGCAAGAGACCCACAATCATGTATGTCCTAAGTTACTGCCATCTTTTCTAGCTAACTGGGACATGCATTAGGAATGCACCAGAATATCTGACCTGGCAAGCTGCTCGCAAGGAGCTGAAAGCACAGGCTAAATGTGCCAATTGTCACAATCCTTTCAACACACAGCTCTTCAGGAAGGGATTTAGTACTAGAAAGGACATGCAAAGAGCAGCATAAGCACAGTTTGGGACAGGGGAGACTATTTTATTCTGCTCTAAGCAACTTGATGGTTTGGATGGAATTCAGATTCAGAATGAAATAGGTTTGCCTTCAAAACAGATCACATAATTGGCTTTAGGTTTTAGTGCAATTTTCTTTTTAAATGGACCAAATCTTTAAGTTGCTCATAACTCAACTGTTTGAAAACAGCAACAAACCTAACTGCCCCCAAGGAAATATATTCTTATCCCCAAACTGAGACACACAGATTTGGACAGCCAAGCTGCAATGAAGGAAATTGCTACAGCAGCATCTTGAATTAAACAACAACCAGCAGTCCCCAGACAGCCCTGAGAATTGCAAATCTAAAAGGTGTGACTTCTGTTTCATAGTAGTTTGCATCAATCAAAACTACCTAAATCCAATCCTTAATGTCCATTCAAATCTATGAAGGCAGTTGAGCAGAAAGGGATAGAAGTGATAAGGCATTAATGCCTGCATTTTGTATCTTGCAGCAAAGAAAGGCAACGAAGCAGTGTTTCGGCAAACTGCTCAGATAAGGGTTTAAATCAGCAATCTTATCTACTCACTGTTTTCACCAGTATCCAGGGAAAGTTTCTTAATGTCATTGGTCAGCGCATCCTGCAAGTGGTGTTGCTCATATTCTGCGTCATTATCATCGAACTGAGCTTCTATAATGACATCCGGACTTTTAGCATCGCCTTTTGCTGTCTCTTGAGGTATGCAAGTCCCCAGCGTATCCTCAGGGACATCTGATTCATGTGTAGTTTCTGTTTCTTTGTCACTACCATCTGGCTTTATTACCTGAAGGAGCACAGGATTAAAACAAAAAACAAAACAAAAGAGGCAAGCTAAATCACTGTATTGAATGAAAAATACATTATCTCTCTTTTTTCATATCGTCCCCAAGGAGCTGACAGTGAATTGTGGGGGGCTGGTGGCACACTGCAATTGCCATGCAATTAGCCACAGATATTGCACAATCAAAAGAAGTACCTCAGTTGGATGAGGATGGGAACGGCATGGCTTTTGCAGTACCTCAACTGTGACAATAATATATCCAAAGCGTATCTGGAGCATAACCATGCAGTTCCTGCCAAGCTTTGAATCAGCTCTCCAGAAGTTGGGAGTAAACACAGAGAGGGAGGAGGATACACTACAATTTAGTGAGTTGCCTACACCATTGTTCACTAAGATAGACTAATCAGCTTGGGAAGTCCCAAAACTCAAGCAGTTATGGTGAATACTAGGACCACATCAAAGCACATCTGCAGGACAGTTCCCCAGCACACAATTAGGAACAGCCTGAAGAAGTACTGACCAGAGAGCACAGTGCCCTGTGACCTGCAGAGGAACTGGACTGTGACAGTCTGGTAAGGCACCAAGCTTTACCCTTAGCAAAGCCCTGGTCTTTTTTGTTAAAAGCACTCAATTATTGCTGTTACTCATACAAATCTCCTAAGTAAATTACCATGACAAATTAACTCAATTAAAATACAAATCACTTAACTATTAACTGATAATTCAGAGGAGTAACTCAGACCATTGCTACAGATTTGTCTACACTTCAGCACAGCAGTGGAGCACAGACAGGAGAAAGTGTATGTGTAATCACATCAAACAAAATCATGGAGAACCCATGTTGCAGTAAAACAGACGCCAGGCATGGATGACATCCCCCACTGCATCAGAAGCAGAAACTGCTCCATCTCAGGATACAATCACCATAACAACTTGGCTTTGTAGGTCTTTATTAATATCCTTCATGTAACCAACAGTGAGCTGCAAGCACCTACCTGGCCCTGAAACCCAAATGCAGGTTTCAGTTTCAAAAACGTTTAAGCTTCGCTCAAGCTGTGCTACTTCAATCAGAGATTCAAATCAGCATGAAATACAAAATAACCTACACATTAAAATCACAGTGGGTCTGGGCGACTATTCCAGTGCCCTCCCAGAGACTGAGCATCTCTTCTAGCTCCTCTGGTGCTGGTGGCGTTCACCACGCAGGGAACTTCCTGGAGATGCTCCTTCGAGGTCCCCAAGTGCTCAGCATTGTTAACCCAGCACACGATTGCAGAAACTCATGCCACCAGCAAGGTCAATGAAGAGTGCTTTAAAAAATGCAATAAAACCTACTCACTTGGTAACATGCGTTACATAACAGGCAGAGCCACTAGGAACAAACATAAATAGACTGAGTAGGTCACAGCTGAAGAGAACTGTTCCAAGTAAGAAAAAGACAGTCAAAAAAGCTTTAGAAATAATTGTTTAGTAACTAAAGAGCCAGTAGATCAAATCAGAACTGTAGAAGGAAGACTTTACAGTTTTACATAAACAGAGCTACAGCCCTGCTTTCCAAGCAGTACCCATTTCTTTCTAATATTTTCACGACATAACAGAAATAAAACCAGTTTTAAACAAGGGTTGAATTCAAGTCTTTAAAAAAAACCCAAACCCAGACGACATTACTTTGAACTCTCATTACCTTTTGTGACTCTGCTTTCCATTTTTGTTTTCATTTTTTAATACGTATACAATTTGTTACCATAGCAGATTTTGACTCAAACATTAAATTGTGACAAAAAAAAGGGAAAACATTTGGCAGAAGATGGGAAAATGGTTGATTATTAAAGCTGGCTACATTTGGTACATAAAATACTGACACAGAATGGTCTGGGCAAGAACAGTCTATTAGATTAGCGAGCTGACAAGGCTCCACATGCTAGTGACTCTGCCAGTGTGCCTATCCAAAAAGAAAACCAGTGTCAACAGCAATGTTTGGACCCTGCCATGGTCAGATGTGGATGTATTCACCTCTTAAATTTCAATTGCGCCAGATGTGTGCAAGTGTGCAACTGCAGCAGGAGCTCATTTTCTTCAACCCCTCCAGGCTTTGCCTGAATTTCTTTCTCTCCAAGTTGCTCTTCGGAGAGAGTGAAATGTGTTTTGGGTGCTAATTTACAAAGCTTTCTATATGCAATGCAGTGAACACCACCAAATAGATCTCTGAGTGACAGCAATTGCATGCATCTAAAGACACAGCACTGGAAAGTTTCTGCTTCAAGAGTCCAAGCGGCATCGAAGAAGACAGCAGGTACGATTTCTTTCCAAATGCTGTATGTTAAAATGACCATGCTTTCCTCAGGGCAGAGGATACACACTATTGTCACTAGCCAGTGTGATACTCCAGCTGTGACTTCCTAAACCCTCAGTCACACAGGTCCTTATGGATTTGCTAATGGATTTTAAAGTAAAGTTTTCTAGGGTCCACAGCATCATGACCTCCACACAAAGCAGAGCAGCAAAATGTCCAGATGCAGTCAAGAGTGTTTTCTTTTTAAGGCCAAGACAAATCATTTAGGCTGACCTCATACATAACCGAGTAGGGAATTTCACCCAAGATTTCTTACATCACACCAGAATTTTAGGGAAGCTGTACATCACAAAACTGGAAAGCTGCATAACACTTTACAAAATCAGGAGCTCAATGGATACAATTACTCCATTTAAGATGATCAGAGTTGCTGGCCAACATGAGCTCATCACACGGATTCCTAGGAGTAGGATCTTTCTGTACATGAGTAGCAGCAAATTTGACCATGACAGAATAAGCATTTATTACATGCAGAGTCTTAGAAACCAGAGACTGATGATAATTCACTCTCCTGTTTCACGCTGTGCTGTTGAAGCTCATACATGACATAATACATATGGCTAGAACACATCGGTACTTACAGGTGCAGACTCAATCAAACATACAATTGGCCAAGTCTATCACACAGTCACATGTGCAGTATAGAGCATCATTCTTGGCCAATGCAGCTGACTCTGCTTGGACCCAGAAGTTGGGGGGTCCCTCTTGCTGCATATGCATTAAATGTACGACCCTACTACCAGGGTGCATGGTTAAAGCTCCTCAAACGACTTTAACTTCCTGACCTATGAAGTCAAATGTCAATCACATGGCTCTATTATTTTCACGTTCTTTAATGATAGTTTTGAAATGCTCTAATAAGCAATTGACTTTCATTAAAATGCTTATTTGAATACCTGATCCTTAAGACAGTGGCTGAGTAAGTTTTCTTCCAACTTTAAAGAAACATCTATCATTGAACAAGCACCTAGTTTCTGCCCCACAGTGATTAGTTTGTAAAGTCATAGATGACTGAACACAAGATTTTCAATGAAAATCCCATTTCAGCCATAAATGTAATAAAAAACAGCTAATGGGCAAGAACCTCCTGGCATGGATACATTCAATCTGGACAGCAGAATGATTACCTCGCTGCACCCAGCCCAGTCTTGAAGAAGCCCTCAAATGAACAATTGTCCTTACTCGAGAAGAATTTGTTCCAACAGAAAACTGAATCTGTGCATCTGCTGAAAGCTCAAGCGTTACCTTTAGGGCTGCAGGAGAAACGGCCTTCTCTGACACAAGCAATCTTACATCTTCCCCATTAAACGACCTTGTAATGTCCCTGCTAGCTCCAAGTCTTCCACAGACTTTCCACCTAAGCCTCTCATATATGCATGGACAAAGCCCAGGTCTGTTTGCTCTCAGATCAGGTAGGGGCTTTTTGTTGCTGCCTCCTCAACAGCAAGAGCAAACAACTCATACATCAGTCTATAAGCTCTTACCATTGAATTAGACCAGTGATTTTCAATCATCTTTGAGCTATTAACCTCCAGGCTTTTTCCAATAAATGCACCAGGTCTCCAAAAGTGTTTAAGCCTGACACTAACGAGTTTGCTTTACTTCTTCACTTATCTCTGATCCTTACAAGCAATTCATGAATCTTCCTAGATGTGAAAGCGGGACTTGAATGCTGAACTAAACACAGTAGGACAGATGGACCTTGCATGGCTAAAAGCTTTCCACATAGGGTCACTGATTTTCACAGAAGCTCGTGCAGAGAATCCTTCACCGAAAGCATCTTCTAGTTGAAGAGGCAGAATCATTTTCACTACTTCATCAGCTGCTTTGGACACAGATCCAATAAAAATGAAACTCATCACCCTCAAAATGCTGGTATCAGGAATTCCTGTATTTTCATGAGGATATTGGTAATGAATGCAGATATAGGACACCACTTCTCCTTCAGTCAGTGAAAACACAGCCAAATGCCTCAAAAAATGAGTAATCAAACCCAAAACATGTAACTTATCCAAAAGATTCTAGAGGTAACCCTCTTCACCAGGATGATGCACAGAGAGGCTCCTCACTCTGCTACAGTAATACTCACCAGCGAGAAGCAGCTGAAGACAGATTCATAGCGGGCAGAGAGCTCACAACAAACAGGAAGGACAGTGGGAAAGCTATAAGGGAAATACAGTCTTCTGCTCAAGCCTGCCTTATGAAATCTGCAAACCAAGGAAAGATGCCTTTCTTCTCAAAAATATTTTGGTCAAACACAAGTTCTGCTTTAGCTCTGGACAAGTTATTATGTTCAGTACTGGGTAGGGAGACAAAGCTTAGGTCAGAGACATCAGTCCTGCAGCTGAACCTCAGTTAAGAAACAACTTTGAGAAACAGAAACAGGTTGAAAGTGGTTATTTCAAAAGGAAGACAGCTAAAAACAGGGGCTTTGGCCCAAATCACCATCTCACCGTTAAACAGCCCGTTGCTACCACAACACTAATACAAACACTACATTTCATACCAATACTGTGAGCACCTGCATCTATTAGTCTCCCTGCTTTTGCCATATTAAACAGGCTTCACTTAAAAGTCAGTTCCCTAACGTTCACTCACAAGGGAGTAGGATCGGAGCCTGGCTAAAGTGAGGATGCTGTCACAGCTCAAGCATATGTGCTAGAGCCAAGCTACCATAAATATTGCAAGGAAAGCATTGCTTTTTTCTGAAAAGAGCAACCAAACAAAGGCTGGGTCACTCTAGCTCCTGCCTAGATAGAGAAAGGATGGCACTTTCCAACAAGAGAAAAGCCACCTGCCCAACTCACCCTTCCTCCTCTCTATACACATCCCAAACAGCTCTGGCAAAGATAACACAGTGGAGGTTCTTAGTCCAGTAGAAGCAGTTATGGCATTGCTTTCAAAGCAACGATGAGGTTAAACTAGGGGCGGGGTTGTGGTTTGAGCTAGGTTGTTCCGGTTTTTTTCATACTCTTTAATTCTATATCACTGGAAACACTTGCCAACAGCCCACAGGACGGCTATTTTGTACTGAACAGTACATTACAGTTTACATTCCAGGCACCACACTGGATGCAATAATCGCACAAACATTCAAACTAAAATCTCTCCCTCTTGATTAGGATAGGGCTACTTGTTCCTTCCCCACTAGGCTCTTTTAGTCTCAGATGTCACAACACACTTTTGTCACAGCAGTCACTGCAAAGCATACTGCCTGTGGATTCTAAGGGGTAAATGATGTGAGCATGCAATGGTTTCTTGGAAGCAGTGACTTTTCTAAGATCTTCTCTGACTTGCTGGCACTGGAGCAATAGGTGAGAGGTGGGAGCAAAACAAAGGAAATCTAATGCAGGTGTTTCCAAACAAAATACAGTCACAGATATGCCTATGTACATCACTCCTACGTGGAGATTTGGAGATCAGAGCCAGGGTTTAGGGGGGTGGCCTTGGGCCATTTGGGTTAACGGTTGGACTCAAAGATCTTTTCCAACCTAAATGGTTCTGTGAGTCTGTAAAGTAACACAGCTGCAAGAGAACTGGTTCTGTGAGTCTGTGAATCCCAGGTGCAGTATCCCCTGCCCTCACCAGCATCCTCTCCTCTCAGACTAACCAGCAAAGTGAGTTTTTACTGCAGCATTAATTCAAGTTATCACACTGATCATCCAGGTTTAGTCCAGCCTGAGCAGACACAGCAGACAGCCCCACAGCCAGGCTGGTCATGCAGCTGTATGAGTAACGTGCTTAGCTGCAAAAAAACCCCCACCCGTATCTCCAAACATTTCTCATTACTTCATCCTGCTTCAACCAATTAACCTCATTTCTGAACTATCTTCTTATAGCACGCCCCCTCTAAGTCCAACTCAAGTCCTTCTCCTACCACCTTGCACATATTACCAGGGTAACAAGTGGAAAAGCATCAATAGGGAAAATTCTCAGGACTGGCATTTCTGAACGGAAAGCCAAAACAAAAACTCTCCTCATCAGGTACCTCTACTGGTCTCTGTCTTACCATTTGCCTCCAAAAGCTCCCGGCTCATGTTGCCCTGGCCTACAGTCTGCTTCCAAACGCATTTATCAACACTTCATTATCACCAAGCAGGAGACAATGTCTCCCCCTTCTCTCCTCATGTCTGTTGCCACCATCCCCTTCCCTTGCTGCCACCTCTGTAGGATATGCAGTCCTAGGACTAGGACCATGTTCCCTTGGGTTTCTTCCATCTGGTTCTCCTAACAGGAAAATCAACAGCTCCCTCTGCATGCATCTGCCTAACTTGTCAGAAGTTGCTGCTCCCAGCTCAGCGCAGGTACCCCACGTACCAGTGGCACAAGTGGTGTGGATCACACCACTCCAAACCTCCAGCCTGCAGAGGAAATATGTAGGATGAAAGTGAACCCCTAGCCTCCAGCTGCTTTGAAAGCAAGCTGGTAAGGGCTCATAATAGGCCCCTGCTAGGTCTGTACAACATTTCCCAAGGATCTGCTTGTGAATTAACATGTCAGAGACATCTTTCTGGGCTTGAGGGTCTTGGACTTCACACTTTACAGCCACTTTACAATATTTAAACATGCTGAGGGTAACAGTGTTGAGGAGAAGGACAGTGGGGAAAGCTGACGACCCCATGGCCACTTGCAGGGAACACTCTATGATCTCCCTTGTAGAGAAGCCAACCAGGTGAGGGCTTTCAACAGCATTCCAAGAGCTATGGATTGTTGTAGCCAGATCAACAAACTTCTTCCACATCTGTCACTGCTGCTGCTCCTCTGTGTATTTGATTTGGAGCTAAAAAAAACACCTCTATTTTCAGCATGCTGACTGCTACTGCCCCGACATTCCCACACATGTTCTCCAAAACGCAGGAGTCCCTGGAGCAGAAGCAATAGAGCAAACACCTTGTGTCCCAACCCCACACACTACTTTTTCACACAGCTCTGTGCTGTCACACTGAAAGCAGTGATGAATCTTAGCCGCAGCCCACCATCTGCACAGCAAACCCCTGTACTGAGAGAGGTCTGACCCCAGGGAGGCGCAAAAGATCTAGTTCAGCATCCCGCCTTTAACAACCAAGAATGAGATTTCTCCTACATGCTCACAAAATCTGATGAGGCACATACAGTTCCTCCATCTCCTACTACCAGAGACTTTTCATAAAAGAGGCCCTTAAAACTGGCAACCTCCCTGCTGGACCCCAGTGAAATGTTCCTTGTACCTTGAGTCTTCGTATTGCCTGCTCCTCGCAAGACCTCCCACCTTGGTGCATCTCATGAGCTGTGCGTTGCACTCCAGGCCACAGCAAACTGGAAACAAGAGTGTAATGCACAGGGCCCAGCTCTGAGGTTGCCAGAACATATTGGTTTGAAACATCACAGAAAATATTCGGCTCCATATTTTCAACAGTAGCCAGGAAGAAAATGCATGGAACAATTTTGAGAACTGTTTTTCAAAGGTCATTTAAATCAAATTATGCCCCATCCACACTGGCAGCAAAACCCTCTCTCAACTGGAACGGGTTTTCTTTTCTTTGCGTGTGTGTTCTTTTCTTCTGAGTTTAACTTTTTTTTCTTTTAAAACTGTCTCCCAGCCATCTTTTTCTGGTAATGTGGACAGGCACTGCAACCCTACAGAAATGGTTGCCAGGACAAAACCTATGATGCACAGTGCCTAGAATAAATCACTCAAGAAGGGTGGATTAGAGGAAGAGAGCAATGTAAGGTTACAGATTCAAAGGTACGATTCTCTGAAATCGCTGCACTTTCAGCAAACTACTGCAGAAATGCCTGAAATATCCAGTTTGTATGTGGTGCAAAGCAACGCAAAAGCTTTTGGATTATTTGCAACTTCAAGACAATACCATGAATCAATATGTATTTTTAAAGATGTAATTATTACACAGTGCTTGCATGTAATCAGAAAAGAATCTATTTGTGCTGAGTGTGTATCATTTGAGAGCTGTGATGCCAAGCAAATCCACACTGTTGGCTCACAAAACCCAAAGTATTATCCATTACTGCCTCTCTGGTTGGGTTTTTTTTTAAAACAAGTATGTATGAAAAACATATTTCCTGGAAACATCGCTACTCTTTGAACACTTACTCAACATTTCATAAACCGAACAAGTCTGCACCCGCACGTGCCCGTTAGAGGAAAGTGGGCTAACAATGCAAACTAATCAAAACGTATTGTAAGGGCTCTCCGAGATGTTTGCATTTAGACCTCCCAAGGCTACAGAGGGCTGAAGCTTGGTTCAGAAATGTAAAAATTGCACGTGCCTCCAAGAATCTCTTACCGGTGATCAGCACTTTAACTCACCAAGGAGGCAAACAAACAAATTAACCAAGGGTTAACTCATCGGAGCTCCTGTCTTAAGCCCCTCATTTTATTTCTTGGTTCCTTTTGCTTGGGCTCCAAGTGCTGGCTCCCAGGGTCTCGGCCCTGCGCATGTTTGGACACACTTTCAAAGCACAGAACGATACACCTGGGACAAAGCTCACACTGTTCAGGAAGTGCACAGGGGCCAAGAAAAGCAATAGAAATTTCCACCGTTAACTTGCATTACTGGTTGCCAATAAGCCTCTTATTATGAAAATCTATAATTGGAAGCTGTTGCATTACAGAACAATTTATGGAAGTTTTCAGAGCGTATATGCCCCAGTGGGAACTTCCTTTGAGTGGTGTGTTCCATGAGCCCAGGTCTGCTTATTTATTCACACAGTGGGAGAAGAGCATCAGGAACCTAAAGAAGTCATTGCTGAAGCATCACTGAGACTTCCATTCTAGAACTGCTCCTTAGTTATTAGCTCCTTAGTCTTCTTTATAGCTGCATTTCAGTCAACATGTGGACTGCCCTATCTTTAATTCACTTTATTTTCTGCAGAAACATTCTTGCACTTATGCTGCAATCAACTGCTCCTTTGAAGACACAGAAGGCAATATGCAGCTGCCCTGGGCTGAGTACATCCCACTATGCCTGCCC
Source organism: Upupa epops (assembly GCA_013397515.1). Taxonomy (NCBI): domain Eukaryota; kingdom Metazoa; phylum Chordata; class Aves; order Bucerotiformes; family Upupidae; genus Upupa; species Upupa epops. The sequence continues at coordinate 31,911 of VZRI01011145.1, read as the reverse complement.
CATTCCCATCAAATGAGCTCAGCAAAATCAGACCCTACTCCTACAGTCTCTACCCTGTCACACCAGGGAAACTGGAGTCTCCATTAATTCACAAATCCTATTTCAATGTGATGGTAATATTCAAGTGAACAGCACAAAACTAGCCAGTGCTTCCTTTGCAGATAGTAATGTATTGGTGTGAAGGTAAAAGGAATTTGTAACAGGTGCTGGTGATGCATACCAGGTATCTTAGAGACTTTTAGCCACAGAAGACAGAAATTCACTTTAATACTACACTTTCCATCCAGGAATCAGCAGGTAACATCTGCCACAGTGGTTTCTTACTACGAACAGCTCTATCATCTAGTACATTGGTTGAGACATCAACTGATTTCATGTTACCTGCATTTTAGCATGCTGCAATGCTGCCAGTTCCAGTCATGCACACCAAGACCAGCGTAAATGCCTTACCTTCCCCATCACCCTGGAATGGGCACTTAAAAATCTCTATGCTCAGAAGCAGCTGGGGAAGAAAAGAGACAGCCATGGCTGAAGAGGGCCACCCGCAGAAGAAAGCAACCATGTTAGGTAGGGGAAGAAAAAAATCAGATGTTTCACTGGGGATAAAAGATAACAGCTTCCTGTACTACTGAGAGCTTTCTGTGTCACTTAAAGTAATTTCTGAAGAGAAGACAAGTGTGAGCCAAACTTACTCCTTCACATTCAGCAAATTCTGACCCTGGACAGAATCTCACTGCAACACAAGAGCTGTGGAGAAGAGGGAGATGACAGCACTATATTTTGCTCAAAGATTCTTGCAAATACATAGGCTGGGTTACCAAACTGGGAAGGCTCCCAGCCTGTGACCGAAATTAGCTACAAATTCATTTATTTGGGCTTCCACATTTGGAGACCATTCCACACAAATTCACAGAGGAGTTCTTGAATGTCTAGCTGGAAAGTGCAAATAGGACCTGCCCTCACTGTATCAGTACTGCAGCCAGGAAATCCCAGACTTCCATATCTATCTTAGCCTCTCAACAGGTTCCATATGAAGCACATAAGGGAAATAACCCTGGCTCTTGATCACCCTTGACTTTTGGTAAGTTATTCAAGCTATTTGCTTAGTTTGCAGTACTGAATACTCTGCTGGGAAGATCTACATATTCTGTCCTGAAGATGCTGCAGCTGAATTTCATATGGCTAAGTAAGGTGGAGGCCAAGTGTAAAACAAAGGCTGAAAACAGCAGAGCTGCTGCACAGATATGTGGTCAAGTCACAAACAGTATCCATACAGTAAGCATTTTGGATTGCTCTGCTTCATGAGTATCAAAGAGCACATCAAAGCAAAATACATTAAGACAGCTGGGGGTGGGTGGAGAAGTGTCCCAGAAGAAAGTGAGGGGGTATTTCTCCACACAAACAATGGGGATGAATGGGGATGATATCTGGCTTACACACAGATGTGAGGATTAATGTTTCCACATACTTCTTCTAGGTTCAAGGCATTACTTAACTCTTGGGGGCTTACCAGAAACACTAACACACCACTCAGCTTCCTATGAACAGAGAGAGGCTTTCTCTCTTTTTCCCATCCAGGGGACTAAGACTTCACCACACAGACTGTGTTCCAGGTTTCCCAACTGTAGACTTGACTTTCACAGCAGGGACTCACAGGCTGCTGGTTGGAATTAAGACAGAAGAGAAGCAAATGTCCCACAGTTCCAAAACCAAAGCACTGCTCTTGTCACTGTGAAAAAACATGTTCTTACTTCTACAACACAGGCTTACCACTAATCAGAGAAATTACTGAGTTTCTGTTTAAAAAAGACCCAAGATGTCATTTACCTGTATGAAACCTGGGAATACCATTAGAACAGCAACGCAGAAGCAAAATCATTAATGACTCCTCAGTTCCAGCCATATCAAAGCTACTGCTTCCTAAGTTTTAAGCACTTACTACTAAAATCTTTGACAATTTGGCTATCTATGGCTAGCCAAAATTAGCTCATACACCTGTCAAGACATTTAAAATTAAAATGTCAACTAGTTTGAAACCAAACTACCTGATTCTGAAATGTTTACGTAATATCTATTATGATAACGTAAAAACTAAAGTTTTATTAAAACTTTTTCACTGAACTCACCTCCAAAAGCAAATCTAGTCCTCCAAGTTGCTCTCCATAACCACGTCTGCTCTGATCTTTCCTTATTATGTATTTTGGTTTATAAACATGCAACAGCAACACTGCCAGAGAACTGATCTCTTTCTAGAAGTGACACAAACTTGCCACAACAGAAGTCAAGCTAGAAAGAAAGAGCACAGTAACTGGGCTGGGAACTGGTATGACTGTCTTTTCCTGCTGGAAGGTATGGAAATGTCTGCTGAAGGCATAGGTTCCATATAGTGTTCCCTCTAACAAAACACGTTCTTTCCAGGGTTATTTGTTTTCTTGTAGTGCTCAGATGCCCCAGTGAGAACAGGGACTCACCATGCAGAGGCCACACCACTCAGCAGTGTAGGCAATGCTCAACAGAACTTTTATGAAACCTTTTTAGAAACAAAACACGTTAACAGGAGGGGACAGAAGTTGTTACACAGCAACTGCCTTTGAGTGAAGCCTATCTTAATGGAAGTTAAAGCAAACTAGGGGCCCACGGTGTGGTAAAGATGATGTTTGAAACAGGTGACTGATGTTCAGCACTTTGCTGAGGACTTAGATTGCTGCACTGTTTTCTCTCCTTGTAGTGAAAACAATCAGCATGACCAGGTTTCCTCTTGAAATGGCAGCAGGGAAATGACTGCTGGCTTCTGCGTCATATGGATCTGCTCACATTACTCGGTGACAAATCTTATTAAAAAATAAGCACCTAGAGCAAAGGATCTATAGCTCAGCTTGCTTGCATTTACCTTTAGCAACATGGAACGCTTCATTAAATTTTGAAGCAGTGCTTATAAGAAGAGTAAAACACATCAACATCCTCCACCAGGCTTCTCCGCTTATTTTCATGACGTCAATATTGAGGCTTGCTTAATGCAGTGAAAATACACATTGATTAAACATGGTCTGAGAGCATCTCCTGCAGCACTGGAAAAAGCAGTTAAATAGGAGTGGCATTCTTTTACTTCCTTCCTTGAGAATAAGACTTATTACCATAAAAACGATATATCACACTTCTGCAACCAGCAATTTAAAAAGCTACTCCTGGGAGTCGGCACTGGAAAGAACTGGCCACCACAGAGTTCCCTGTTTCTTGATGCCAGACACTCTCTGGTGGGATTTTCCTGCCTGGTAATGAATGCTGTGTTATCAAAAGCTTCTTCACAAAACGGATCAGAGGCTAAGCCAAATTGTTATAACCAATTTAAAAGGTAATGCAGGGGAAGGGGTTGACCTTGGAGGGGTTTCTGTTCCACTACTTCTCTGCAAGCTGAATGCCACTAACAAGAGATTTCACTGTGTACTTCTCTTCTGTAACCTCAACTTACAAAGCAGTCCAGGTTTTCCTTCCGTTTCTCAAAATTCATTAAAGAGTCTCATTTGAGTTGAGATTTCATGTACAAGTTTTCAGCTAAGAACAAACTTTTACAACTGAGTTTTAAACTCCTGAAAAAAAATCCAGACATTTATAATGGAGATACTGCCAGTGCCCACAATCACCAGTGCAAAAACATTATTGTGATAGGTAATTCATATCCCATCCAAAAGTAAAAGAAAAGCTGGTCTCTCAACCAAATTCCACGTTAGTTCTGTACAAAATGGCCAGTTATGGGATCGGTGAAACACAGGTGCAAACAAAAAATACCAGCGATTTAAGCACTCGGGATGGCAGCAGAAAACCATCACTTTGGTCATGAAATTCTGACTGTGCAAAAGATTTAATTCTTTTTAATCAACTCTTCAATTACTTTATAACTCATTTCTCCTGAACAAACTCTTCTCTTAGTGGTCATTACAGGTTAACTTGGCAAACCTTTGGATCATGCTTCCAAATATTAATAGCTTGGTCATTCCCAGAAATTAATCTACTGATTTATATTCAGTTTTGTCCATTTTATCTCTTGGCTCAGGCTGAAGAAGGCCACCTCCATAGGTGTGCAGCTCAGACACTCACACAAAAGCCAGCTATCCCCTGCTGAGAGGCTAAAGCTCTGCCTCACAATGTGTCGCGACTTCTCCCTTCTGTCTCAGGATAAACTTTGTGTTCCAGGAAGAACTGGATGGCTGCACACCATAACAATGCAAATCTCACAGGCCATGAAAAAGCAATGATGAGCTACCTGGAAGAGTTACACCTCCAACAGAAAGAAGAGCCCATCTGTTGCAGTATATCTCCATTAGTATTCTGAACACACTACTGATTCTCTTAAGAAACACGCAGTCAACAGCATAATGCAAAGCAGAAATACAAGAAAAATTATGCACTTGGTTGTGTTAAAGTACAAAGTCAAGTGCTAACAGTCCACATGGGGATGTACCACAGCATCAAGTGTTAGCCCCATTCAACACTCTTGCAAAATCAATCTCAGAATAACAAAAATCAGCAGCTCAGTTCAAAAAGCAGGTGACTGTGAACTAGCCTTGACACCTGCTTATGTCGTTAATGAAACATTAATATATGAACAACTCTGGGTCTCCATAAGTACCTTAACTGGTGCTGAAATGTGTTAGTCATCCAACAAGAACTCTCACTTCAACCCTGGAAATTACAGAACAAGGAAATGAAATCAGCCCTTTACAAAGTAGCCAGCTCAAACGCTAAGTCTGGATCGTGCTACCTGCAAGCTTTCCTAACCAAAACTCACAGATTGCTAGTGTTTCTTACTAAAAGGGTGTATCCCTCCCTTGCAGTACACTGTGTACAACCACTGGACTGTGAGAGAGGCAGCTGCACTGGACTGTCAGTACACTCATTAAACAAATGCAGTAAATTCAAAGCCGCTTCACACAGACCTGCTGAACTCAAAGCAATCTTCTCTTGTTCAGTCTTCCCTCTGGGTAAAAGTAAGTATGGAATGACATTTAACAATTTTGCTTACTTGGAAGGAGCTATTTCAAGAATATCTACAAAAGTAAACTTCGACATGGTTGAAGTGAAAAGGCAGAAAGGCAGAAGAGTGTGAAGAAAATAAATGTGTATTCATTACAATTATTTGTATATTGTTTAATTAAGCTGCTTCCATAACAACTTGTGTCATGTAACCTGAGAAGTCTTGAGAAGTCTATTCTTGAAACCTCACAACTGACAGGACTAAATCTCAGCTCCACTTCAACACAGGGAAGTTTGGAAAGCAGCCTCTGGGAACAGCACCAGCGCTCTGCAACTCCCCAAGTTTATGTTTATCTTATAAAAAAGGAAAAGTTAGTCTTTTCACATAGACACACTTTTAAGATAATGGGATTTTCTTCTCAGCTTCAAGTTTTAGGCACTGAAATACTTTCGTTATGATTAGTTTTATCACACTGAATCCAAATGCTCTGGATTATTCATCAACTCTTCTGACAAGTTTCCAATAATGAAACAGGCCATGCAGCTACCAGTGACTCACCGTTCTTCTTAAGCTGATAAAACACTAAAGGAAGACAGGCGAGTTCTCAGATCCTAACCCAGGCAGTCCACAGCTTAACAGAAACCACTTCCATTTGCTTTCTTACCAGCAAAAGCAGTGTATTTCTTGGTTTTGGCATGGCAAACACCTCACTTGCTGCTCCCATTCTGTCTGTAGTTGACAGCTACGTCAGCTATTACTAGTACACAAGGCATCTGTGTTATCTGAAGGGCTGAAAAAGCAAGTTAATGCCTTCTAATGTCCAACACTGTTGTGTCCTTCTTTTTTGCTTAATACTTACATAAAATCTTCTGCCTTGTTTTGAAATGTTTGTTAGCCCTTCAAGCTAATTTGCTGGTTTACCCTGGACCACGCTGTGCCTATGCCATAACTTCATCCTCAGAAGACACCACTTCCTTCACATGGCAGTTTGTTCTCAGGATGCTGGATGCATCTTCAAATCCCACTTCTCCATTTGGAACCCAAAGTCACTACTTCCACCTCCACAGTGGCTACACTGACCTGGGAGATAGAGACTACACCGATAGAAGATAATGAGGTAACCCAGGGGCTGATGCACACACTCTCCCACCTCCGTCTACCAATTCTCAACAACAGACTATTGAATAAAGTACCTCACAAACCCAAATTATACAGCACTGGGTGAAGTCAAATGACACTAGAAGGCTGCATATTAGGCACTGGGAGTAACTATTGTTAAGCTCTGGCAGTAACAACAAGCCGGGGAATACTTGCTCCATACTCTGCAAATCACCCTGCACAGACACACTGCTCGGTGGCATCAGCAGCTCCACAGGAACCTCAGCACCCCTTCAGTGCCCTTTTCTGAAGTTAAAGCTTTTGCTGCATGTTGCAGATTATTAAATGGCTTTTACACTCTCTGATCCAAAACAAATTAAAAGGGATACAAGTCCAACACCATCTGTGATAAGCGTTTGCTCACAGTGAAACAATTGAACGGAAGGATCTGTCTTGTTAAACAAACAAAAGGTTATTGATAACCTACCGGTTCACACTGTGTCTTGCAGCTCCAGGGAGGGACCAGTTCCTACTCCGTAACAACGTACCTGTGCTGCCAGCTACAAGCAGACACAGCCAGTCACCTCCAGCAAAGGCATCCTTCCTCTAAGGACACATGAAGCACAAAGGCTATCTACAATACAAACTTGACTTCAAACCAAGTACATGAGCAAACCTGCTTCCTTGTAAAATCTTGATAGGACTCCACCATAATAAAATGAAGTTAGTTATTCAGTTCATAGCTAATAATTTTCTTTATAATTTGACCACATTGTAAAGTTGTCTTTAAAACTCCCAGAAGTTATTTTACTGCACTATGCACAGGGGTACAATTACAGTGTTCTACCCAAGCTCTATAATATGAATGGATTTCATAATTTCTTAACAGAATATTGCTTTCGTTGCCCAGCACAGTCCACACACTCCCAATTTGTCAAACCTTTATTCTAGGCTGGTTAAAAATAAAGCCAGCACTTCAAAAACTGGAAGAAAACCAGCTTCACTTCTAACACCATTCTTATTTTATTCTCTTATCACGACTTTATAAGCTGCTCCCACCAAATTCCTCTACAAATGACACGGGATAAAGCTATGAATTTCTAAGTGAATGACACAACTTAAAGATTTAATAGCTTCAAAAATGCCAACTATATAAAGCAATGTGCCAGGATCATCAATCCCTAAAATTACTGAGACCTGACCTAAAAGGAAAACAGAGTTGCTATGGTGCTTTGAAAGTAGGGGTCAGTGTAAATTAACATACAAATCAGTCTCAATATAGACACTGTTCTCACCTGCATAAATATTTCACAGCAAATCATATAAACCATATGGATATGGTTTACAGGTGCAGAGAAACAAGTGCGCTATGGTCCCCCAGTGAAAAAGTCGGCTGCTTTATTTTTCTGCAATGACAACACACTGAACTTTTAGTAGAATTTCCTCCAGCATATTAGCTCAAAACCTTGCAAGCTGCAGTTCCTGTAACCATGCATTCCTTATGAATTTAAAGCACTCTTGTTCCTTTCAAAAGTCAAAAGTTGCCACATAAACACCAAAGTACTCTTGACCTCTGCAGGGAGCGGCTCATTCCTGTCTACCACACCAACAACCGCTTCAGGTGAAGGATCCCCATTGCTGGCCTAACACGCTCCTCTATCATAACAAAACTGTCACATGCACTTGAATAATTTACTAGATTCTAAAGGTATTAGTTTGTAATGAATATCAGCTTTTCCAGTGGAACAACCAAAGGTTTAAACACATTCGAAAGACTCTGTGTCCTTCCTGCTTGTTTTTCTCTCCTCATAGCCAAGTGGAATCACATGGTTCAAGTTTTCATCCTGGAGTCACCAACTGCAAAGCTTCAAACTAAGAAAAAATTCCCTGGATAAGTCCTTCCACAGGTACAAAGAGATGAAATTAAAGCAGTTCAACACACAGCTTTTTACTTTAATTTGAGGAGAATCACTCAATAAACTACATCTTGTCTATAAAATATTGACTTCCATTTTCTGCCCCAAACAAGTTTTACTGGGCTACACTCAATTCTCTAAGCTTGTAGCACAGAAAAGTTGACTAAGCTCAATTTTATCTATGTTGTTTACACAAGCATACATATTTTCTGTGTAACGTGTGGAAGGACGGATTTAAATCACCCTCAGTGAAAATCTTTTTAAATTACCTTTGTCTGTGTTCACTATTTTTTATCAAGGACACCTGAATAAAGATACCGTATTCTCAGCTCATTCATTTATTCGCTATTTACTTCTGCACAAGGAGAGCATCAGGAGCACGTGCTAGAAAAATCGTACAGCTTTGGAGTAGAATTTTTTTCACAAACATGTGTCAAAGAACTAATGCTGGGGGGACTATACTTTCATTGTGAAGAAAATCTTGTATACAGCTGGTAAAGAAATAAAGCAAGCTTCCCCTGGAAAGAGCAGAGCTTTTGCTAAGCCCACATTATTTTTAATTTCAGAGCTGAGGGGATGCAATGTAGGCAGGAAGATATTTATTTTGATGCTGCTCTGACTAACCCTGGAAAAAATAAAGAGACTTGAAATATTTTAGAAGATGGCTGTAGCTACTAAAGCAGCACCTGTGGCAAATTTAAAATTCAATGATCATGTTTTTCAACACTTTTTTTAAATATCATAATCCTAAAATCTACAGTACATCCAGCCATGGACTCAGATGGAAAAACACTTCACACTAAAAATGGTCAAGGCAGTTCAAATAAAGAGCATTTCCTTGGGTTTTGCATTAGCCAGGACATAGGAACCTGTCACACTCCTCGTACCTGCACAGGGAAGGAAAGATCCTTTACAAGACAAAGGGCATAAAGCTGCTCATTACTCCAGCTCAAGAAGGACACAGGTCTGCTGGAGGGTGTCCAGCAAAGAGCAACAAAGATGATGAAGGGAGTAGAAGACCTCCCTTATGAGGAAAGGCTGAGGGAGCTGGGTCTCTTGAGCTTGGAGAAGAGGAGGCTGAGGGGGGACCTCATTCATGTCTACAAATATGTGAGGGGTGGGTGACAGGAGGATGGAGCCAGGCTCTTCTCAAGATCATCTGGTGATAGGACAAGGGGCAATGGGGGCAAGCTGGAACACAGGAGGTTTCATATAAATAACAGAAGGAACTTCTTCACAGTGAGGGTAATGGAGCATTGGAACAGGCTGCCCAGGGGGGTTGTGGAGTCTCCTTCTCTGGAGACATTCAAGACCTGCCTGGATCTGTTCCTTTGCGACTTGGTCTAGGTGATCCTGCTGTGGCAGGGGGATTGGACTAGATGAGCTTTTGAGGTCCCTTCCAATCCCTAATGATTCTATGATTACAAACCAGAGTTGCTCTCATCCTGGTCCCTCTCCCAAGTGACATGCATCAGCCTATTCAACCAACTACTTTTCTACAAGCAGTTAAAGCTGAGGCAAGGCACCGGGCATGGTGCTTGGACCACAAAGAGGGTGGGAGGAAGCACACCCAGCCTGCCGAGCAGCAGAGATGTTGAGGCAAGTCAACGAAGACAAAAACATCCGGATGTAAAGTATCAAAAGGAAGATTATTTGACAAATATTTTGTGCTTTATAAAGTAATCGATCCTTAGCTGGTGAAACCACAGTGTTTAGTCAGAGAGGGTTATACGCCAGTGTTGGGAACTCTATTTCCTAATACCACAAAAGCCCTGCACACAGGGTTATGTATATTTTGTTGTCTGTCATTTCATACAATGCCCTTCCCTCAATCATTGGTCCCTTACAACACATTACACACTGTCAGCAGAGTTCAGTTTAACTGCACTTTTGATTTGTTTATTAATTTCACAAAGCTCTTAACAGCAATAAGTTCTTGGGAACTGGTGCTCTGAAGAACAGTCTAGCAGCTTATTTATGATCATAACAACTAATTGCTCAAAAATAAGCCTCAGGTTCCAGATTTATTCCCATGTCAACTGAAGTTGGCTGCTGCAGTGTCGTGCTGCTCAGAATTACAGAATGTTTTTGGTTGGAAGAGATCCTCAAGATTACCTAGTCCAACCTTCAACCCAACACTGCAAGCTCACCACTAAACCAAGTCTCTAAGTATCAAGTCCACACACCATTTAAATACCTCCAGGAACGGTGACTCCAGCACTGCTCTGGGCAGACTGTTCTGATATTTGATAACCCCTTCAGTGAAGAAATATTTCCTAATATCCAGCTTAAGTTTCCCCTGGTGTAGCTTACATCCATTTCCTGCAGTCCTCATTCTCAATAAGCCACTGCTGTTCACTTGCTTAAGCGGCTTTGCTGGCACACAAAGGCAAAAAGCTAGATAACCAACCATTGGATAATGCTGACTCCTTCAGCGACAAAAAGACAATGGGGGGGGGAAACACCAACCAACAATCAATTATAACACGTGGTGGTGATTTTGTTAGCAAAAAGACTGCCCAAGGTCTCAGTCAGCTCATAGGAAATTACTGTGTAGATGGAGACACTGCCCTGACAAGGCCAACCTACCCCTCCCAGCCTTTCCTTTACTTGACAGTGAGGGCTGCCACCACACCTAGTCTGTGTGCTCTGTTATACTGTAGCCACTGATAGGAGTCACCCCATGGGAAAATAGGATGGTGGGACTAAAATGATGTCAGGTACCATGAAGAACATTTTCCTTTTTTGCTTTACAAACTTTTGAACCTTACATGAGGGGAGTCATCCGCTTCTATGCTTTTTCTTTTTGTTCTACAAACGACTTTTAACAATGCATATCCTGCCAGGAAACGTTACCATGCATTAGTGATAACTAGTGATAACGCACTACATAAAAAGGTAAATTACATTTCCAAGATGCAGACCTGAGCTGATAAACATTTTACACCCACAGCTCAACAACTGTGCAGAGAAGAAAAAAGAGCAAACAATTTTACACAAAGTTTCGGGAATATGATGGAAAAAACGGCAAGAGTCAAGTAATGCCATGCTGTCAAAACACTGCTCAGACTATTAAAACTTCTGACCTAAATCAGATTAAAATAGTGGCCACCCATTAACCCCAGGTATGTCTACATGGTACAACACAGAGCTGAAGAGGTGAGCTCAAGCTTGCCAGCACAGCACTTACCCATGGCATCAGACCACCTGCCCAGCCACATAAATAAACTAGAGCCAGACAAGCCATTTATTCTCACCCAAGGCAGCAGCAGTGGTGATGCTGCACAGCTCTTCACTGCATGGGAGGCAGCAGCTCTGCTCTTGGCCCAGTGCTGCAGCTGGGCACAGTCACTGCAAAGGACCACTGGTATGCCACCTCTCTGGACGCTGCTCTAATAGGGAGATAACTGAAAGAAATCAGCAGGAGGCCGTACCTCTCTAGCACCACCAATTATACATTTAAGGGAAAACTGCAAGCAGATGGCTGAAGATAAAAGCATTCACAAAGCTCCACAGTTGTGTGGCTGCACTGCCATGAGTGTGAGCCTAAAAGTTATGGGACAGGACTTGGTTAAGAAGACTGCACTGAAGTGGGCAGTGAGCTGCTCCCAACGCAGTCAGGCTGTGCATGGGTACCACAGCGTTGCCAGGTGAAGCTGGGCTCCACCCAGATTAGTCGTGAATGGAACCATTTAGGGAAGATGCTTGTCACCACACAAGCTCTCATTCTCATGCTGAAAGGAGAACTATGAGTCCAAAACTAAGCCAGACCACCACTACATGGGACTACAGATGCACACCTGATCTGCAAAGCAAATTAAAAAGAAATAATAAACAGGCAATACAACATCAAAAAGAAAGGCACACTCTTAGAAGAAACTCACTTTACTAGGAAAACAAAGAGTGGAGCATATAAGACTACTACCTGGCCTCTGTACTGAAGGTTTTTACCAGAACTCCCCACCCACCAAACAGTCATTATGTCAGGAAGAAGCTGCTGAGGTAGCACTCCCCACATCACACAGCTTCTTGGGATTCCCCCCATACAGCACCAACCTAGCAAACAGGATGCCATAAGGGATTTAAGGAGACCACAGGAAAAGAGATGCCAGTTTCTATAGAGCTTACAGGTAACAGTAACCAACACTCATTTCAACAAACAAGCAAAACACAGCAAGAGCAGCACCAGGAGGATGCCCTGGAAGCTAGCTAATTAGCACAAGCACTACAGACAGGACTTCCAAGCACCAACAAGAACTAAGCAGCATACACACTTTTATGCAGGTTGATTTTTTTTTTCAGACAAAAGAGAGAATGATGTCTGGGGAAATCTTTGCCAGTCATTTTTTGCAACCAAAATACAGAAGTGCTAATTAGATCACACCGAGTCTTCATTTTCACACTTGCAAAGCTGCTCAATTAGGAATATGTGTTTTGGCACCACCCTCTGTTTCAAAACAATTTAAACAAAGCTGAAAACAAAGAAATGCTTCACCCCCAGAGGTGATACAGCTGAAGACGGATGAATCATTAGCATACTGGAAGCCCAAAAAGCTCTAAGAGACATAGAAAGACCCACTTTCATTAAACACTTCTTGCCTGACATAACACTCAGAACAAAAATAAACCAGTAGAAACAACGAGAAAGCAAGGAAAGACACAAATATCACTGCCTTTTTTGGCCAGGTTAGTAAAATAGCTCTGTCCTGCAGCATCCTGCTAGAGTCATTACCAATCAACACTCCAATAGGCTCCAGGAATTATGTCTGGGCAAAAACTGAAGAGCAAAGATAGAATCTGGGGCCTTCAAAAACACACACCAGTCTTATCAGTGAGCACATGCTGGGAAATTATGTCAAGAGCATAGCTACTGAAAGAACGGAATTTGTGGGAAAATACATGGGATCAGTGTTTTAAGTGGCATCTCTTAAACAAGAAGCCTGACTGAAAGCATCACTTGCAATTCTTAAGCGTTTTGCAGAAGGAAGTGCTGCCATTGGTACAGGTTTCAAGGCACAGATTTGTATGTGAAGTGGATGAAGCACAGTATGAGGCTGCAAGCAAGACTTCCTCTGTTAGCAGTGTTAAGAACAGTGTTGTTGATGCATGTATACCTCTACATCACTGGCCACCTTCCACTGCATGATTGTGCACCGAGAACACCCATTCCCAGTTGTTGTGATGTGCCTAGCAGTTAGGACATTACCTTCAGAAATCTGAGAAAGGAATCTCTTCACAGCAGTAACACAAAGCCAAGACAGGAGGGAGCAGAAGGCCAGGGACTCTCCTCAGCCTGGCCACCCTTTGCCTTGTCCGCAGGAAGATGCAGGAACAGTGTTTGGGAGAAGGCACAACTATCCCAGTACTTTGAAGCTGGCAGCACAGAGATTCAAAACCTATTAGACTTCAAATACCTTTATCTTAGATTGTTACAAATTGCCTTGTGTCAACAACAAATTTAAGGCATCCCATCCCTGATGACAAATATCTTATCTCAAAAAACCATGTGGTTATAAATGAGGCCCCATATCTTGCCCCCAAAAACCCACTGCAGAAAATCCCTCTCACTCCTCCAGCTGCTGTGATTCGTAATTTACACAAATCACCTCTATTTTAGATTTCTTGTCCCTTTGATTTATGGCTTTAAGAAAGATAAACATGAGCTAAGGAAATAAAGGAAAAGAGTTAATGAGCCAATCTTGGTAGCTTTGACCACATGTAAATACTGCAGCCAACTGTTGTTTTGCCAACTGATAGCAAGAACAAACATGCAAAGAGAAATGCACCACTTTTCCTTGTCTTCAAAACTTAAGTCACCTCACCTAGGGACTTTTAAAGATTAGCAGTTTATTTAGTGTCATAGTAGCTCTTCATTTCTCTGGCTCTTGAGCTACATTATGGGTACAATCTCCTTAAAAGCACAAAGTATAACATTCACTGTACAAATTTTAGGCCAGATGGGACTTTTATGATCAGTACACTTTATTTAAACTTATTCCTTAATGATGTGGATCTGAAGTAAACCCAGAATACTGAAAATCTGGACAGTCTTTCAAGAAAGCATTTACCAAAAGTTAAGTAAGTTTAATGTGCATGATACTGCAAAAACCAATCCCACCACACCAGGTAGCCTGAATCTCTCTTATAAGGTGCAGGTTCCAAATATTCATGTGATAGTCTCCAAACTGGCAAAAAGCAAACAGTTCTAAGAAATACTAATTCCACAGGAACCAAAGACTAAGAAAAGTCCAATATGATAGTGGTTACATAAGAGATTGGATTAAGAATAATCTACAGTGATGTATGGTTATTTACAGAAGGCTTGGAAGAACAGAGTTTAAAACAATCACTTGAAGAAAAGTTAGTAGTTAAAGGAAATAATTTGCTGTACTAGATTAAATTCATGTAACCAAGAAAGAAAAAAGAACAGTAACAGAGATCAGGTATTAAATGTTGGCTGGACTTCTATTCTAAAGTAAGATCAGATGCCCCTACAAGCACTTCCCTCCATTCCAGATGTAGCTTTTCCTGGAACACACACTGAAATTCAGTGGTATCTCACACAGGCTGAGGTCACCCCATCACTATGGCTTACCTGCCATTACTCCAGTGGGGATATAACAACTGACCATGTCTGAGACAAACTACTATGTGATGCTTGACTGTTCACCCAAGGGTAATGTTTTTGTCTTGTCCTGCACCTGGGCAGCCAAATCAAATCTGTAATGTAATTCTGCATTGGTAGAACAGGATGCAAGTAAAAAGAAGGTTGTCACCCTATGTAACCCAACAATTTGCCTTCTGATATCAATCAGCTTCTAATGTGAAAATTCCAATTCAACAACATTTCACCTTCTGATATCAGCACAGGAAGAGGAAGAATAAAAAGGACATTTGACTGTTAGAAAACTTTGTACCTTTGCTGTAGTTTTATAATTTGAAATCCTGGTTTTGACTTTCTGATCAGAGAGGCAGAGGCAGGTATTGATAGGAAGGTGAGGTTGCCTGCCATATCCAAATAGCTGGTATTTCTATATCCTTGTTTTACACAATCAGGAGAGACAAAGGATGAAGGTGATGCTGGGCCACCATAACCTCACACAACCCAGATCATTACAGTCACTTTGTCACTATATACCACAAAAAACATGCCAGGTCTAACAATTATTACTCACAGTGTTAAGACATGAGTTGATTCACTTCAAGTGATATCTGATTAACAAAATATGAAAGCAACATCTGCAAGCTAATTTGATGCCACAGACATCTCAGTGATCAATAGTTCCAATTTTCTCAGCTATTTTGCTATCAATTTACTGTATTGCTATTCTGTACCCAGCCAGTCTGGAGCTAAGCAAAGCCTGGCAAGAGCCATACCAGGCCACAGTGAAGGATCCATCAGGCCTGGCAGTGTGGAACATGAGGTAGACCAGAGAATGGCACAATTGGATGGTAAGCACGACACAAAGCTTCTCCAGATCACACCAACTAGGTTTGGAGATTATCCAAAATGAGTTAAGAATGTGCACACACACCCCACCCTCACTGTAAAGTCTACAACAACAAAAAAAACCAAACAACCAAAAAACCAACAAAAACACTACCTTTCCTCCATACAGCATCTATCAACTTTTCACATTTGCTAGAGTTCTGCTTTTCTGGACACCAGCCTAGCTGGCTTCCCACTTTACTCCTGGATATCATGAATTACACTTAAATGTTTTCAGCGTGCCAGAACACTTACTATTGCAATAATGACTTCTCCAGAACTTCTTTTTTTTTATTATGAATGTAATATTTCCAAACAACATTCTTGTTTGTTAGACTCAAACAGTATTGCTATGATAATCTAAGAACCCCATCTCCTCCTGAGTTACTGTTATCCTTACATTAAGTAAACTAACTCTCAGAAGAATTTGGTTGAAAGGACTCATTATTCAGCAGGGCAAATCCAAAGCTAGCATCCCCTCTGGACAGCTAATGGTTCATAGGTTTTTCACCAGCAGTGAGTGGAGGTGGCGACATGCCAGGATACGTAGCTCTGTTCAAACTATATATGGTGATATTTGTGATGTCTACTTCGATCAAATTGCTCCTTCTCTGCACTTGGTTGTAGTTATGCCAACAACAGCCACAGCTAGGGAAAGTGAACTGTAGTTTATGTCTTCTGCATAGAAAGCGTTTAAATATTTATTCCTGACATACAACTCTAGAAGAGGCAGCTCTAAGATCACCTGCTCCACTGCAACCTCAGTGTTGAACTGACCACGTGCTTTCAGGAGCTACAAAGAATTATTATTTCTGTCATTTCTGGACACTTCATGACTAAAAGGCTGGACCCATTATCCAGCAACACACACTGGATGTAAATGAACGGTTCCACATTCTTGGCCTTGAAGACCTGACTAGATCAAAAGAACTGAAAATAGCGCAAAGGAACACTTGAAGCTGAGGAGAAAAAGATTAATGAAACAACAACAACAAAAGATACTAGTTACAGGCACTGATTTCTGAGAAACTAGCAAATTAATCTGTCAAGGCTAATTAATCTGTCGTTATTTTATGTACAATTGCAGTGTATGTAGTTATTGTAGTTATTGTAGTTATCTATCACTGCAGTGAGCAGATACGGAACTGGAGATCTCTCCTGCATACTGCAGCAAGCAATAGGGGACTGGACCCCAATATTCTTTTCAGGCAATTCTGAGCAACAAAAAATCCTCATCTGGGTATTATTTTCAGACTGAGACTCTAAAATTTCAGCTGTAGCATGCAATGCGTGAGACGGTTGTCATGAAAAACATTCCAGGTTATAAAGTACTACTCTAAAAGCACCAGAGATTGGGCCAGGAATTCAAGCCCCAAGTGATATCAAATGACTTATTATGCTATTTCCTTCCACCAAAGAAATTACATCTTGCAAGAAAAACCAAAACAGATATCTGAAATTAAACAAATTCTGTCTGGCAATTAAGCAGACAGTAAAAGAGCAAAGAGAGGCTGTGAGAAAGGATGGGTTAGGTTTATCCTTTATACTGAGGCTGCTTCCCTCCTTGAGGAGCCTGAGGAAATATTGCTGTAATCACTATATCAACTTTTTTTGTCTTCTAGTAATTATGCCACTATATAATTGAAGCTCCTAAAATTGATGTAAGCACAGCTCCATAAACTACGACAGCCCAGGGGTGGAAGGTAAAGCAGTGAAAATCAGCCAAGAAATAAATAAAGCACCATTTTTCTTTTTTATCAGAATAATTGACATGGACTGAAGTAAATCCTCTGTAGCTGGCTATCTTTTGTTGTGATGTTCATCCACAAGATAGAGGCACAGATTCAGGGAAGCCCTGCAGCTTGAAATAAGAAGGGGACAGTCTAGCTAACTATATGATATTCTGACTTCATTTGCTAAGAGTAGGTTAAGTACCTGGAAAAACAGTCTAAGTCAAATACCTTACTTTGAAATAGCTAAATATTTGAAAGTTACCATAGCACCTCAATATTCCCAAGACGTAACAAAAGAGGACAGAAGAAGAACTTCTAAAATCCAGCCTCCAAATGCAGTCACCACAATGCATACCACTCAACCCTGGCAGAAAGCTGATGGCCACCTTCTTCAGGAGTGCTAAACAGCTCATTCTGGGGACGAAACGTCTCCTTCCCAAGCTGGTGGTGCCACAACAAAATTGTTGGCTCTTGATCCGAACTAGCAGTAAGCACAGCAATACAGACAAACTGATCACTGCTCAACAGCTCTCCCACAGGAAGTATGAACAAACAGAGCTTTAAGACCAGACAAAATAAGCCCAGGGAGGACCATGGTAGCTCATCCAAACACTTGATGCACACGCTGGGAAGGACACAATGTTGAGAAATTCAAGCCTGACAAATTTCCCACCAATGAGCCAGGAAGCAGAGGACTAGAGGAAGAAAATACTTCAGACTCTCTTGAGAAGGTATTACGTAAAGTATAACCACCTATCTAGAGTACTTCACCATCGTCTTACATTTCATTGTGCCATTTATACCCTTAAGTTATCACTACTACTGGTTCAGCAGAACATAGTATAACCCTGAAGAAACTGCTCTCCAGACGGTATTTCCCTCTTACAGACACCTGACCCACACAAACTGACTCATTTGGTACAGGCCAGCTTCTAACTTTCCTAATTTTTCAGGCAAACACATGGATTTCCCTACTCAAAATACAGTTTACCAAACACAAGCTTTCCCCCTCTCTTCCATCTTCACGTATAAATCTAACTGAGGTTCCAGCTAAGTGAAGTCCTGCCATTACTGGGATGCAGCATTACACTGTGACTTTGCAGAAAGGTCTACAGCAGGAATCATCTGCACTAGCAATGAGACAATCTTCCCACATTGCATCCAGAGTGCTTGCCTCTCAGAAGGCACCCTCTCGCCACACTGCAGTAACAGCAGCCTTACCTCGTGCATGACACCAGTTTACCAGCAAAAACCCAGCTTGGATCTCAGTGGAGCACTGACTAATGGGTTGGGAATAGTGAACCATGAAAACAATCAGCACACACATCTCAATCCTAACAAACCAATATGTACAGAGCCTGTAAAGTCTCCTCTGAGAGCATCCATTATACCACTGTACATCTGATTTACATTTTTCAAGGAAATAATTGAAGCCATTCAGCTTGTTCCAAAGGCCCAATGGGAAGGAGAAAACTCTCAAGATACCTATGCGGCAGCTTTGCAGCATGAGACTAAATAAATGTAAAATCCTAAAATAGGTTGCGACAGTTTATCATTAATCAGTATGAATTACTTGGCAGAACGCAGGATCTTTCAGTGCAACTCAGTGGCACCTTTCCCAAAGAACTAATACAAACATGAGCGCATAGCAAAAGATTCAGGGTGCAGGGAAAAGGAGTGTCATCGCTGATTATGTTGCTGATGGCAAGAAACAAAAAATGAGACTACATAGGGCAGCACCTGTGTGGCTGAAAAACATGACTGGCATGTTCCAGCTACTTCATTTGGCAAGATAAATTCACCACGGAAGAACCATAATCACACTACAAACCACCAACGTCTTCTGAACTGCCTTGCTTCTGTCAGACATCACTTCTCCACCAGTTCTATTTATTCCAGCACTTACCCAGGTCAGGGAGAATATTCTAATCTCTTTTTCTTGTATTCATAAGAGAACATTACTGTTGAACATATGAAAGCATGAGGATATGAGAGGTGTTATCTTTGTTTAGAGCGAGATACAATTGCAAAATTGCAATGCTTCCAGCTCAGGTAACCTCTACCAAGGCTACGAAGGAGTCCTTGCGCTGGCAGGTCCTGGCAACAGATCTAAACACCCAAACTATTCTATTTTTCCAATTATGTGAAATGGTCTAAGACAAATGACTATTTATGTATGTGGATTTGGTGAGCCACAGTACTCATCACCCATATAGGGAACTCTGAATGCAACTCTTGAAAATCTATCAAAGAAATGCTGCTTTGACCCTCAAAGCTGGTTTTCAGGGGTTATATAGAAAGCAGTAAACATCTTTCCTATATTACATATGGATATACCTGCAATATCTTCGATCCCACATAACAATGTTCTTGCATGAGGAAGTTTAGCATTTACATGTATCCATAAATGTTCAGTCATTTTATGCCTATTTAAAAAGGAAGCGAAGTTCAAACCCTCATTTCCATTGCTATTAAAATTAAACAAAGAATGCATCCAGCAAATATCCAGCAAATGACAACACTGAAGATGTGTACATGCAAGCCTGAAAATGAATAATTAAAAAAAAAATAAAAAAACCAAACCAAAAAACCCAGGTGTAGAAGGTAGCAAAACTGAGTAAAATCCACCAGGACGAAGTAATTCAGACTAGTCCTATCTTGCTGGAATCTCCCTCACTATTACTTTTGTCCGAAAGACATACAATACTCTTTAAATTTTCAAGAGGAGTTCAAAAACCCTGTTCGGAAAACAACTTGTGGCAGTCCTGACATGCTTACACGAGGAAACCACGCTAAAATTGCTAACTGTAGCTTACATCTCACATCAGCTAGAGAAAAGGAGTAAGAACTCTCCTTGCACAGTGGTGATAAAAGATAAACCTGCAAATGAGGTGAAATTACCCAGAGGTTTGAAAGGCCTTTGAGTTTAATCAGTGAAAGAGTGATCTGAGTGAAATTCTCAGACATGAAAATGAAAAATGGATTGCTCACATTTGCATTGCTCCTATCATTTCACACATTCTTCATTCATGTAAAGAAGGGTATTACCACAAAACCTGGAGCCGTGACAAGATAAGCTTTCCATCAACTGAGGACCCACAAATTAGAGAGTTAATCATTACTAAAGCTTTGTGAACAGCACTTGTCAAATAAGTGAGCAATTGCAAACGCCTACACAGAGCTACCCAATGCCACAGCATGAAGACAGCTAAATAAGCCAGTCAAGTCACCTATGACAACCACGCTTTGAACCAGCCTTGTCATCACACTTCTCCATGCAGCCAGTCCATACAGAGTGACGTTTTTACACTTTAGGTATCACTTCTTCCAAACATTGTGATGGATAAAATGTTTTAATCTTCAGTGGCATAAATTCAGTGGCATAATCTGTTTTGCAGGAAATTCTCTTTTCTCTGCCTCAGGTCCTAAGTTTAGTGAAGAACAGAGTAATAAGCTCTTTTTTTTTTCAAATCACAGAAAAATATGCTCAACTGACCTTCCATTGCTCCTTGGGAAGAAGTTTCACCACCACAATGTCACCATTCAGGGCTCTGTTGCGAGCAACCACTCCATCAATAAAGATATCACGAGTCCCATCCTAGTCAAACAGGAAGAAAAATAAATGCCAGACCAAAACATATTCAATTACAGATGTTATGAACTTTAAACACTGTAATCAAGAGACACACACACTCTGCTGAGACAAACATCCTGTAGCAGTTCACAGAAATGAAATGGATTCACCATGAGCTCTTCAACATTCAATATCATTCAGCAAATAACGTCTTTCGTATGTATGTATGTGCCCGCACAGTAGTTCCATGCTATTTGAGCCAAACCCTCAAGAGATGTCTGCAAGATTTGTGCAGCTCCTCTTGGGAATGGGTGGATTGTAAACTGGCTGCAGGATAGAAGCCAGAGAGTAGGGGTCAATGGGACAGAGTCTAGTTGGAGGCCTGTATCTAGTGGGGTCCCCCAAGGATCAGTACTGGGACCAGTCCTCTTCAATCTATTCATGAATGACTTGATGAGGGATTAGGGTGCACTTTCAGCAAGTTTGCTGATGACACAAAGCTGGGTGGTGTTGCCGACACCCCAGCAGACTCTGCTGCCATTCAGCAAGACCTGGACAGGCTGGAGAGCTAGGCAGAAAGAAACTGAATGAAGTACAAGGGTAAGTGTAGAGTCTTGCACCTGGGCAAGAACCAGTATAGGTTGGGGACTGACCTGTTGGAGAGCAGTGGAGGAGAAAGGGACCTGGGGGTCCTAGTGGACAGCAGGATGACTATGAGCCACCAATGTGCTCTTGTGGCCAAGGGGGCCAACAGCATCATGAGGGGGGAATCAAAAGGGAGGTGGTTAGCAGATCAAGAGAGGTTCTTCTCCCCCTCTAGTCTGCACAAGTGAGGCCGCATCTAGACTACTGTGCCCAGTTCTGGGCCCCCCAGTTCCAGAAGGACACAGAGCTGCTGGAGGGTGTCCAGCGTAAAGCACGGAAGATGAGGAAGGAAGTAGAACACCTCCCTTATGAGGAAAGGCTGAGGGAGCTGGGTCTCTGGAGCTTGCAGAAGTGGAGGCTGAGGGGTGACTGCAATGTCTATAAATATGTGAGGGGTGGGTGTCAGGAGGATGGAGCCAGGCTCTTCTCAAGGTCATCTGGCGATAGGACAAGGGGCACTGGGGGCAAGCTGGAACATAAGAAGTTCCATATAAATATCACAAGAAACTTATTCACAGTGAGGGCAATGGAGCATTGGAACAGGCTGTCCAGGGGGGGTTGTGGAGTCTCCTTCTCTGGAGAAGTTCCAGACCCGCCTGGACCTGTTCCTGTGCAACTTAGTCTAGGTGAACCTCCTGTGGCAGCGGGATTGAACTAGATGATCTTTCAAGGTCCCTTCCAATCCCTAATAATTCTATGAGAGCTGGGAACAGTCACAGGTCTTCAGACATTAAGTTCACAGCTCAAGCACTCAAAGCTATTGTTCAGAATGCCTTTACAAGACAGCCTTTGCAAAGCACCCAGTGCAAAGCTGCCTGATCCTCTGCCAATGAGAAGGAAAATTAGGGACACACAGCTCTGTGTGCAGCAGGTCAGTCTGTGAAGGCGACCTGGAGAGTTGCTGGGGATGCAGCCTACTCTTTTATTGTGAATGAGTTAACACCATAGATTCTGCATTTGGCACAACTAACATGAGAAGAGATTCCAGAAAATTATGACTATGGATGCCAACTGCAAACCAGAGGATCTTTTACTGTAACAGACATGTTACAACACCTTCTCTCAATACTCTGGGTTAGCATCCTTGCACAAGAACCTCTAATTGTGCACATTACCATTATCCACCCCAGACATGTTTGACTCTGAGCTAATCTAGATTTTGTTTGGAAGACTTTCATCCTAGGATGAATAAAGGCAGTTTCCTGAAGATGCCAAAGTTTTAGTGTGTAAAAACTGCTAGTTTTGTCCTTTTTTGGCTAATTATCGATTGCTGCTTTCATTTGTGATTCCTCCTAAATCAATGTATGAAAAATTCCATGTGTCAGTTTCCTGTGCCATGAATGTGTCAAGCAATATGAGCATTCAGCGTCAATGAGCACTCAGCACAGTTTTTATAGAAACATCTATCTGCATAACTTTGAGGTACAAAATAAGGAGTTATGTTTCTTTAGATCAGTCTGCATTGTCTTTCAATGAAAAACACACCTCAGAAGAATTAAAATTTTAATCACAATTTTAGTCACTTCTCAGAGACACACTCCTGAGTCTCATATGCTTGAGTAAATCCAATCACAACTACCAGTGTGCTCAGTCTCCAAGAAAAACTTCCATTATAATCTGAAAACACAAAATCCTAATATCACATCAATATCTTATTCTGCTTAGATACCGAAACAATAAAACGGCAGAACCATGCCATGATGTGAAACTAAGGCTGCCCTCCAAGAGACCAAATTGCTCTTAGAAAGAAAAGCAGCAGCTCAACAGCTGTGTGAAAGCTGCCTCCCATGACAAGATGCAGAAAAATTGCAAAGCCTCTTGGACCAACATAATTCAAATTGAAAACTGTTCTTGTCAAAAAAACCAGATTTTATACACACGGTGTTATTCCTCGTTTCTCCCACCACCACCCATCTTCTGTCCCAACTCTTCACTTAAATCTACCACATACATAAAAAGAAAAGTTCAAAGTCACTTTTTAAGTTAAATGCCTGCAGGATTTTTGTCTGTGCCTGTAGCTGCTCTGCACTGTGGGATACAGGCTGGCATTCACGATAATTTGTTATACACCTCACTTCTGCATGAGAGAAAACACAAGGCAGACCCTTTCCTCCATCACCTATAAACATGTTTGTTGTGTACCCCACACAGTTAAAGCTGCATTTCTAGACTGCAAGAGTCTTGTCTTGTCTTGAGTGGCAGCCAGTCATTCTCATCCCAAACAACACACCCCGTCTATACACATGCAATCACGTATGTGTGTGCACACCTATTTTACAGCAATCATTTCAATGCCTGCAACAAACCTGTAATTAGGAAATTGCCATCAGGTTTGGTTTCACCTGAAAAAATAAACATTTCTGTATCTTGGGCTGCATGTTCCTAATTATTGGGCAAACTTCTGCACTTCCAAGACAACTTGCACATCACACATGTTCCTTCGGCATCCCCTGCTCTGCACAGCTGCCACTTCAGATAACGAATGTAATTAAAATGGCACCAAATCACAACAGAACACAATCACTTGCAAAGTCTCAGCTGCCCCCAAGTGCATGTACCATATCATCAGCAATGGTTGCCACATTTCTGTAGAAAACCAGGATTTTATCACTCCACAGCCGCCAGAGAACATCACCAGCAGCGCTCTCTATCCTGCTCTGACATGAGGGAGATCTGCAGCACTTTCCTCTCCACTGCAAGTGTCTTCCCCAAGCACAGCGCAGCCAGTCACTTCATCACTCACATTCAGCAGTATCATTCCTCACATTGACAATGCCATCATTTCAAACCACACCACTGTGTGCAGGAAAGATGAGAGATGCAAGGCAGAGATTTAATGTCCACATCCATTCTCTGGGGGCTTTCAGGAGTAAGATTATGGTCTTTCCCTTAAATTCTTCATCCAACAATGCAACAATTTGCAGCAAGAAATACCCTGGGATCTCTGGTATTAGAAGGGGAACAGCTGTTACTTTTAAACACCATGAAGCCATAAGCAAGTCAGAGCTGAAGAGCAAGGGGTACAGTGCCCTAGCCAACAGCAGGAGAGAAAGGAAGATTTATCACAGCTGCAGCTCTTGCAGCATCTGGCAGTGATGTGAAGTCCTGCAGAACACAAAGGCTGCAAACCCTCCCTTTATGGCACAAAGTTATTCAAGGGATAAGATTACTAAAGCATCTGCCTTAAACACCAGGACTGTGTCCACATCAGCCAGAATTATCTTAATTTGAGTGTTGATTCTGCTTGTAACGAGGCACAAATCCAGGCCGTCCCTGTGTGTCGCAAGATGAGCCATAGGGGGGAAAGACCAGCCTGGATGAATAAGGAAATTTTGAAAAAACTAAGAGAGAAAAAGAGGATGGACCACCTTGGGAAAAAGGGCAAGGTCAATCGAGTCTTGTATCGAGGAACTGTCGGGCTGTGTAGGAAGAAACATAGGGAGGCTGAAGCCCAACATGAACTCAGGCTGGCCACTACTGTTAAGGATAATAGGAAGAGCTTTTACAAATAGATCAATGAAAAAAAGAGGGGTAGTAATAACCTCCACTCCTTACTGGACATGGAGGGAAATTTAGTAACTAGAGATGAGGATAAGGCAGAGGTACTTAATGCCTCCTTTGCCTCTGTCTTCAACAACAGGGTAGACTGCCTTCAGGATGACTACTTACCTGAACTGGTAGACGGGGATAGGGTACAGTGTAGCTCCCCTGTTATCCAAGAGGTACTAGTGAGAGACCTGCTGATCCGTTTGGATCCCCACAGGTCCATGGGACCGCAGGGGATTCACCCCAGAGTGATGAGAGAGCTGGCGGATGAGCTTNAGGTAGGTCCTGCCTGACTAACCTGATTTCCATTTATGATCAAGTGACTCGACTGGTTGATGAGAGGAAGGCTGTGGACGTAGCTTTACCTAGATTTCAGTAAGGCATTCGACACAGTCTCCCATGATCTACTCCTGGCTAAGTTGGCAGCAAGGGGCTTTGACAGGAATATACTGTGCTGGGTCAGGAACTGGTTGGATGGACGAGCCCAGAGAGTGGTGGTCAATGGTGTCGCATCTAGTTGGCGACCCGTTACTAGTGGTGTCCCCCAGGGCTCAGTGTTGGGTCCGGTCCTATTCAACATCTTCATTGACGATATTGATGATGGGTTGGAATCCATCATGAGCAGTGCAGTTCTACTGATGTACTGGAGTGCCACGCTATATTTCTTCCTTTAGTTAATCTAATTCATGCTCCCCTGACCTTCCTCCACTCTCATAATGCCAAACTTACTCTACCAAATTTGGCTCCAAAACTTTATTCCAAATCCGCAACATGAACTGACAATGCCACAGATTTCAAGGCTTTCAATCCAAGTCCCAAAACAACAGTGCTGTCAGTAGCAGGGACAACAGGATCAGTGTGTCACGGTCTCAGGGCAGGCTCTGCCGTGTCTCCCCCACACCAACAAAACATTTCAATATGAAACTTTCTCATTGACAGCAACATTTTGACCAAGTCCGTTCCAGATAAAAAGTCTTGGCTGTGCCAGCTGTGAGGTCACCTTCCCTACTGGAAGTCCCTGAAACTGCAAAAGCCCTTCGTTTCTGACAAAAGAAGAAGCACAAGCCAGCTCCACGTGACAGAAGCACATCCCAAGCCAACTACGACAGTTTGTGCAAAAGCGGGCACATGAAAAGGAATCACGCATATTATTTCTGGAATGACTTTTCAAATTAGCTCATGCAGCAGATCAAAAATGTAGAGCATATTTGTTTAGGGAAGATTAACTTAAATCAGTGGAAAATCTATAAAACCTCTGCAGCCATAAACCAAGGGTTTCCAATTACACTAACTGGTGGTCCTTAAACCTGACTTCAGCTGGCTTCTGTGGGACCCGGTGGTATCCCCAGTTTCAGCACAAGCTAAGTAGTTCTTTGAGGTATGAAAAAGCAAGATTTGTTTGGGAATATTTGATTTAAAAGAAAATCCAGATCATATTCATCTATTCCAGCTCATTCACCTCTGAGCGACCTTTCATGCACAGTATAACTCCCATCTTAATGCACCTTTACTTATGAACTTTAAAGCATTATAAAATTACACTTACTGGAGATGGAATGAAGGCTTCATGGTACTTCTTAGGATTTATTCTCAAGGGTCCCTTAAAAAAAAAGACAAGGAGAAAGATTATGCCTGAATCTTATTAATTTTATATAACATGTTAAATTAGAGAGCTGTGGGTAATATATCTACTGAGAAACATGAGAGATACATCTACATTTCCATTATACATTTCAAGATTTGACAACTTGGCATCTGAGCAACTTCAAGCCACAAGGCAGTTTCATGATAGGCTTAAGCTGATCTACTGCAGTCTGTCATCAATGAGATTGTTGAAGTATTAGTTTTTGCTGCTACTGGGTGAACTGAGAACCATGTCCTCCTGTTCCTCTCACATATTTTCTGCTGAGCATTCACCAACTTCATTAGCAAGCAGACAACAGAAACAATTTGCTTTGCTCTGCTTTGGTAAAGCAGAATGCTGGTTCTGCTATTTTGGAGGATGAGGTGAAAGTGGGAAAGGTGACCTGTTGAGCTTGCACAGCAGCAGGTATCAGCCTTATGGAACTCTGGCTGTTCCTGCAAACAGAGCGGCAGTAACTCTATGATAAAAAGCATTTCTAAAGAAGAATCAAAAGGATTTTCTAAAAACAAACATTTAAAGTCTATGGGATTAAATTCTCTTTAAACACATTTAAAGCCAAACAATCTTAAATACATTTGAAACTCCATGGTCTATCTGTTTCTCTGTTACCTGCCAACTCAAAGCTCAAGTCACCTGCAACAAATCCCTATCAGCCCTCTAAAGTAACCAACCAGCTTTGCTGCTTGCAGTCAGGTCCATCCAAGAGAAAAGGAGAGCCAACCAAAGCTACGTAGCAGTGCTGTTCCCATCCCGCAACACCCCTGGGAATTGTGATTCAGGAAAGCACAGTTAATACTGACAGCTTTTGATTCTTACAGAAATACCTGCCTTCAGACAGGCTTCTGCTCTGGGCTGAAACTTTAAAACTTTCTCCACTTGTGTATTTGAATTAACGTTAGCCAATTTGTTATACGAACAGACTCCATCTGTTTGCACTTCTGTGTTAAGCAATCACAGGAACCTCTCACAGGAATTGCTTTCTTCAAAATTTACTGCAGCATATAATTTTTTTATGTATTCTGAGAAACACTCAGACGACAGGAAAATAAAGCTGATTACATGTGAAAGTTTTGCTGCCTTCAAGAAGAATCCACAGATTTATGAAGCTTTTCCATTGTTTTTTATTTGCTTCAGTTTGGAAGCACCAGCACCATAGAGTCTATATTCTTTAGGCACTGTCAGATACTTTGCTGCAATGTCTTATTTTGTTCTTTTTGTAACTAGTACTATAGAGAGCACCACCCACATGGCAGGTACAACCCAGGACAAAACAAAGACAACCCACTGAGAGCAACCCTGGAGATATTTAATGCTTCAGCAAAGTCAGAGCTAACTCACTGTCATCAGCCTCTATTAGCACTGGTACCCACTGATGGAAAACTCTCAGTGGCATCTCAGGGGTTTTTCACCCCTTATTTCCCAGAATCAGCCATCGACCAATTTGCTGTTAGTGGAGGAAGGTGCTACTGAGAGAAACCTAAAAAAATTGAGAAGGGATGCTTGTTCTGCTTGACAAGAAGTCAGGTCCCATACCAGCATGTACCCCCAGCACAAAGCAGATGAGGGGATATCCTGTATTACTCCACAGAATCCCCTTGGAAAGTATGAGACAGCTGTCAATCAGCCAGGTGCAAACACCCATTATGGGTGTGAAGAATCAGGCTTGTGTCCATAGCTCAGCCACAGTGCTTGCATGCACACGATGCCCAGCTCCAGCAAGCACGAAGGAGCAAAGTGTCTCTGGAGCAGCAGGTTTCTCTACATTATATACACACTACCTCATTATGATCAGCACTAGAATTCTTACGTCAAGTAACATTAAAATACTTCAGCTCTTTCCTTTAAGCAAGGAACTCCCCAAATATATCACAGAAACCAGATGGGCCCTATTATGTGTGCCTATGAAAGTCCTATTTACAATGTTGTACATTTCACACTGTGATATCATATCTGGAACCAGTCACTCTCCCCATCTGCAATGAACAACTGTTCTCATATGTGTATTACGGGGTGAGGATCTGGCTGCAGAGTCTCATGATGTCACGCTAATGTATTACTTTACAATAAGTCACAAATAACAGCAGCTATATTTATCAGTGGGTTCATGTAGGGCCTTTGTTTTCACAGGGAAAAGAAAGCTTTGCAGGGAGGTTTCTAAAACACTTTCTGATTATTAAAGTCAGCTTCACTCAGACTTGCTAAAAAGGTTTTGAACCTTTCTGTGCTTCTCTAGCAAAATACCAAGGGAACATGATTTATTAAGTTGTTCTGCTAGAACCAGAATGGGCAATGCTCAGACTAAGCTTTAAGCAT
This sequence comes from Upupa epops, assembly GCA_013397515.1. Lineage (NCBI taxonomy): Eukaryota > Metazoa > Chordata > Aves > Bucerotiformes > Upupidae > Upupa > Upupa epops. The sequence continues at coordinate 2,980 of VZRI01011145.1, read as the reverse complement.
CTCAAGCCAAGCAGTTTGTAACAGCCATCAGACACACCTGCCTTGCTTCTCTACGCATGAAACACCAAAAAAAGGCAAGGGTTCAAGTGGCTGCTTGCTACCAAGGCCACCTTTGCAAACACAACCCACGAAAATTAGGTAAGTACCAACCTTTGTACCTATAGAAGAACAGTTTCCAAGGAAAAACACACTCTTAACAGCAAAGCAGGCTCTGCACCTCTGTGTGCTTCACACTCCCACTCTGCCTGACCCCAACAGCCCTGTAGGGAGGGTCTGTGAGATGTTGGAGGCGTGGAGCAGACATGAGTTTCTGGCTGGTGCCTCACAGAATGATTATGGTCCTTTGGGTCAATAGTCCTTAATACATAACCTGACCATCTGTTGTGTATAGCCAACACCATCCACTTACGTAACAACACAGAAGTTATTCAATCTTGTTTGCCTTCAGACTGACTGATGTGATTCCAACCAACCTGATACACTTGGTGTTTGCTCATTGCAGAGAGTTTTATGGGCAGGGAAGTGGGAAGGCTGATCACTCTTCAAGCACAGATCCCCATTACTGTAGAAAGAACACTTTTACACACAGCACACAATTAAATTAGTCTAGGAATCCTGCAGGGCACACTTGTCCATGCTGCTTATCAAAAACTAAGTCTGCCAGATACAGAGCCAGAAGCCATTGACTAATATTACTGACAGACATCAGCACCCGTAAAGATCTTGCTTTTGTCATTCTTGATCAAGAGATGCTTAATCTTCATGACACTGGTGTTTTATCTGAGCGATCTCCGTGTCTGCCAGCAGTTCCTGTGGGTTGGACTTTCAGGAGCATTTAATCATGTAGCTGCTTTGCCAGCGTCCAGCAATATCGCAAATTCACGGTGGGTTCTTTTCTCTCTAATAGATCCCTCAAATTCTTACACAAATAAATGTAGATCCAGTGTTTCCAGAATGCTACAGGTGGTGGGTCCCTGCTTCTGTCTGACTACCACTCAAGTTTGCTCAGGGCCACCAGTTTCAGACCAACAGGTTCTTCTTTCCCCAAGCTCTTATGTAATGTTTTTGCAGGTTGCCATGTCAGACCAATGCCCAGCTCTGGGAGATTAACGCAACAGGTATCCACCTATTATGTCTCTTACCATTGTACAGAACAGTGCTGAGTATCTGTCCATTCACTGATGTTGCTTTCAGGATCTCACCTACCCTGGTTGAGACCTCAATGATGAACGGTCTTGGTGTGGTCATAAGGATGAATGTCTGAATGTTAGAAATACTGAGCTGGGATGCCCATGATCTGACACTTAGCCCTAAATAAATAAATCCAGCTTCTACAGCCTCAACTGTTTCCCTGAGATGCGGGGCTGGATTGAAGAAAAACAGATACAGCCTAAGAAAATACACAGCTCTTCCAGTTACGCAGCACATGACCTGGTGTAGACACTACGCATTTATAAGAATTATTAATCCTCCTGCCAGAGAGCCTGCAATCACAGGTCCTCTGGGACTCAGCATTTCAGTGGGATTCTCAGGTAGTAGTCATAGTCTGATATGCCTCATCTGCAGCTGCACTTGAGCTCATCAACAGTCTACACACACCACACTTAAAACCATCAGGCTGCATTGCAAAAACTGGGTGCTAAAAACACTCCTGAAGTTAGAATCATAGAATGATAGAATCATTAGAGATCAGAAGGGACCTCAAAAGATCATCTAGTCCAATCCCCCCTGACACAGCAGGATCACCTAGAACCAAGTTGCACAGGAACAGATCCAGGCGGGTCTTGAAGGTCTCCAGAGGAGACTCCACAACCCCCGGGGAAGCCTGTTCCAATGCTTCATTACCCTCCCTGTGAAGAAGTTCCTTCTGATATTCATATGGAACCTCCTATGTCCCATCTTGCACCCGCTGCCCCTTATCCCATACTCAGATGACATTGAGAAGAGCCTGGCTCCATCCTCCTGTCAGCCACCCATCACATATTTATAGACATTAATGAGGTCACCCCTCAGCCTCCTCCTAATGATTCTATGATAGTTACCTGGGTCCTCCTTCTTACCCTTTTTGAAGACCGGAGTGACGTTTGCTAACCTCCAGTCCCTAGGCACCTTTCCTGATCCCCTTGATTTAGAAAAGATGATGGAGAGTGGCTTAGCAATGACTTCTGCCGTCTCCCTTAGCACGCGAGCGTGCATCCCATCAGGGTCCATGGTTTTGAGATACATAATCACATACATATGCACATTATTTTCTGTATCTTGATGGGCTTTTCAGTTCCAGCAATGACCTATGATTTACTTTAGTAAACCATGCAGTGTCATCAGTGTCTGGGCCAATCTTATGACCTTAGGAAATTGCAAAGAAAAAGATGCAAACAAGTCAAGGGTCCAGTACCACTGCCTGGCCCTCTGATACTCACTTAACCACTTGCAACACTGTTTATATGCCCTTGTAGGCACAGCCCTATGAGACCTCAAGGACCACAGTATTACCTGCAGCACAACGCTCCCTTTGTTTTGTGGGAGGTAGACTAGTAAGAGTTGCTAGACTGAAAAAAACAATCAAAGAGTAGATGTGGAAGCAGAGGTATCTGCACCAATGACCAGTGAATACCTTTATGAGGAATTTCAGCAAGAAGGAGCTTGCTAAGGGCATTCATTTTTACTTAAACTGGAGGAGGCCGCCAACACCTGCTGTGGTTTTGAGCATCATTTGTAAAAGTAAGTGTCTCCACAATACCAACTATCAACATTGTGTTAGGAGTGTGCTACAGACCACCCAATCAGGACGACGAGGCCGATCAAATACTCTTTAAATAATTGAAGGACATCTCAAGATGGCCTGCCCTAATTCTCTTGGGTGAATTCAACCTCCCAGATATTCGCTGAGATGTTAACACAGCAGTTAGGAGGCAGTCTAAAAGGTTTGTAGAGTGTATTGAGGACTGTTTTAGTTGCAACTGATCGGTGAACCTACCAG